>PVKU01000097.1:49566-187066 GCA_004027475.1 Anoura caudifer | reverse complement strand
GGAACGTGCAGTGATTGGGCACTGCTTGAGCTGAGGTTGTGAGGCAATCTTTATTCATAGGGAATGTAAATGCGTTTGTCTGAAGAAGATTTGGAGAGGGGAATATTTTAAATGCTGGAAGAAGTCAACTGTTTTCAAGCAACCTCCAAGATCCTCAGACGCTGTTTAAATAATGCATGTAATTAAAAAGTATTTTTATCTATTCATTAAAAGCAAGATTAAAGAAGGGTGTCAAATAGTCTTGACTTTGAAATCCCAATTTGAATTAATATTTAATTTCAAAATAGATGCTA
Source organism: Anoura caudifer (assembly GCA_004027475.1). Lineage (NCBI taxonomy): Eukaryota > Metazoa > Chordata > Mammalia > Chiroptera > Phyllostomidae > Anoura > Anoura caudifer. The sequence goes on along the minus strand of PVKU01000097.1, from coordinate 186,773 downwards.
ATGGATCACCCTAGGCCATAACAGGGTAAGGGGTGCACTTGTGTGTGTGTGTGCTTTAAGGGCAAATGTAACAAAGCATGATGCTGAAGGAAAAAGATAGGGAGTTAGAAGCACTGATGTAGAGATCAGGTTACTGGTGTTTGAATCAGGTATTCTATTTACTTGGGGGTGTGACTTGGGTCAAGAGCTATAGGAGAAACCCTTGGTGCCTTCCAAGGTCCCTTGGAATCCTTTTCCTGGTAGGTGTGTCCACCCCCCAGCTGTGGGCTCTCCCTAACCCTCACACCTGTCACTGCCTCGGAAGGATTACCCTTGGGGGATTGCAGCCAAGGTGCCCAGGAGGCTCTCCAGCTCATATACACACAGAGAGGACCTGGGACAGAAGGTATATTTTAGCCTCACTCCCTTACCTCAAGACCTCCAGACGGGACAAACTCTGCTCTCCTATTTATCCTCCAGAGCCTCCCCTAGATGAGAACAGCAATTTTCAACCAGTGTGCTGCAAGGATTTTTAAAACTTGCAATACCTGACTGCTTAGCCAGAGGCACTGACCTCCCTTAGACTGTCAAATAAAAAAGTGACAACAGCCAACACAACAATAGCTATCTGGTGTGAATGAATCAAAATTATACCTAATTTTTTGTCAGATTGGCAAAAAATATAATGTATTTTTTGGTGTGCTGCAGACCAGCACACCAAAATATTAGTTTTTAATATAAACTAATATTAGTAATTAGTTTATATGTGCCATGAGATGAAAAAGCTTGAAAATTGCTGGATTTGACTAAAGCCAGACTTTCCGTCGTAGAAACTCCCCATCTCCTCCACTTTCCCATTGCATCTTGTTCCCTGCATCTCATGCTATTGTCTCCTAAAAGCATTGACTCCGTGAGCCAGGTGCCCAGCAAATCTGCTGCAGGCTCTGCCTCCAGGGCCCTGGGCCTAAAACACGTGGCTTAATTTCTCTGTGTCTAGTTACTTTTTCTGAAATAATACCCACAGATTGAGAAGCACCCAGCACCCTCATCAGCCCGAAGCAAGCGTTCAGGAAAGGTTGCTGCTTCTGATGTTGCTGCCCTTGCTGTTGATGCTATCTATTCTTATTCCTTCAATGTGTGGCTGATGTGTTGAGCTATTAAACTACTTTTTCAAGTTAAATATTAAAGGATAAATTTCAGAGCAGCCAACTGAAGAATGAATACCCACATCTGGGCATATTCACTTGAGTTTTTTATTATGGTTAACCTTCATTAAATAGAATCTGCTTCCTAAACTTAGACTGAACAATATTTATTTTAAAATGGAATAATCCAGAGGTGTTTGTGTCTGCAAATACTTACAGTCTAGTAAGGATATCACACAGATATTTAAGTGAATAGAATACAAGGAAGGATTGGAAGGCAAATGACAAGATATTAACACCAAAATGGTGTGTTGGAAAGGCAAGGAAAGACCATGGTCAGATTGAGGTATGGGAGAGAGATTTTTAAAGAAAAGGAAGAATGGCTGAGTGGGTAAATCGGTATGTGGTTGGCTAGCTGGTCAATAGGCCTCTTGGCTGAAGTTTTTAATAAGTTTATTGAATAATTTATAGTCAAAAATTGACCCTCTTGCATGTAATTCAGTGAATTTTAGTCAATTCACCATGTCATATCTATCCGCTTTTAGGACATTTCTGTTATTCCAATAGGTTCTCTCCTGCCCATTTTCAGGTCATCTCTACTCCACCCATAGCCCTCTGCAACCACTAATCTTTGTAGGTTTTCCTTTTCTGGAAATTTTATATAAATGTATTCAGACCATGCAGGATTTTCAATAATTCATCCTTTTTCTATTGCTAGGTAGTAGTCCATTCTGAAGATGCATTGCATTTTCCTTCACCATTCACCTGCTGATGGGCACTTGGATGGTTTCTACTTTTTTGGCTATTTTGTGTGCAGGCTTTTTGCATAGAGGTTAGATATATTTTAACAGTTGCATATAAGATGCCAGTGAAGGAAATGAATAAGAAATGGAGATGAAAAGTTTGCATTGTGGTCAAGAAGAAGTTATTGTACATTTAGCAGGAGCAAAGAGAATCCCAGAGGTGTGGAGAAATATGAAAAATAATGAAAGCAGCAACACAACTTGTCAGTGTACATCAGGAGAAATATTTATCTTCCAAAATGTTCTACCTAGAAAATATTTTATGTTTGGAACATTTTGTAAAACACTAAATGACATGAACTCCTCTGGGAATATACCAATGCCCATTAGCATTTTAAAGATTTGGAGAAATCTGGTAGAGATGATATCAATTTTTAAAGTACATTTTAAAACTAAAAATGCATTTAAAACTTATAATTTGATTAGCCTGTCACATCACATGGAAATGGTTTTAATTAATTAAATTTATTACTATTTCATGAATCTAATGTCCTATGGATACACTTTGGTTAATGCATATAAAATAGTTATATACTAGGTTCTACCTTGAATGCCAGATAGGAATTGTGGAGAAGTTAATCATATTATAGGGAGGTAATTATAACCTTCCTAATCCTGGCTAAGTCCTTTGATCATGGAAATGAGACAGTCTATTTTTGGTGCCAGTCTGAAACCCATCAAAAGACTTGTTTATGTCTCTCCTCTGAAAAGAGAGCAGCCCTGAGCTCAGACCCAAGCCTTGTCAACAAGGCTGTTTCATTGTGTTTGTGTCCGTCCTTACGACTTGGGGGCAAATGACACTTACTTGCAATTTCATAGTGATAAAACATTCCCTTTTAAGATAATGAATTTAATTATAAATGAAATGAATTACTTTAAGAAAAATAACAACAGTATAAGTAAAATCTGGATTTTAGTAGAGAGATTAAAGATGGTTTTGAATAGTTGGAATTTGGGAAACACAATTCTAAGCTGTACCTAAGCTAAGAATGTTCTTTCTTTATGAGAGCTTCCTTGATATTAAAAAAAATAAGAATTGTCTCATTTCTCTTTGGTGATCATATTCTGTTTCCTGGGAATCAACCAGTTTATTTTAGAAGATAGCCATGCAAATAAATACATGATAGTCTAGAACTGAAGGTTTGCTGGTGGAAGGGAAAGGCATGGTTTGAAAACCACTTTCAGGTAGAATGTTTTTCTTCTTTCTTTGCCAAGAAATCTGCAGAAATATTGCAGCCTGTGTTGGAAGGCCCCTAGAAGTTTCCACATCTCTCTCCTTACACATAATCAACTCAGTTAGTTGGAAATGCTAAGTTGTTTCACTAAATCCAATATTCAGATCAATGGGAAGTTGCCACATGTACACAGACCAGCAATTTTCAAATGATTACAATACATTAACGTAGACCTCACATTCTGCCGATTTTGTGTATATGATTTAATATCTCCTTGTTGAATCACAACTGAACTCAGGGTCTCAAACACGCTTGAGAATATGGATTGGATTTATACCATATGCATGCCCCAATACCTCTTAAACAGCTATTTATTGGATGCTAGATAAAAGTTTACTTGAGCTCAAAAGTGTCTACCACCTTCAAGATGGGCCTGTCTCTGCTTTAAGTTTGACACATCGGTATCTTAATCCAATCCTGCATGTGTGCCCTAAGAATGCCTCAGAATACTACAGCCACAGAGGTAACTGGTTTGTGTTTAAAAAGATGGTTGGAGCCGTTACAGAGAATGTAAACTGTATTTGATAAAATCAGGGAAATGATGGCTCTGGGTTTAGGATTACAGGTGCCTATGCTGTGTTTTCTCTCTTGTGTTGAACTGGATAACAACGTGATTACCAGGGCATCTGTGTTTGAGTCTCCGACACACAAGGAACCCAAAGCACTATGAACTTCTCCTTTTAACTTCCCCGAAAGTCCTCATTCACACCATTTGTCCTTGCTTCCCGGAATAGATGATAGGTTCCCAATGTTCTGGTGTCATTTCATGTCACTTTTAACACCCACCAAGTCACTCAGGGCAGAGATTGAGTCATGTGTAACCCAGGTCTCAAAGGTGTTTGATAGACTGATTGATTTTCATTCAACACATACTTCTGGTAGGTTACTGCAGGGAATTTGGCCATTTGGGGCAAAGAGTGGATGTTTGGGGCAGAGGAGTATTAACATATAGCTGGTATTTTCAATGAGTCATAATAGCTGCTGTCTTCACAGGGGAAGGACAAGGTAGAAAACAGGCAAACCGGTGTGGAGGCTTTGCGGTTAGCCAGGTAAAAATTGATGATGGCAAAAACCAGGGTGGGAGAAGTGACAGGTGCTTGTTTTGTACTTTGTAAGGAGCCTGATAAGTTTCTGCTTCCAGTATAGTGTTTAACAAATATACGATACTATATTCCTGTCTGCTACATACTTCCACACTTTCCAAACTCTTTACCTTCCAGTAATTATTTAAAAAGACTTGTCTCTGAGTATTTACAAAACAGCCTCTGTATCCAAGCTGAAGGGCAGGGAATAGGGTGTATTATATAGTTGCTGTGTTCAGCAGAATCGTTCATTTGTTTCCTATGCAATTGAATGCACTTTGACTTAAATAGTTTTCCTAGATTTTTTCACATAGGCAGAGAAAAAGGAGGGAATGAATATGGCCTGCAACTTCTGCTAACAACATCAAAAGCCTTGCAATATGTAGACAAAATAAGTGACTAAACGCAAAATTTGACAAGCTGCCTGTTAGCACTAAAGGGAAGTGTGGTGGTCGCTTTGTGCTCTCTCAATGGCTGTATTCCTAAGAGTTCACTTGTGAGTGCTAGAAATAATTGTGAAATTGCCTTTTTAAGTATTAAAATGCCGCTTTGTGAGATGCTTTCTTTAGCACAGAAAAATTTTCATCTAGACACATCCTCGAAATTCCTTTTTAGAAAATGGGCAGATACTATTATGCTCATATCAGCAGTGAGTTATCTAAGGCTCAAGTAAATCACATGTCCAAGGTCCTGCTGTCCCAGCACACCCACATTGAAAGCTCCATGCTAGCAGAGAATTGTGTCTGCTGTGCCCCAGCGCCCAGTCCAGTGCTGGCTGAATAAATATTTGAAGAATATATGACTAAATGAGTGAATAAGTAACATCGCAGAACCAAAATTATAATAAAGACATGACTTAAAATACTAGATGGGGACGAACTTGATAAAGGTGTAGAAAATACGTTCACTATATCCATAGTAATGAAAAATTAGAAACAATAACTAGTATGTGTGATATTTTAAACATGCAACTTTTTGGAAACTTTAGACTGTTTTATCTATTACACACTTTTATAATGAATTTGTCCTTACTTATATTTCTTGACTTTTTAATTTCAGATGTTACCTATTGTCTTCTCGGTGTAGAAAATAAGGATTGCACTCTCTCACAAGGCTCCTCTGTCTACACCCAAGCGCCCCACCCTATCCTCACAGTATTTTCACTTAGCATTCAAGGGCTTACATTATTATAATAATATAATATTGTTCACAGCTCTTTAAAATTATGTATAATGATTACTTTCTTTTGTCAATTGAGCTTATAATGGCATTTTCTTTTCATTTTAGTGTCAAAATGTTCTGTGCACATATGATTTCCCAATCCCAATCTCAATCTCAAACTGTAATTCTCCTCTCAGGACCGATGGGCATAGTCTAAAATCCCATAAATTCATGTTTTCCCTTTGAGATGTCCCCCCCCCCCCGTGACCCTGTCCTCTGGTCCCGATGTCAGCTGTTGTTCACTAGGTCCCCTGCATATGTGTCCGCCCAGGTTCCCGTTAGAATTCCCTTAGCTCCTGTCTTGGGTGATAACCCACAGCCTCTTCTTCCTTCACAGTCCCTCCAGTCAGTGGGTTGTATCTTCTATTACTTCCTAAGGAGGAAAGGTTATTTCATTCTCAGTTTTCCATTCTCAATTTTTTTTAAAAAGTTATCATTGCACATGACCCGTAGTTTGAGTTAGAATTATAAGTTGGAGAATAGTTTCCCTCAGGATTTTAAGTTTTACCTTTCCAGTCTCCCAGCATCTTTGTTTAAGGCTCAACTGTTATTCTTTCAATGGAAACTGTTTCCTTTCTCCCCTCTGGAAGCTGTTAGCGTTTTGTCTTTTTCCAGGTGGTGGTCTGAAACTCCAAACTGGGTGTCTTAGTGTGGGTTTCTCGACTTTCAATGTTTGCGCCTTAGGTCAGCCTTTGCAGTTTGAAAACTGAACCTTTCAATTCTGGGGAATCATTTTGCTTTATTTGTTTAAAACATGTTTCTCCACCATTGATTCTGCTTTTTTCTTTCTGCAACTTCTATTAGTTAGATATTGGGTCTTCTGAATTGATCTTGTAATTTTCTGATTGTTTCTCTCCTATTTTCTAGCCTTTTCCCATATTTCTTTATGTGAGAATTTCTTAAATTTATTTCTCTCTTTCTCATTTCCTTTTTGTGCCTGCTAACACATTTTCTAATTTTACAAAGTTTTTTATTACTGTTTCTTTTTTTTTACAGCACTCCTTGTACTTGTGAATTTTTTAAAATTTTATCTGAAGCTATCAAATATATTTTAAAAATTTAGTAATTTTTTTCTCCCTGTACTGAATGTTTCCTCTGAATCCTGTTTATTACTTGTTTTGGTCTCTGCTTTTCATGCCAGGCCATCCATGAATATTTCAGAGAGATAATAACATGCTGTGCACATCACCTGTGTGACTGAGCAGCCCATGTTCATTAGTGGCTTTCACTATGGGCTGGCCCCTCAGTTAAAAATCCAGCCATTTAATCAGAAGGCCCTGAAATATTCCCATCTGTGGGTCTTTTCTCTGGGGCTAGAGCTGATTTCCTATCATATATCAGTTGGAAATTGGATTAGCCTGTATGAAATGGAAATCCAACTTTAGTTGCTTAATTATATAAGATTTTCTCCATAAAAAGGCTAAAGTTCTGCTCAAATTGTATCTCTACCTACCAGCACACTTAGCATATGACTTTTTATCACCCAGATTTATCACTCGTGGTTTCAATGAGTTTGCTCCATCTCCAAACTCCTGTCCACGTTCCAGATAGGAAGGAGAGCTTTTTTGTTTGGGTTTGGTTTTTACTTATTTATTTATTTAATTTTTTTTAACTTTTTAAAATTGTTGTCCAAGTACAACTGTCTCCATTTACCCCCCACCCCTCCCCCGCACCCCAGCCATCCCCACTTCCCACCCTTGATCCTCCCTCCCTTTGGTTTTGTCCATGTGTCCTTTATACTTGCTCCTGAAAACCCTTCCCCCTCTCCCCCCATTATCCTCTCCCACCTCCCCTCAAGAAGGAGAGTTTTGGAGGAGGAAAGGGTAGCACCTTTATTAAAATAAATCAATGACTAAATACACGTGCCATAAATCTATAGTGAACTTCTTTGGCTAAAACTATTTCATTAACCCATTTCTAGTTGCAAGGGGTTATGGGAAGTTAAGGTTTATAGCTGGGCCACTGTTAACCTGAACAAAATCGGGCTTTTGTTAGAGAGGAAGAAGGGAGGGTGGATATTGACTAGAAAAACTAGCAGTGTTGGCTACATAAAATAAAACAGATAAAATGCATTGTCCAAAGTTGAGTTAAAGAGATTCAAACCCAATGTACTATGTGTGCTATTCTTATCTTAGGATCAAATGATGGGTGAAGATCAGACTCTAGGGGCTGAGCACCCAGTGCACTGTGCAGATGATGTGTTGTGGAGTTGTGCTCTTGATATCCGTGTAATCCTATGGACAATGTCAACCCAATACATTTAATTTAAAAAGAGAATATGACTTAAGGGACATCAGTGTATTCATGTGCCTGCTCTAATAGTAAGATCAGGAAGCATTTATCCAGGAAAGACTGTTAGCTGCTCTATCATGCTCCCTAGCTCTCCGTGGAGTTAACAAACTCTGCTACACCTAAACTGTAATTTCCTTAAGTGCGGTTGTTGAAAGGTATTCATAATTGTAAAATTAGCCTCTAATATATTTCCTGACAAAGAGTATTTGATAAATATTTGGATTAATGCATCAAGATATGACAGGGCTTATAGCTTATGACTAAATTGTTTATTGTGTAAGTAATTGATTTTTTTACATTGAACATTTAAAGAGGAAGGAAAGAATACAGAAAGGAAAAGAGAGAGAAAAAAAGGCAGAGACAAAGAAGGAAGGAAGAAAAAGAAGGAGGGAAGGAAGCAGGGAGGGGGAAAGGAAGGAAGGAAAGAAGGAAGGAAAATTTTGATTACTTTCAGCCAGTATGGTTTTACTTTAAAAAAGAAATCTCACATTCTCATTGTCTTTTGAAGGGCTGTTAGAATTAAAGTTGAGGGAAATGCAGAAGAGTTGGCCTAACTTTTACTAGGGCTGCAATCCGTAGTGCCTGAATACACAGGCGCTGGCATCAGTCCGCCCATGGGTAAGTCCGTCTGTGCTACATCCTAGCTCCGTGACCTTTGGCAAGTTGCTTAATATTTTTATGTCTCAGTTTTCTCATCTATAAAATGAAAGCAATATTAATGTCTGGCTCATACAATTGTAATAAAAGTTCCACATATATAAAATACCTTTGGTCAGTAAACGTTTGATAAAAGTTAGCTGATTTAACAAATTAAGACAAGATGAATATTAAAATGAGATTTTTTTCCCCAAAAGGATTAAACAACTACCATATTTTGCCATGTATAGTGCATTCCCATGTATAATGCACACCCATGTTTTTGGCCCAAACTTTCAGGAAAAAAAAATCTTTAAAAAAATTTTAATTCAATTTTTATTTATTTGTATTTAGATACTTGTTTTTGTATTACAAAGGAATTTTAGCATTTGTTTTTGAACATATAGATATTCTTATTGCTTTCTAGAGTTACACTTTTAACACATAGCATAAATAAAAGAAATAAAAACATTTATATAGACATAGAATTAGTACTACCCATGTATACTGCACATCCTTATTTTTCCCTCAAAAATTTGGGCAAAAAATTGTGCATTATACATGGAAAAATACAGTACATACAAAACAGGATAATTCAAGTGGTCACCAGCTGTGACTGGATTACCAGTGGGGACTATCTTCCCTCAGGCACTGTACTTGTTTGCTAGATCTGCCACACCATAGTGCCACAAACCGGGTGGCTTAAACAACAGAAATGTACTGTCTTGCTCTTCTGGAGGCTGGACATTTCAAATTGAGATGTGTAAGAGGTTATTTACCTCTGAGAAGGATCTGTTTCATGCCTTTCTCCTAGCTTCTGGTAACCTCAGATGTTCCTTGGCTTGTAGTGGGTGATCTCCCTGTGTCTTCACATCATGCTTCCTCTCTATGTGTCTATCTCTGTGTCCAAAGTCCCATTCTTATAAGGATACCAGTCATGTTGGATTAGGGCTCACCTTAGGGAACTTACCTTAACCTGAGCATCTGCAAGCAATCTATTTCCAAATAAGGCCGCAATCACAAGTACTGAGAGTTAGGACTTCAACAGGTGAGAGGGAAGTGGGGAGACAATTCAAATCATGATAAGCATGACTTCAATGAGGACATAGCTAACTTGTTTACCAGATCTACACACAACCCAGGAGTCAGCTGGTGCCTCTGTGGCCTTCAGAAAATGGACAGGATTGCTCTCACAGCTTTGGTCAACCTATAGCCCCAGAATGATACCAGTGGACTCCTAGCAACTCTTGCTCTCCTTGCTCCTTAATACCAGGCTATTGCTCCCTGTGGACTGCAATGTACCCCACTGATCCAAAGGTAGAACCCACTAGGGTCTTCAGATATGATCTACTCACACACACATGAAAAACCAGTGAGTACTGCTCACTCCATGGAGGCTTTTTGAGGGGAGAGAGAATTTTTAATATATGCCATACAGTGACTTTTCCCAGGGCTGCTGGGAAGATTGCCTGGTTCAGCTGGACCTGGTCTGCATCAGGATTATTAATAATGGGAGTGGTGGTAACAACTTCCCCACTCTGAGTATGAACACTTGCATGATTTGAGTGCTTATTTGTTCATACTGCTCTACTAGGCTGAATTCTGTGAGTTCAGGTTCCCTGTTTTATATTTTCATACATGTGCTTATCACTGCAATCTAATATGTTGCATTCACTATGGCCTCAGAAAAGTGTATACTGAACAGGGATGCCCAGGTGTGTGACCACCTAGGATGCAGTATCTCCTATGGAGCCCTGGACCGGAAGTCCGAAAACTTGGGATATGAATTCATGGCTTTGCCATGAGCCAGCAGGAGAGGCCAGGGCATCTGGAAAAACACATTCTTCCTCTCAGGACCTCAAATGTTCCCATTTCTAAAGTGAAAAGACTGCATTAGAAATCCATAGGCACAAATGCAGATCCATGAGTCAGCATATCAAAATCAGCATACGCCTATTAAACATACCAGATGCCGGGCTTCGTTCTAGGCCAATGGGACCGAATAGTAACACCAGGGACCATACTAGTCCTCTTTCCGGAATTGCCCTAGGTTTGATGGGACTCAGTGATTGATTTCTTCAAAATTTTGGAATTTTTTGTATCAAGATAGTCACATTTAATTTTTTAAAAATTCCTAGGGGAATCCTTTGTTAAAGGGAGGAAAAGAATTAAATGAACAATATTCATAGTGATTTTGAAAGAAGATCATCTCCCTCTTTTCTAGAAATCAAACAGAAATGGGGCAATCAAGTATGCAACCTCAGCTGAGAGAGTATTTTGGGGGTCAATACATTTAAACTCTCGCTGCGATGTTGGAATATTTGCACTTTGGGCTCCTGAGTTCTGCAGCTGTTGGGAACTTATGCTCAGGGAGAATAGGTGTATTTACCAAATTATTCACAGTATTTGAGGAAATACAATGATTTTCATTGGAATTGAAGACATTATGGTTCTGTGCTATTTTAAGCGAGCCCATTAGCAGCCCCTCATAATTGAATTTTTCAGTTGTAGTAACCTTTTAGATCTATGACCTTTTACATCGAAGTTGCAAGTGATTATTACAAGTGTTCTCAATTTTCTCTTAGCTCTGTTGGTCTTAAAGGATTCTAAATTAATTTGTTAAATGTCATATCCCAAAGGGAGAAATAATGGTTCTCTTTGTGATTAGATTCCTAAACTCTTCCTTAAATTGTTGATTGTTAACTGAGAGGCAGTTTCCAGAAAGCACACATCCTGAGAAAGGTTTCAAGGGTAATTTTTCTTTCCTTGTTCCTGCTTGATTGGTTCTGCAGTATTTCCATCTTTCACACACAGGCATGGTGCTTCACAGCATATAGAAGGTTTTCACAAGTATTTTCGAGTTTGATTTTCACAACACAAGGGCTTTATAGGGAATATATTACATTTTTTTATGTTGGCTGTAGGTCTCTCATATATGGCCTTTTATTACATATTTATTTTTTATTAAATAAAATATTAAATTTAAGCAGAAAGAAGGTAGGTGATTTTGCCAAGGTCACATGAGACCTGTAAGCAAAACCTTAGTCTGCATTTCAGTCATCATGAGTTTATTCTGCAGGAATGTATTGAGTACCCCCTGGCCTAACACATACCAGAAACGGTGCTGGAGGCTGGAAATTCAGATAGGAAAAAGAGAGCTCATGGAAAGCTCCAGTCTAACATACATGCACACACAAATACACACATACATACATGTGTGCAAACATACATAGAGTATAGAAAATACAGTAATCAAACTATGTACAAGGTGCAAGTGCAGAATACAGAAAGAAATGATCAATTCCCCATGGAGTTAGCTGTAGTAAGACAGAATCTCTAGCAGCCTCAGAATTCTGTGTAGGTAGAGTTTAGGGGCCCTACAATTTGGATAAGAATAGATAATGCATTGTCTTAAATATGTTACAATAGAATTTATGCAAGATCAAGGAAATGCCAACTACCCATATCGCAGAATATGAAGAATATGATGATGTCATAAGGCATCCTTTCTCACTCTCCCTGTAATAAGACAACTCTCAGATTTTTGGCTTGACTGACTGCTTGGGTAGAAATGGCTTTCACTGTGATGGAACTGAGATGGGGTAATACAGGAAGGAGGTTGTCTTTCCACGGGAGATAATTCAGCAGTAATCTTTCCATTGTGCCACGTTGCCTCCACCTAGCAGACTTTTTATTAGTTACCACCACAATGGAAAGGAACTTCTCTAGAAGTACTGGGCCTAGTAATGGACTGGTTTGTCAGGTACTTCGGGTGTAGTTGGCAAACAGATCATGTTGGTGCGCTCAGGGGGATCATATGGAACATATTTATTCAATATTCTTCTCAACAGTGGATATCCTATTAATGATGAGTAACAAATATAGTGGTAACTGTTTTGCCAGCAAAGCAGCACTTTAAGGATCTGCCTTTGTTGTCTTTGGCAATGACACAATGAATGGAATGAGACACTATGTAATTGCCACATTATTCATAAAGCTATTGCCATTAAATGCTTCGTCTAAAAAAAGTGATACTGTTAGGGAAATGTGGAAGTGAGATTTGCTTAGTTTTATGGCTGTGCTGGAGATAATTGATAATTGGCTCTAAAGAAAAAATCAGAGGACCTTAGAATTCCATTAGCATATATACCCTTTATCATCCTAATGGCACAAAATAAGAGTCTGTATAAAATATTTATATGTATATGTTGCCTAGTAAACTAATGAGATTAAAGTGAAACACAAGCAGCATCATGGCTTATGGAGGTATGAATTGTTGAGCAAATTATATAAAAATAGACTGCCTTAATTCTTCTTTTTTTTTAAAAAAAAGAAAAAGGGTACATTCATTTCTTTTATTGCAGTATAAGATGAAGAAAATATTTAAATTACCAGAAAAGGGATTTCAAAATTTATATTCAAGAGGTGGTAAAGGTGCTGATGAAGAACTTCAGACCTGGGTTTTGCTGCTCAGTGTCTCAGTCTGTGAAATGTGGTTAATAATAATTCTGTCTAATAGGTTGCCATGATGATGTGCTTCCACATGGAATGCTCAGCATGTCATTGTACAGAAATTGCTCAGTGGATTTCACTAGTGTCATAAGTTTGTTATTTTGATGCTTGAAAAATAGCCAACTGCAATATAGTATTTATACTATGCCAGGTACTACCTTCAGTGCTTTTTGCAATGGGTACTATTATTATCCTGGATTATAGAAGATGAAATAAAGGCACAGAAAGGTTAAGAAAAATGTCCCAAAAAAAGACATCTAGCTGGGAGTGGAATCCAGCAGTCTGACTGTGTGACTGACCACTATAGGATAAATGCTCCAAGATAAATTGTTGGTAATGTGGGCACAATGAATAATAATACTATTTGACTAAGAAGAGTCATTGTTCATATTCTACACTTTATTTCTTTTCCTTTTTTATTGTTGTTCAGTTACAATTATCCCCATTTTTCCACTATTACTCTCCCTGCCTTACCCATCCCTTTCCTTCCACATTCAATCCTCCCTCCTGTTGTCTTTGTCCATCGGTCCTTTATACAAGTTCTTTGTCATTCTACAGTTTCAACATAATGATGGTTCTTTAAAAAAAATAGTAAATATATACTATGTGTGGGGTGCTGATGGAGAAAGAGCACAAACTCTCTTTGTGAGTGCTCTCCTAGGTTTACCTGTCTGCCTTGCCTTATCCTAAGAGCCTTTTTGATTGCTAATTATTTGCTTTCCTGTTCTTGATATATTACTGCCAACCACTTGAAAATTCTGTTCCTTTCCTGTTTTACCAATAGCTTCGGTCCCATCTTCTTTTACTGTGAACCTTTGGCAAACTGCTGCCTCATTTACGGAAAGATTGTATTTCTCACATTGATCCCAGGCCTGACAGGCTGCTCAGAGCACCATGCAGTGTTTATGAGGCCAAGACCACTCCCAGGTTTTTACCCCCTCCCCGCACCCTCCTGATCAGAGACAGGAAATCCCCCACTAGGCCTCTCCTTTTGGCCTTATCTATCCTTTGGACAACATTAGTATAGTTGCTTCCAAGAACTATTTATAAGCACTGGCACCGTAAGAATCATAAATAACACATGTTAAGAGTGCAGATGAACACAAGTTGCATGAGTAATGCCACATCCCCTAAAAGTCTGTCTCAAAGCACGAATCAGTTGTTTTGAATGACTACCGACAGCTTTTGCTGTGTCTAGAGGGCGAGCTCAATATTTAGAAATAGGAGCAATTCTTCTCTCCTATTGGATTGCCTTCATTGCATCTGAAAACATAAAACAAGCGTAAAATGGAAGCTCAACACACTGTCTCAGATTCACCTGATCTATTAAAGCAAGAAGTAAGTGTTGTGCCATGAATCGTCTAGACCAAAGACTAGTCTTCAGTGCCTATGACCTGACACTGCAGCAGGAAAAAATAAATGAATATACTTTTGGTTAGCAACCTTGTAGAAGAACTTCCATTTGTGTCAGATTTTATATATTAAAATCAGATGACCACATTAAAACATTGGTCCTCAAACCACATTTCTAAGAAGTACTAGTACTCCAAGTTGAATCAATATGCTTCTCTCTATCCCAAATTGAGTAATGCAGACATTTTCTCCTTTTTAGGGAAAAAATATGGATAGAGCTTTTACAATTTTAAATTTTTTCTATAATCTAACATTAAATTATATTTGTTGCTGGAAAATTCTGGGAGAAAACAATTTGAATGAGCAAATAGGGAATATCTATCTATTACTAGGGAAACTAAGAAAAATAACAGATCATATTTTGATGGCTTTGGATTTCTTCATGTATATGGATAATTATTACATGTGAAATATTCTTTCTGTAATTTAAATTGACCTTGGTCCACTTGATAGAATTAAATCTACAGATATTTTCAGATGTTATAATCACAACAGCATGGTTTCTAGATGTTGTATCATCTAAAGTCTTTTGAGCTGCTGTCCTCCCCTCAGCAAGAAGTCACCTCTCAGGCCTGAATAAAGTGTGCGTGTTTCCAATGCCGGTGCTTCCTGCAGAATTGCTATTGCCTGTGAGATGAGAGTGGGTCCATTGGCTAGGTCCTCATGCCTCTCTTAACCAAAGCAACACCACTTTCATTCTCTTCATTTTAGCATTTTGGATTTCTATGTGAATGCTAATTTGATCAAAAAAGCCCATCCCTAGAAGGGGTTGAGAACCAGTGTCCTAGTGTTTAAGAACACTGTGAGCTGGAAAAATCTGTGAGCCTACTATGGTGGCCAGTCTGTTTAAATGGAGTATGAAAAGCTACCATCTACAATCTACCCCAATAGTCTTGATTTAATTATAAAGGTGATCTACACAATAAATTCAAAGGAGCTGTGCTCAAAAACAGAAGAGTAATAGGGAAAGCCAAGGTGCATTTAGTTTAGGATCTCTTGGGAAACTATTTCTTTTTAGGTTGCACACAAAACCAAGGACAATTCTGAAAATCATGCAGCTGTTCGGGCTGGTGCCTCAGTTGAGCTCTGACTCCCAGGATCTCAGTTCTTTCCATGCAGTCTTCATCTTTTTTTCTCCCTGCTCTTCTGAGCCATCCTTCTTGCAAGCTTCTAATATGGCAGGATTCACCTGGGCCACTCTGAAAAGGGAATGAGAATGGAGGAGGAAGTAAAGAACTTGCAGATGGATTTCCTGGATTTGCCCAGATAGAGGCAGTCCCATTGGCACTGACTAGTGATATCTAGTCAATCACCAAACCCTGTGTATTAAATATCTCAATTATCTTTTGATCCAATACATCATCTCTGTTCCTTCCATCACTAGAAAGCCATGTTTCACTGGGATCATTAAGGTAAGTTTCTAAGATGTTTTCTCTGGGCTAGCAGCTTTCTAGCCCATCTTTCTCACTATAGCTGAATTGTGATCAAAACACTCTCCCCTATAAAACTACAACTGGACTCTTTGGCAGGGCCTAGAGGCTCCTGCTCATTGTTCAGGTTTAACCTCTTGAGCAACCTTCTTGCAAACTTAGCCTTCCACCCATACTGAAGAACTGGTTGGTCCCTAATCAAGAGAGGATCTACCTATACTTGGACATTTGCAGATGCTTTTCCTCCTCCTGCCTGAAAGAGACTCGTCACCACCTCTCCCCCAATTTCCTATGTAAACCTTTCTCATTTTAGTTTAGCCATGACTTTTGCCCGAGAAGACTTTCCTAATTGCCCATCTGAAGGCTAGAGGCAATGATTCTTGGGTGTCCTCCCAAAAACCAAATCAAATATCCCAAGCCTATGAGATATTTGAACTAATACACCTAAAACCATCTTCATAACTACAATCCTTAGCACAGTGGACTTTACTCACCTACTTCCTGTTCAAACTCCCCAACTACACTGCAAAGCCCTTGAGGTCAGGGACTATCCTACTTTGGGCATTCTGCTCTCTTTCACCTATCTATCCCCGCTCCATCCCTAAACTACTGCTTGAGATAAAATAGATATGAAGAACGTATTTCTGAATAAACTGCATCTTAGTTTAAATATCCCACAGGCTCAAAGACCACACGTGGAAGAATTCTTCTTCCCCTGGACTGAAGCAGAGGATGACACATGTCTGTTCTCAACTGCCTCCTTCAAGACAAAATCAACTCATTAATTTAGAATTCTGGCAGTGATCTATGTCTCCCAAATTAATTTTGTAGGGCCTTAGTGGCTAATCAGTGAAAGAAAATGTGTACTATTAGTGTTAGAGTAAGAAAATATCAGAATGGAAAACGGCAGCCTTATACAAACTTTCCTAATCATTGAGAGCCCTGGGTACGATATTAAAGGTCTCTGTGTTTCACTTGGTCCCAAGGAAAGATCAGTAAGCCCTGTTTATATTCAGTCAGAGACTTTGTTTTCATCTAAAAACATTATTATGCAAATAGTCATTTCAAAACACATGCTGAGACTTGAATATTTATTCAGTTAAAGAAAGCTCTGCTGTTGAAATTCCAGAAAATGTAAATGTAAAAGATTGATACGTGAAAAGCCCAGCTCATTAAAAGTGACCTTTTAAAATGTGTTTTAAAACTTAGCTGTAGGATTGTTATGTTGTACACAGGATGGATGGTATAAAAATAAGTCTGGGAGCTATTTTTTTTCTCTTTAAACCTACCTTTCCTATTCAGGGCCTGAGATTACACAAACATAGGGGCTGCAACATTTTCCTCATGAGAGAATTAAATGGCAGTTTAATGCACTCTTCAATGAAAAGCAAATTCAATTAAAAGTATACATAAAACAGTCGGAAACTGCCACTGTGAATATTATCTTAGTAGGCACATTCAATAAGCAAAATTTTGAATCAGTCATATTTGGAAAAAAAATCTAAACTTGAGCCAGTATCCATCATTTTAGTCATTTACCATATCAACCTGTCTACAGTGGTGATAGCTGAATTTCGTTGGCACTTTGTCTGTGTCTTCTCATTTACTTTCCTAAGTAGCCTGCATTATGGTAGCTGTCACCCCCATTTTATAGATAAGGAAACTGGGTCTCTGAGAGACTATGTGACTTGCCCAGTATCTCGCCAGTGGTAAGGGGCCGAGCTGGGATTCAGATTCCATCTGGCTGACTGAAAAGCATCCAAGTTATCACTGCTGCATTACACCCCTTTTCTGTTAGTGAGGAACTGTTGTCCAGTGGTCAGTCTGAGCTGTCCTTGGTGGTTGGTTGTTTGCTTGTTTTGTTTTGTTGTTTTGTTTTTCATGTTGTTTGTTTGCTTGGGATTCTGTTTTTAAGTAATCATAATTTGTTAGTTTAAGTCAGATGCTAGGCCTCAATAAAAACATCATTCTATGAAAACTCAGGGATAATCTTGTGCAAAAAATAGACTGTAATGGTAAAACCACTGTCTTTATCATCTACGGCAAGCTCTGAGAAATTGCCTCTTTACTTCCCTAAAAATTATAGCTAAGTTCAAATATGTATGCGACACAAACTAACCCACAGGCACCATTTGCATAGATTCCCTAACATTGGGAAAGACTTGAGTTCTTACTCTGTCATTTAATATCCTTGTGACTTGAAATGAGTAAGTAAATCTCTGTAAACGAGTATGAAGCATAGAGGTTTTTCTTCTGTGAAATGGGACAAATGATGCCTACCTCACTGGATTATTGAGAAGACTAAGTGAGGCAAAATACACAAAGTGCTGGCACGGTGGCAAGGAGCAACTGCTCGAGAAATGTTAGCAAGTTATTATTATACTCTTACTGAATTCTCCAATACATATTTTATTTATAGATACTTTACACAGTTCCTTAGCCCTTTTTTTTTCTTTATTAAAGCCTTTATTTTTTTTTAATTAAATTTTATTTTAATTGTTGTTCTTATACAGTCTTCTGTTTTCTACTCCCATCCCGTCCCTCCGCCCCAGCCCTTTAAAATGTCATTGTTTATTCAGTGTTCCAGGCTATGAAAGAATTGATGGCTTATTGCATGTGTTCAAAAGTCAGAAACAAATGGTGTATATTAATTTGTCCTTCCACTTAACAAGTGGGTGAAGACTGCTGGCTCTTAATTTAGAGCATTGATTTCTAATCGTGAAGGTTATTTTTGATTGTGCTTCTGTCTCTCTGCACCAGAGGTCAATACATTCACCCAGAATAAGCTACTACAAATTGGACCATTGCAAACAAAATTGGTTTGTGTGTTGCTATTATTTCCCAGAAAGCTCCATTCCCACACTAATCCCTTATCTCAGGCTCTTGCCCTCTCCTCTGGCTCCCTCCTGTAGCCCAGGAAGTAGTTTCCATGTTCCCAGCTGTGCTCAATGAAATCCATCCTCCGCCTTGTGACCACAGTGATCTTTGTGGAGTGCAAATCTGATCATGGAATTTCCCTTTCTTCACATTCTCTAAAAGTATTCTACTGATAATGTAAAGTAAAAATTTCTTTTCGCCCCCACAAGGCCCTTCATGGCCTGACTCCTGTTAACCCAATGCCTTCAAGCTCACCAGTTCTCTCTTTTCACTCCTTCTACAAACACACTCAGATATGTAACAGGCCATTTCTCATCTCCCCACTTCTGCCTTTTCTCTTCCTTCCTCCCAGCTCCCTCTGTCTCTCCCCCTCACTTCTTTTGTTGGTGAAGTTCCAAATCACCTCTTGAGGCTCACGTCAAATGTTACATTTCTGTGATATGGTTCTGGTCCTTGTAGTCTCACACTGTGGAAGTGGGGTCCTTGTGGTGTTGCGAGAAAAGCATTTCGGGGGACCCATAGGGAGGATGAGGTAAGATTTATGTGGGTGAAAATAAAGGGCTGGGCCCAGGTTTCCAATGTCTCATCTCTGTCCATCTTACTCTGAAAGAAGTCCAATCTCATCTTCCTCAGGCCTAGAAATAGGGCAGCAGCCCGGACATTTTGCACCATTGGTTCAGTCCATGTGTCTGTCCCCATTTGGCTAGCTTAGTCTGTTCGTGGCTGGCACTGTGCTCAGGCCCACACAGTCTGCCGTGGGCCCCACGTGGCTGCTAGGGCCACATGGCTGCTATGGAGAGAACATGCAAATGAAAGAGGCAAGCACCTGTTACTGGGTGAGAAAAAGAGAAAAAAAGGCCTTTGTCTTTGTTAGGCTTGGATTATTTTATCTCCAGCTTGGGCATGACTAGGCACTTCTTCAAACTAAATAATCAACTTCCCAAGATTTTGGGCTTGCACTGGCCCCAGCCTTTCACCAACTTATTTCCTAGATCTCCCGTGTTGTGTCCCTTATCTAATCCTATTCTTTTCCTAGGCTTGGGGCCTTTATGGTCACTATTTTGGCTCCCACTGTGCATGCCTCATAGAAGCACCTCCCCCGCACCATCTTCACTTCTACTACACATGTGCTTCCCTCCTCTCCCTCCTCTCCCTACAATCTACTACCAGAGGGTGGCTGCTCCCTATGTGGGAAAGGAGGGGTGTTCATCTCCTATGTGGGGCAACACTGCTATCCCCTTGAGTATGTGAAGCTGTAGCTTCCTGATTAAGCAAGCTTATGATCCCTAGTTGATTATGCTTAATAATGTCTGATTCCCTTTGCTTCCTTTCTTTATTAATAGTTAGCTATCTATGCTAACAATACCAGATTGAGTTAACATTTCCTTTTCTGCATGCCTGTGATATCTTGTATCTATTTTATTCTAGCTCTAATTTATTTATTGAACAAACTTCTATGGTGCCCTTTATGTTTTAGACAGTGTTCTAAGCATTTTACAAACAATAACTCATTTAATCTTCTGGACAGCTCTAGGAGTTGGGTGTGATATCTTCACTGTCATTTTACACGTGGGGAAACTCAAGTACAGAGAGATTAAGTAGTGTGGTTAGTAAGAGGCAGAGCCAGCACTTTAATTCAGCACTGAAGCTCCTGAGCAGAATTGCTTAACTTGTACACTGTGTTCTTAGTCATTATGCTGACTATCTCTATCCCTACACTGGTGTTGGAGGGATTTTTTCCACTTCCAATTTTGGTGTGTCTTTCTCATATCAAGTGCATACTTACTGTATGTGGATGTTGGATAAATGTAAGTAATTGAATACTAATAATTCAGTGCTATCCCTTATCCTTCCTTTGGCTTTTCATGCCTCCAATTTGTTGTCTCTTTGGGCCACAAAGCCAAAATTTATTTAATTTATTTTGTAGAATGTGGGGCATCAGAACAGCTCTTCTAAAACTTCCCTGCGCCTTTCCTAATTTCTAATCAAAGTGTCTCCACCATTGTTCTTGGGGCACAGAAAGCAAAGAAGTTCCGTTATCCTTAGCAATTCTTTTATCTGTGGCAAAAAAGAGTTATAATTTTGGGGTCAGACAAGCCTCTGCTAGAGCACCAACTCTGTCAAGAGGCAAAAGTGGTGGTGGAATTTCAAACATCCAGGCCAACGGGTGCTGAGTAGCTGCTCAAATAAGTCATGGCATTGCAGGATTTGATCATCTGCTTTGAAGGCCCAGAATTTCACTCTTTTTGCTTGATTAATTTCCGAGATGATGAGTCAAGCTAAGCAAGCTTCACATGAAACAGAAGCAGTGCGATGAGAGCTCTGTAGCCAGACTTGGGTCCCAATAGAGCCTTCACCATTGACAAGCTCGGTGACCTTGGGCTCTGAATCTTAGTTTCCTCCTCTCAAAAACATGGATAATGCATCTTCCTCACAAAGATGTCTTCTAGAATGAAATTAAGTATTGTATTTCTACCTGGCACATAGTAAGCTGTCGAAGGATAATGGCAAGTTATAACAAGTATAATTGTTACATGGACAGAATACACATGTCAGCATGACCAAGACGGGATGTCTTTATGATCAAGCTCCCATGAAAACCAGGATCCCAATCAGAAGCTACTTGATAGATGCCAAGGAAACCAGAGAAGGGACAGGTAATTCAGCCTGGATGAAGAGGGGCATTGGAAAAGATCTTGTTATTTATTTAATCATGCATTAAGTAATTACAGATTAGACAACTATTACCAGCCAAATACTCCATTAGATGCCAGGGATAGTTAAAACAAGAATGAAAGATTCACTTCCTGCTCTGAATTTGTTCATAGTCCTGATAATGTAGGCAATAAATAAGTGAACAAACAACCCGATGTATAATAATAGCTCTGACACATGCTAGAAAAAAATAAATGTTGTGAATTGATGGAGAATAACTGGGTAAAGATTGGAGTATTCTCTTAGCTTGCTTTAACAGATCCTGAGATGAGATTGTGTGTCAATGTGATTTATTAGAAGATGTTTGAGGGAAACAATGGTAAGGAAGGGAGCTGGGACCAGGGAAGGAAGGAAAGCACATAAGAGTGCAGTATAATCAAAGACCCCGAGGGCAACACTGGCTGAACCCTGTGGGACAGCTGTGAGGGAATTGCAATTCAGTGCAGAGCTGAGCCCATCATGAACCCAGGGAGCTGGAGCCTTTATACCCGTCATCCATCAGGCATTGGTTAAGGCTGCACCCTGGGACAAAGGGGAATATAAATCAATAGGTACTTTCAACTCTCAGTGCACAGTCAAAGCCGCTCTGGCAGCCTGAAAGTCATCCTTGGGCAAAGAGACACAGACTCTGGCATTTGGAAGTGAAACTGCACTGAGAGTTCATGGTCACGAAGATAAAAGAGAGAATTGAGGTGATGTGGGCAGAGTGCTGACAGCATCTACTACGGGGGTGAGGGTGTCATCTGAAGGGATGACGTTAAAACCAAGACCTGAGAGATAAGAAGGATTCGGCCTTGTGAAGGATAGGGGAATGTTTTCCAGAAGAAGCAGTGTGGGAAGGCATTGAGATAGGAAAGGGCATTATGCATGTAATGAATTGCAAGGATCTATATGTCAGTACCATCATGAGTGAGAGGGGAAATGTAATCAGACTGAGGAAGCATGCAGGGTGCAGAAGTTTGTTGGCCATGTAAGGGAGTTAGGATTTGCTCGCTGCCCGAACCATTAACTCTGCCAACAGGCATTCAGGTAATTGCTTTAAGGAGGCAAGAGGGGAAAAGTGATTAATACCACGGGTTTGGGAGTCCAACAGTTCTGAGTTCAAGTTCCAGTTTTGTATCTAACTATGAGTGTCATTTGGGAGATTATTTAAGTCTCTGAGCTATAGTTTGACCATATGTACCATAAGGACAGTAAGAGTATTACCACCTTCATGAGGTGGTTAAGTGTTCCCATCCATATTAAATCATAGCCAAATAATGGGAATTCAGCAGGCACTCAGAATATGCTTGCAATTATTAGTATTGTTATCAGCATCATTAGTATTTCTATACTCTAATTACAGAGTGAAATATTGCCCCCTCTTCAGTTTTAATGCCCGTTTGTGTAAAAACCAAACAATGGTGTCTAGGGCTTCCTAAACTAACCTGCAGCTTTAAGCAAATACAGGAATGTTTCATTATCATGTGTCTGATAGGCTAAAAGCATTCCAGTAGGAGAAAAAATGTTATTTAGGTTTGAAATAAAGTGAGGCAGATAACCTTGGCAAGAAGAAATCTCAGAGTGAGGAAGAGGTTGCCAGGTTTTGTTTGTCTGTTTGTTTCATTTTTTGCAGTTTTTTTTTTTCTCTTTTTGCATTGTTCAAGTAAGCTAATACAGAGGTCAAAACACAGGGAACTTAAGTGCATATCTGAAAACTTTTTCAAATGTACACAATTAATTAAGAATAGTGAAGGCATCAAGAATTACAGAATACTCTATCAATTACTGTCTTAAAGAGATGAAGAAACTGATAGTTAATAACTTCAGATAATAATTTATGTCTCCCTCTAAAAAAGAAAACTCACTCGGTGCTGGACAGTGGGTCTGGGCAATGTTGCTGATTTGAAGAGCTCGTTAGCTGGGTCCTCTGTCATAGTCCCTCCCTCTTTCTCTGTCTCTCTCTTTCTTCCTTGCTTAGGTCACTAATATTACTAGTGCCCTAAGCAAGGTCACTAGTAATATAATAACACTAATATAATAACACTAATATTATTTTTGGAAAGCTCTGTTACCATTGTTATATCATTTATTTTTTAAATAATTTAAAAGAATAGAAAAACATTTGATTCTGTGGATAAACTAATTAGAGCAGCTGAGGAAAGCTGATGGATGAAGGGAGATTTGATGAGAAACAAGAAAAAAACAATCAATAGTTTCAAAGTTTGAATAGTCACCCAAATGATCCATTACTGTTCCCCTCTTTCTGATGACTCCATGTAACAGCGCTTTTGATCCGTGGCTCTCAAACTTTAGTGTACATGAGAATCTTGAGAAGTTGAGTCCTGAGTTTGTTAAAACACAGATGACTGGACCCTCCACCAGAGTTTCTCATTCATGGGGTTTGGAGTTGGGCTCAAAACTGTGTGTTTCTAACAGGTTTCAGATTAAGCTCATATGGTGAGGCTGGGCAACATACTTGGAGAAGTTAAGGGAGCCCCTGCGGTTGCTGAGCTTGCAAAGTAAATGAAGAGACAAAGTTTGAATGAATGAAAAAAAGGGAAAAAGAAAATCTACCCCTGAGCTCCAGACACAGTATGGAAGGGTCTGCTAGCGGAGGCATATCAACTCTAACACGACCAGAATGGAGCTCTTGCCTTCCATCCGCAAGCCTGTTTATCTTCTACTCTTTGCCACCTCGGTTAACACATTCTCAGCCCAAATGATCCAATGAAAAACTTAGGGGTTTATCTCAGCACCCATACCCAAGCCATTTGTTCATTTATATACCAAACGCTTACTCATTCAGCATGCTCTGTACGTCAGGCACTGTATGTCAGACACTCTTCAAGATTCTGGGGGATAGAGAAATGAGCCAAACAAAGCCCAAGTGCTCAAAAGACTTAATTTTTGTATGTAAAATATAAAACTCCGAGTAAATAAGTGCACATATAGTATACGCCCTGTACTGTCACCAAACAGGAGCATTTCACACCACCAGCATTGCCACCCCGATTTCAGCCATCCTCTCTTGTCTTGTCTGCGGAAATGGACTCATAACTAGTCCTCCTGCTTCCACTGTTCTCCAATGGAATCAGCCATCCGCAGTTTCCAGATGATTCTTTATAAAGTATCAGATTATGATGTTCTCCTACCTAAAACTTTTGCATTTAGTATGAAATCCAGACTCCTTAATTAGCGTGATATACAAGACCTCTTGAAACTGTTTTACTTAATCTCATTGCCATTCACAACCTCCTATAAATTTCTTTCTTCCTCTCTGACACACTACATTCATTTAAGCCTCAGGGCCTTTGCACTTGCTGTACCACCAAGATTCTTTCTGAACATCTGATTTTCCTTGTCACCATTTAAGTCCTAGAACAGTAGTTTCTGACCCCACTTCTAACACACCTCACTGCCACAGCTCTGTGTTTTATTCCTCATTTTTTCCTTCATAGCATTTACTGCTCTCTGATACTACCTAGCTAAAAAGATAACTATTGCCAGTAAAATGTAAGCTTCATGAAGGCATTGACTCATTCAGACTTGTTCATTGTTATGCCTCCTTATGTCTTAGGTGCATAGATAAGCACCTAACATATTATAAGCACTTGGTTCAAATGAACAGAACAAATACATGAATGAATAAAGCACTATGGTTAATGGTCAAGGTGTCTCTGCAAATCACCGTGAAGCTCTTCAGTGTCAGTGACCATATCTAGCTCCTCTTTGCATCCCAGTGTTTAACTTAGTGCTGTGCACACAGCTGATGCCCAACAAATGTCTGCTGAATGAATAAATACATAAAATAAGCATTTCACTGTCTTATACCTCTGTTACAGACTCCTAAATTAGTTATTAGTTCATCTATTTTAGAAGTAAAGGTTCCTGAATGTTAAAAATGTTTGAGGAGCTTGCTTCAGTAGAGGCAAAGAGCAACAAAACAAAGAAAAAAAAACAAAACAAAACAAAGTTTGATCATCCTAGAGGCTGAGGGAGCAGAGGGTTAAGAGAATTAAATGTCACTGAGCAGATGTGGGGGAGGAACTGAACACTGACCAGTGGATTTGTCCTGAAGACGCATGTTGATAAATTTGAAGAGAGCTGAGTCAGGAGGAGAGTGGAGTTCAGGCAGGAAATGGTAATGAGAAAATAAAGAGAATAGGTATGAGAGATGTGTTTAAGAACACAGAGACAAAACTCTTCAAACTCAGTTTTTATTATGATTTGGAAATGAGGGGGTGGAATTTAAACAAATTTCAACAAAGGTGAGATTAGAGCTGGGGGAGGGAGAGTCCAGGCTGCGGTTGAGTTTGGTAGTGAGAGCGCTCAGGCTGTGAGAAGAGGTGAGGAGTTCAGGAAGAGCAGCCCCTCCCTCCAAAGGTGCGGGAGAGGTGGGCAGAGGCCCCGAATTGTCGGAGCTCATCCAAGACTCACTTGGACTTGATAAGATGCGATGAGGCAAAAGTCATTGAAAATAGTGGCTCGTTTGTTGATGTGTTAGGAATGAGAGAAGGTGATTATGTGGTGAGTGTGGACGATGCAAGGGTACAGAGCCTTCTAGATACCATATTAGAAGATAGAGAAAATGAGTAATGAGAGGCCAGAACCTGATAATTAGATGGAATTAGGTGAGTGTCAAGGAGTAAAGTGTTAAAGAACTTTTTGAGAAAAATAAACTGTTTTGGTTATTGGTTTCACCCATGTCTAAATATGTATTTTTGAGCAAATTATTTCCTTTCCACCTTAATTTCCTCTCCTATCAATTGTCAAGGTTAAGAGAGAGAACATGTACTCAACACTTGCCAGAAGATCTGGATGAAAGAAAAAAGCTAAAAAAAATAATAGATTGGTCATAGTGGGGAAAGGTCCAGAGAAGTTCTTAGATGTCATTTTAAAATTTAGTAGATAGGAATCACCTGGGAAAATGACTTTAAATGCATAACCTGGCCCCATCTCCCCAATGAGATTCTGAGCCTGTAGGTCTTCAGCAGGGCCTGGGAATATGCATTTGTAATAAGCCAACATTCTAGCTGATGCCGTTAAGGGTGATCCCTGAGTCTCACTGAGAAGAGCCTTGAGAAATGGAGAGGTGATTGACGGAGCTGCATGGTACGGAGCCAGCACTGTACAGTTACAGTTGTACTGGTATAGTAGCCATGATTGACCTTCTAGAACAGAGTTCTTAGTATACCTTGAAAACTGCTCATTCATGCATGCATTCCTTCACTCATTCATTGGTTCATTCATTTACATTTACAATGGTGTATACCCACCACTCCTATCTACTTCCAAAACATTTTCATCACCCAAAACCTGTACCCTTCAAGTAGTCGCTATCCATTCCCCATTCTTACCCACTTCTGACAACAACCAAACTACATCCAGTCTCTGTGAATTTACATATTCTGGATATTTTATACAAATGGAATTATATAGTATGTGAAATTTTGTGCATCATTTTCTTTACTTAGCACGTTTTTGAGGTTCATCCATGGCCTAGCAGGCATGAGTACTTCATTCCTTCCTTTTTATATCTGAATAATCTTTCACATGTGCTTATATGACACTACTTAGCCACTCTTTTACTGATGGACATTCAGAGCATTCCCAGCATTTGGCCATTGTGAACAGCACGGCCATGAATATGGATGCGTGGAAACAAAACCTCTCTGCAGAGGCATGAGCCTCGGGGATTCTCATGTAATCCCTCTGGCTGCAATCACCCAGGTACTTTTAATATGGGGCCTCTACTGAGAACCTCTGTTCAAGGTCTTGATTGGAAGAAACATTTGAATTTCTGTGTAATTTTAGCACTATTAACAGACACATTCCTTTTCTCAGACTGATAGAACATTCTTCCACAGGACTCAGTGGAAAAAGAGCTGTGATTGCAGAACAGGTTGGAGTGAACAATTGGCCTGAGTGAATTAGCTCAGTCCTGGCTCAGATGTGACCATAGCACATGAAGTCATCAATGGCCTCCTGAATGTAGTCTACTTTTCTCTCCCCATACGACTGCGTTCTGGAAATGCTACAGAGAATGGTAGGGAGTAACACATTTTATCCCTGATGGCTGAATAACACCTGAATAAGCCAAAAATGAGCCTCAGAGACCCCTCCCAGTGATCTGAGAAGGGGAGCCAGGATTTATCAAGGCTGCCTGTGAATAATATCCAGGAGAAAAAAGAAAAGAAATTGCTGTGGCAATTATTTTAATGGAAAGGACTGTTCACTCTCAGACGGAGACATCATTGATGTCTTGGGAAGGTGTGAGCGTGTCCTTTGATGAGAGGCTTTGTACTTCTGTAAAAGCTTCTTCAGAGGAGTTCAAAGTGCTTTCCATGGACTTGCTCCCCGTCCCTTTCAACTCTCGTGAGGTGGACAGCAGTGCTCTTCTCATCTCGCAGACGATAGGAAAGCTGAAACGCCTCGAGGTTAAGTGGTGTGTTCAAGGCTTTTCTTTCTGTCTTTCAGGATGGGAGCCAAGGCTCCTGGCTTCCGGGGTCCTCACAGTTGGCCCTCTCACCTTCTTGCCCTTTCATCACAAGAGTAACATACAATAGTTACTAAAAAAAGTATCTGCCACCGTGCAAGATGGATATTTCCAGTTTAGAAACTGCCTGGACTGAGTTTTCTGTCAGGGCCACAATGGCATTATGGATTCATGGCATGGAGAAGTTGTTCACATTCATTTTCATTATTTTTGCTGGATTTCACACAGTTGTATGAGCACCATCAGTATTCATCAGCTCTTCATAAAAGTGCCATCTTTCAGTGGAGGAAGGGAACGATACACTCTCATATCACGTTTCACTTCATTGTCACGGGAAGGGTATTATAAAGCAACCCTGGGCACATAGTCTGCTTAAAAGATAACTGAGACATGATTATTTTTGAGCACAATATGATACATTTTTTTCCTGGACTAAACTTTTGATTAATATTGTTGGTTTGGTTGAATAGTTCTCTAGTCATTAAACCTCACTTTAGTACCACAGTGTGATGTGAGGCCCACAGTGGTCTGAGCACAGTATGAACTTCAGAACATCAGAACCTCATAGCTGCTGTGTATTTATTATTTGTCTATCTGTTAAATTATAAAAGTAATGACTGCAAGTAAAAAAATCAACATAATGAAACTGATCTCACAGAAAAGGATTTAAGATGAAAACTAAACATGTTCTCTGTTATCACTTTCCTAAATTTTTCTGCATTATTGTACAATTTACCATATTCCAGCAATATATCTTAGATAGCTTTTCTTTAATTCATTTCACTCCACAAATCTCATTTGTTATTACTTACAAAGTATAACATTGTTTGGCTATATAATAATAATTTATTTAATTAAATCCTTTGATGTGGGAATTTAAGTTGTCTCTAGTTCTTCAATAATTAAAATATCTGTAATGAATAAATACATCTGTATATATGTAACTTTATGTGTTAAAATAGAAAATACAGTTGTATTCTCTGTATTTCTATAGAAATAAAGTGTTTCTATAATTTATGTATATGTGTATTTTGAAATATGTATATATTTATAACATATAGATATATGAGTATAATATATATTTATATATGTAATGCATTACATATATTCATATATTTTACATACTCTAGATACAAGTTTTTCCTGAGGAGATTTAAAACAAAAATGACAACTTTTCAAACCCTGACATAAAGTACATGCTGGGTCAGAATTTCCTAAGGTGTATACTGAATATCAATTTTCTTTCTTTTTTAAAGTCCAAAAGTTTTCCTCTTAATATATTACATAAGTCATTGTCAAATTGTTCACCCTGCACATTGCTCCTGGAAAAGCAGCAATGAAATTCAGCAAAATGGTAGGTTTCTGCCTCATGGAACAGGCAGTTTTTAGTGACTGGCTTTAGTGACTTATCAGAAGGATTAGGCATCCACTGAAGCAGAATACCTGTCTTATTGCGGGTGGAAGTTTCAGAGCTGAACAAGAAAAGAACTGAGCTGTATCTCTAGGGAAGAAGTTTTAAACTATATAGAATTTTCCTAATATGTAGAATTTCTCTTTCTAATTTTTATTACAATTAACAGTGATTTTGCACAAATATTAATATTTTTAACAGTACTGGATATTGAGCAAGAGTATAGTTGCCCAGATGCTCTACAAAGCACCTTAGTTTTAAAAAAAATCCTGGAAAATAAAAATATAAGAAACAAATGGGATGCTTTAGCCTTCCTGAACAGTTTACTGCTCCCTTTATACATTTAGAAAATGTGTTTCTTGGATAAGATCTCAACTTGAAAGGCTTGTGGGATATCAAGAAATCAGTGCTCTGAACCTTTTCTTATTAAAAAATACATAGGCTCCCGCTTTGTCACAAGACAGTGCTTTTGGTTATCAGGAAGCTATTGTGCTTGCAGAGAATAATTAAGTCACTGGCTATGAGCTTATTGACTGTTTCGAGGAAAAATTA
This sequence comes from Anoura caudifer, assembly GCA_004027475.1. NCBI lineage: Eukaryota > Metazoa > Chordata > Mammalia > Chiroptera > Phyllostomidae > Anoura > Anoura caudifer. Next base: position 156,992 of record PVKU01000097.1, on the reverse strand, counting down.
TTTCATAAAAATATTGCAACAAGTCTGAACATCATCAATGTTACTGGCACATTCAGCTCTTCATTACCAAATGTTACTATATTTGGGGGCACTGTGCTGATTTGAAGAGTGATCAAATTTAAATAGAAATGTTTGTGCATAGTCTAAATGAACACTTTCAAATAATTCTATCATATTAGTGCATCTAACTCAAAGAAAAAAAATGTTGCGGGTTGGGGAGCATGTATTGCTACAAAGGAGAAAGTAACTCTCACCTGAGAAGAATTCTAGATTATTTCATATTTTACTGTCAAGACTGAAGACATATATTCAAGAACCTCTGGGTGCCTGTAGTTACCATGACCAAGGTTAAGCAGCCAGCTACTGTTGTTCTCGTCTGCTGTGCCCAGGCATAGGTCTCCTGGTACACAAACAGGTTCATAGTTCAAGTACCACAAGTTTTTAGACAAGTAAATGTTCGACGAGTCATGTAATCTCTACATAGTTCAACTTTATCATCTATGAAATGGTTACAGTTGTAACAGTTACTTCACGCATTGGCTAAGACAGTGAATTATTATTGCACATACAAAGTACTTGGCACATTGTCTAATACATAGGAAGCATTCATTATCACTTTCAACAATTGGATGCATCTCTGGGGCCATTGTGGTTAGTTATCCCTAAGAGAATGGTCCCTAGTCCCCATGTTTTGAAATCCTTTGAGAGCACAGAATAAAAGGCAAAGGAAGGGGAATAAGTATTATTGATGGGTAGCTATTCTGTTCCAAACACTCTGCTAGGTACTTGAGATTCAATGGTTCAATGAGTCTTTTCACCAATCTTACAAGGTCAAGCGAATAAGGCTTACAATGGTTATTACAATGGTAGTGTGGAATGCAGAGTGTGGAGCAAGTATTAGAAACTTAGTCTGGCTGCAGTATTGGAAGGAAAGAGACTCAGTACTGACATACATACATACCATTGACTTCATTTTTCCCCAACCCACAGCATCCCCAACACCATCACTAATGCATACTGAAAGGGACTGTGATTTTGAACTTTAGCCCTTTCATTTCAAACTATAGGCTTTATCTCTGTCACTGTCTATTATCCAAGTCTGCTTTATCTGTTTCTTTAAAATTATTTTTTGAGATTGTATTTATTTATCTTTAGAGGGGAAGGGAAGGAGAGAGGGAGAGAAATATCAATGTATGGTTGCCTCTCATGTGTCCCCTGCTGGGAACTGTCCTGCAAGCCAGGCATGTGCCCTGACTGGGAATCGAACCGAGATCTTTTGGTTTGTAGGCCCATCAATCCACTGAGCGACACCAGCCAGGGCCTCAAGTCTGCTTTATTTAAATGTACATATAAAGTTGGAGGGACACACAGTATAGTATCATTGACCCCAAAGGAATGAAAGTTTCAGCTTCCTTCATTCTGTGGAGTTGCTATTGATATACAAGGTATCAGAAAATCTTGCCAATTCTACTGAAGACTTAAAAGAAAATATAATTTTCTAGCCTAAAATGAAAATAAATTTGTCCAGTAGATTGTTCACTGTTGTATAGAGAAAGTAGGTGGTACCGACTAAATTTTTCACTAGCTGATTACTTGTGTTGGCATGATGGAATTAGCATTGATATATTCTGGTTCTGGACATACTTAACCACTTCAAGAATGTATGACTTTGGAAGTTATTTATCCTCTTCGAGCCTTAATTTTCCAGATCAATTTGAACAATGATAGTATCTATCCCATGGAATGAATATTTGGATAAACAAGATATGAAAAGCCCTTCTACTGGGCCTTGCCCACATGAAGCCTTTCAAAATGACATAGGACATCAGACATGGCTGAGCATCCATTTCTAGAACTGGGCTCCCTTAACACCTATAGTAGGAGTATATTAATCCCAGGATGTAAATTAGATACTCAGGCACTGCTATAAAAGGAAAAAGACATGAGTTTACATATGTTATTACCACGCAATTTGCTGAAAAGTGCAGCATTTAGAAATTCTCCAGTTACTGAGGCTTTGGGCAGTCTAGTCAATCACTAGTGAACAACTGGGTATTCAGAGAAACCCATTAACTAGACTAATCAAGGATTCCTGGGGGAAAAGGAAGATTTAAGCACCCATCATTTTAAGGCTAATCTTTGTATATTGTGTGTTTGCTAATTGGCTGGACTTAACTTATGCTTGCTCTGCTCCTGTGAGGCCAACAGTCAAGTAAAGAGCTTCAAGAAATTTCACAAAATCTACATTGATGGTGTCTTTGGGGAAAAAAAAAAAAGATCTGACAGCACTAGGCTCATGTACATACTAGTGACTATGAAGCTAGGCCTGACTCTGGCTGCCACCTTTAAAATCGGGCATGCAGTCTCTGGTGAGCACAGCCCTCACCACTCACTGCACTGCCTGCACGCTCATCCTGAGCAGGACTCACCTGTTGTACGAAATGCTCACCTTCCCTAGGTAGTAGTGTGTTTAAGCCACCTTCAATCTTATATATACATTATCTTGCCGGAGACATCCTTTGGCCACACCTTTCCTCTCCGTGTATACTGGGACTGATTTCTAGAGAATAATACCAGAATCAATCCTCCCTCTGGTAGCCTCCGGAAGTCCCTGTACTTCCATTCCGACATTTTTAACCCTGTGTGGTGTCCTTCAATAGCCTGAAGAGCCCTAATGCACAAGAATCACATTCCTGCCTCACAAAACGATAACACCTTGCATGGTACTTAGTGTTAAATAGTCAGGCTGTAACTTGTATGGAATGACTAACTGAAGGGATAAGGAATATAACAAGGTGTGTGTTGGTTTAGAAATTGGACCGGTTGGCAATTAGCTGCATGTCATCCACCCTCCCGGTTGTGCTGTATGCGTTATGTAAAGGTGGGATTAGGTGAGCCACAAAGTCTCCTCCAACTCTAAAATTCTTGGATCAAGTGGAGTACCTAATCCCCCTTGTTCGTTTTATTCCTATTTTAAGCTCAATTTTACTGACTTGGGATAAGCTTCTAATATCTCCACAACCAGGATATTAGTAATATAATCCTTATCTCTTTGGATCGCTGCAAGAACTAATTAATAAATAATGTGGAAACTCTTAGATGAATACAGAAAGAAATGGGAAATTACTTATTACATTTTCATAACTGCATTTTAAATGGTAATAGTTGCAGGTCTACATTTCACTTATGAACAGAACTTTAGCTATTAGTGTTTGTAAAAAAATATTAATTCTAATTTTACATTCCTTTTTCCCTGAAGAAGTAATTTTCTATTTTATTATTTTTCAACTTTTATTATAAAATCCTTGACAACCAGTGGGACTGTTGCAGTAAATCGTTAGGCCCTGCATCCTTATTTCAAGAGAATAAAGGGTTTGCAATATGCTTCTCCTTCCCAGCCTCCAAGGGCTATCATAGTGCTGGGAAGGGGTAGGTGCTTCGAAGCTGCCTGCTGTTTGCTGGAAGAAAGAAAAGCAAAAATAGCATCAATAGTAAGTAGCCCATGGCAACTGTGTCACCTAAACTGATGATGGATTTCCAGTGATTTCAGGGATCATGTCTTCAAAGGTTTTGTTTTATCACTCATGGGTATTTCGCAGGATGCCTCACATAACAAATGCTCTAAAACTAAAAGTTCTCACTAACAAAATTAGGTTAGGGCTCAAAAGTGTTTGGAGGAGTGTGTGAGTGTATTCCATTTTGCAGTAAGGAGGTGGTAGATGAGATCAAGGTTGCCAGGCAGTCTGTCTTCTGGGGCTTCCCGGAAGGAAGGGCCCAGGGTGTTCGAGAGCAGAGAACTTCCAGCAAAACAGGGCTATACATGTCTGCCACCTGTGTGGAGGGAAGGGGTTTCCTGGTGCTGAAACGGAGTTGTGATATGTGGTTCACAAGAAAATTGTAACTGATGTTGTATTAACGTTGCCCATGGCTGCATTGGCAAAGGTTGGCCCCTTCGAGACAAGTTTGAGCTGATCATACAAAGTATCACTTCATACAGTTTTTATGGCCCTAGAAAAATCGGATATTAGTGTTGCGTTCTGTATCTGAACATCTTTGACACTTCTTTGTCACCTATTTGCTTCTTCATCCTCACCTTGATTGGTTAGTATTAGTATTCTATTGTTGTGTAACAAATGAACACAAACTTGGTGGCTTATACCAATGTGTATTTGTTATCTCACAGTTTTTGTGAGTCAGGAGTCCGAGCATAGCTTAGGAGTATCCTTGGCTTAGATTCTCATAAGAGTTTTCATCAGGAGGTTAGACTGGGGATGCATATGTTTCACTGCTCATATGGTTGTCAGACACATTCAATTGTGAGTGTAGACTTGATGGAAGCTTGCTCTTCGAAGCTAATAAGAGGGAAAGAGAAAGACACTAACCTTGCAGACAACACAGCCTTATATAATGCAATCATATTGCATACTCTCTTGGTTAAAATCAAGTCACAGGTCTCATCGGAACTCAGGGAAAAGGGTTACACAAAAACAGGACTTTCAGCAGGTGAGCATCATGAAAAGCCACCTGAAGCATCTCTCTGCCCCATGTTCCCTTCAGGTTCTCTCATTCTTGGTGTGAACCCTGTTGCTTCTCTTGAATTTCCAGTTGCAGTTCTGACACATTCTCCTTCTCCTTCTCCTAGAACCCCTATTATTAGTTTTAGACATTATCTCACCCTTAGAAACTTATCACATATGATCTACAGGGATTTTGCATGTTTTTTCACTCAACACATGTTTATTAATCACCTACTATGTGAAAGTTATATCAAAAATGAAATATGCAAAAATAATGAATCAAAGCAAAGACAAAAACAAAGCAATGTACTGTATTCCCAGAGCCTATTCTCAAAACTCCATGAATTGGGGCTACCTATCTGCTTGCCCTAATTAGAAATGAATACAAACCAATGAGCCATGGTGATTCATCCTGGTGCTCTGAGGTGTGTGCAATGGAGGTGTGTGATGCAGTCAGGGCCATGGGTGAAGGCCTAGGAGCAAAGTGAACCTTCAGAAAACCTATCTGTTACTCATTGCCTTGAAAGGGCAAGAGAATGCATTTATTTCCTCATTTCAACCTCACAGAAACCTAATAAAGTAGTCTTTGTGTCCACATTTAATAAAAAAAAAAAAAGAAAGAAAACAGGTCAATGAAGCAGTCACAGCTTGTAAGTCACAAACGTGGGGTTTGGGCTCAGATCTTTATCCCACTAGCGTTGGTGCCCCAGGTTGCTGTTCATATAAAATACCACGTATCCTTAATGGAGAAATAGCCTTTGTATAATGGATTTGGGCAAATGATCCATCTCTGTTTGCTTTGATGCAATAGCATTCAAGAATATTTTTGAATACATTTGAATTTCAGTAGGGCATAAACAATATTAAATTTGTCATCTTATTGGTAATGAGATGAAAGCTTTAATTGTTGTTTTTGAGGACTGAGCAACTTAAAGAATCAGGCCTCGGAGATGCCTCTCATTTAAATGTGCATTTTAATAAAGCATTTGTTCTAAAAGTTGAAAAACATTCTAACGGTTTCAACTAACCTCAAATTTAAGTATTTTGAGATGCATTAAAAGACATATTTTTAGAATCAGAACCCATCAACACTGGCACAGAATGAACATGCTAAGTCTCAGTTTGAAAGAGAATTCAACTGGAAAGACATTTTCCTCTCTGTGGGATTAGTGTGTTTATATTCAGTATTATAAATAGAATAGATCCAGAGTCAATTGTAAATGGCTTCTTCCAAAATTACTCCTTTCTGCTTGTGTAAATGTAGACTATCTGTCACTGTGATAGAAAATTATGGTTAGTAAACATTTATCTATCCAAAAAAGCCAAAGTGGAGTATTCAGATTATTGAATGATTTATAAGAATGCTATTTTAGGGGTGGCTTTGGTCTTTAGTCGTTGATAGCCTGGATTGGGTGGAAGTGGTGCAGGACACTCACTCTCCTCCTCATTCTGTATAGACAGACACCTTCAATCTTTCTGACAGCCTGTGCGGTCATAACCATCTATTATTATCCCCATTTAACAGGTATCGCAGAGGCAGAGTCTCAAAACAGTACAGTATTTGCTTAAGGTCTGACCTGAGCACAGCATTTACAGATTACAGAGCTTTTTCTTACACAAGATTGTTTTCTTAGTTGTTTCTTTTGTATATACAATGTGTAATCTATACTCATCAGAGCAATTCACATTTCTTTGCCCTTTCAATGACCCTGATTGATGAGGAAGATAGGGAAGCCATTTCCATGCCTGTAATGTAGAGAACTATCCTGTAGTTTTGGAGACTGAACAGTCTGCATTATGGTAGGAAGCCTAGAGGGTGGGCTTCCATTTGGTACCTAGGAGGTACCAACTGTGGAGCTTTAAACAAAACAAGACAATGCAGAATAAACAGAAAACCCCAGCCTATCTCAGAGAATGACAGATCTTGACAAAGAATGACAATGGAGTTCTTCATAATATAAATAAAAGCCCCAAGGCCTCTCTCATTTATTTCTGTCATTTCTTGACAGCCCATTAAACCGCACCTGGCTCATTCCTCTGACCAGGGTTTGCTGTGCACTCCATTCTATGTTTCATCAAGTCTATACTTTTTTCACCTGAAGACTCAGCCACAAGCCTGACTTGAATCCCCACCTACATGTCAAAGGATGAACCTGTTGCCTCTCCAGGAAGTGCTCAGCTCAAAAGGAAGAGTTTTTACAAAACAGCACCTTTCTCCTGATTATAAAATTTAACTCATGTTTGCTTTAGAAATTTTTGAAAAATCATTAGAGAAGCATGAATGAAAAGTTTTTTCAAAATACTATATTTTACCACTATTAACTTTCAGTTTTATACATGCTCAGTAACATTTCTGTGAATGTCCACACAATTTAGATTGTACTGCACACACAGTATGTAAACTTCTTTTTTTATCCAAACTATATACCATCAACACACTCACACTCTTTCTTGTCATTGCATGTTCTTCTACAACATCACTTGTAACAGCTGTGTAGAACTTTATACATATCATGAGCATATAAAGATATATATTCATTTATCTAAACAGTTTCTTATTTTGACCTATTTAGATTATTTTCCATTTTTCAATACTATAAATAACAATGAAATGAACACCATTGTGGATAAATATGTTATTACATATCTTCTTATTTCTTTAGCATAGACTTTGACAAGAAAAATCTGTGTTAAAGCAAATGTGCATAGTTAGGAGCAAAGTTTCTCAACAATCTTCTGAAGTCAGGCGATCGCTAAGGTGATGTTCTTACATTGCGAAGAATGTTGGGAAAAGTATTTTGGAGGCAGCTACCCTGTCAGGAAGTGATTTTTTTTTTTCACTTTTTTCACTCTCTTGCCTTTGATTCCCAAGTTGCTATCCTTTCCACCGTCCCTGTCCTCCCGTTAATCTGCCATCACCTGCCAGACTTTCGTGGAAACCAGGAAGTCTTGCGTAACGGACTGTACCCCATACCACACCTGGGGTTTCTCTGACAAATCAACAGGGCATGAAACTAGGGACTGGGAAGCAATAACAACCGAGGAGAAAAGTAGATAAATGACATCTAGGAAATCCTCCTAGTGAAGATTTTTATTGTAATGAGTAGTTTATTGCAAAGTGACGTTTGCTCCAAAAGATCCATTGTCTCTTACAGATGGCCTGAATGTGTGAAGAATGTAGGGACTCTAGTTGCTTCCACAGGAAGCTACTTTGAAGTAGGAGGGCTTGGTAGGAGGAGGAATTAAATTAGATTGCGTATACTCTAAGGAACTTTGATGATTTATGTGGACCAAATACCGTTTCGATGTACTTTATTGTCTTCATAACACTTGTATCAGAATTCATTTATTTGTGTGCTTTTCATGATCTATCCCTTGTTAGAAGGTAAACACCATGAGACTGGCACCTCGCCTGACTTGTTCCCTTTCTACCTCCAGCACCTCGCACAGCATACAGCATGGTTTTGATTTCAAATAATATTGTTGGGATAAAAGAATGAAAGAATTGCTATTGTTCTCTGACCCTTTGAATGTCAACATTCTTAGGAGGTAATAAATGAAGTCCTGATGAATCGTTTTGTTTTGTGTACAGCATCAGGCATCTCCTCTGCAAGTTCACCTCCACATATTGTACGGAATGCTCCGGAAGCAAAAAAATTTTCCACCAACCAACTGAATGCATATCTCAAAGGGCAAATTAAATGACTATTTATTAAATATTTGTTCACTAACTGGAGGCTAATTACAATTATGTCAGTTTCTGATTTTAGTGCCAGATCTAACTTCCTGGATCTGGCATGCTCAGATAAGGCTTGCGGACATTTTTATCTATAAACTATGCTTATCTCAAGCCTGCTTAATATAAGAATTTGAATGAGGAGAAAAACTATTTGAATGAGAGAAAAAGTCGGTGGAATCAATGATTTGTAGGTTAAGACTCAAATGTTGCATTTCCCTCATGATGGATTTAAGTGTTTGTAATATATCTAAATGGAAAAATAAATCAAATTTACCGTATGAAAGTAATGTCATTATGTCAATACAAATGTTCTGCCAATTCTACCTGCCCAGTTCTTTGTTAATGGAACTCATCTTTCTGAATTATTATGTGATATTCACATTGCCATCTGTGTTATTTATATATTCCTACTCCGGGTTGCTTCTTAAAAAATCTTTAATTAATGCAGAGCTTAGAGAGTAGAAAGAAAATTCTAAATCAAGACCATTAAGCTATGACTGAAAAAGCCATTTGTTTTCATTAAACATGACTTTAAACTGTCTACATTGGAGCCTAAGCACTTTCTGACCAAAGTGTTTAATTTTCTCCTTTTCTCCAGTCTCTGATGGCATCAAGACTGTAGCCAGACCAAACATTCTCCTAGGAGCCATCTCTCCTCTCTATGGGCCCAGAATACTGCTATGCCCTGCATCTGAGCACTTACCTTAGACTGTTAAAATGCTCTGTTTCCACAAATATTAATTGAGCACTGGCTATGTGCCAGTGACTGGGATGTTGTTAAACCAAAGAAATCCCTGCCTTAGAGAACCTGCTTTCTAAGAGGGGAGTCACTAACCAAATAAGCAAATAAAGCTATGATAGAATTCTGAGTAAATGAAGATTGTGAAGAGAAATAAAGCAGGGTGAAGGGTGGAGATCTCACTTGATCTTTGCCTATCTCTGCTTTTATTTTTCACACCTGTTCAGCCCATACCTTCTTATCAGTGATATGAAGCTACTTAGTCACCCAGTTTTCTGTTCCCTTTTCTCTTTCACTGCACACATCACTGGACTGTCTTTAACCTTGTATGTTCTTTTAGGAAATTTCTAATCATCTTTCAAATCCCAGGTTTACTGTTACCTTCTTGGTGAGCCCTCTTTACTTCCCTACCCCTTTTACTCATTCTCACATTCCTCCAGAGCTATTCACCTTATTCTCTCTGTTGTCAAACCTCATGCATTAGATAGATAGATAGATAGATAGATAGATAAATGTAGATATATCATATTTCATTTTAACCAATTATTTTCTTATTGGTTTGGGAAATTTCTGTATTAGATTGAGAAGGCAAGAAATAACTCATAACACAATGCTTTGCACAGGACATAGTCTCCAAGAATGGTTTTGAATAAATATATGCATGCATGCATGAATGAATGAATGAAAGAAATTCTTCTACTATACCTTCCACAGTGAATTAAACTCCAGATCTAGAGCAGTGTCTAACACACAGCATGTTCTCAATAATAATTTATTGAATAAGTCATGTTTCATTCAAAAACAAACATAAAAATTATTGAATAATATTTAAGAAATAAATCTTAAATTTGGAGATTTTACCTATAAGACACACTCCCAGTAGCCAACTGTTATAATCAATTCTACCCAATTTCTTTTATTAAATTCTTCCTTCTTTAGGTATAATTTAGTCATTAATAAAGGATTATTTTATAAATAGTTTAAAATACTTTGTCTTAATTAAAACACTATATGTAGGTCCATTTTTGTATTTCAGCAGGTCCATTGCACTGATCTTCCATGTGTATAGCACCTGATTCTTCAAAGTGTCACTGATACATCACACCACTAGGTTTGAAGTCTTTGTGAGGGTATATGTACTGGTGCTTAGTAAGGAAGGAGCAAAAGAGTATCTCCCGTAGAGGACAGGACAGGGTCTGAGCACAGAGCCATTCATTCCAACCAGCAATTTATCAGCAATGGTGACTTAAGACAGCTTTGTTAAATTCAAGAATTGGGGTAAAGAACAGGTAATTTCATTGCATGGAGGAAAGCATCACTAACCTACTCAGATTATTTACGTGTGCCCTGTCTATCAGCCAGCTTCCTCTCTTCGTCTGACTGAATGCATGAACTTATCTGGTCTCGACATGGACCACAATTTGGAAAGTCAGACACCTGTGTCACAAGCTTTGAACATGGGAGACAAATAGACCTGAACTTCCACAACTTATTGATGTTGTTGTCATTACAAGTGCCACATTACCCTCTCCTGAACCTCCTGATGAATGGCTTTCCATCTTTGACAAACGAAAAAAAAAAAAAAATGCTACAGCGGTCTTTTCAAGAGTGAGCAGTGACATCTGCACAGAAGTGTCATCATCTGAAATATTCCTATAAATACGCTTAGCCCACTGAGCAGAGCTCAGTATCTGTGGATAATTACCAGAAAGGGGAGTAAGAATGGATTTTTCACAAATGGGCCAGCTCAATATTAAAGCATAGTTCCAAGAAATATTGGAACCTTCAAACCTTCATCCTTATCAAAGAATATACACAAGTAAAATATCTACCATACATATTCACACATGAAATATTTTCTTTACACAAGCAATTTATTCTTGATGGCTTAAGCAATATGAATTGGGAAATAGCAACTTGGGTAAAATGTAACAAATGCACACTGAACCTGGAGCTACTTTATATGAGGAAGATACTTCTGTACAAAGAGTTTAAAAGTTTCATACCTGAAAAATGTAATAAAACAAATTTATTTAAACTCGAATGAGATTCACTTGCCAAATTTTAGTGCATGAAGGAAATAAGAATAAATTTTCATATACCTTTAAGAGAATCGGGCCATGCTTCCAACTTGTATAATTAAGTGGTCTAAGGACAGTAAATTTTATATAAATATTACTTGAAATAATTTTTCAAAAGTTTATTGGCATTAATTATATTAAGAGATGACACCATAGGTGATTCCATTCTTCTGGGTTTTTTTCCCCTTAGTTTTCCAAAATGTCTATAGTGATTCCCTTTAAATTAGAAAAAAAAAAAAAAAAAAAGAAACCATATTATATGAAAAGAATGGGTTGTGTGTTGTTCCTTAAGATTGAATCTGTAGAAAATTTCCTCACTCATCTGTGAAAATGAATACTGGGACCATTTCAAAAGTGTCTCTCGTTCAAATGCATTTGAGTTGTTTTAAGACCAATGTTCTCATAGATGCTTCATTCTTCTTTACACTCAGTATCATGCTACCATGAAACTATGAAGTCAACACTCAAAACTTGGAAAACGCTTGGGATTATTTTAAACATTTAGCTTTTGGGGATTACACTATTTTAAATTTCAAGTTTGCTTATATTTTGGATATGTGAAGAATACTGCCTATCCTGAAATCCAATTCCAGTCACTTCTATTGCTCTGAGACAACCATTCAGTCTATATTTAGAACAATCGACTCAGTAGAAAAAAGAAACAGACCTCTTTCATCACTCTTTGATCTGATAGATGTATCCAAATGCTGGTCAGCTTTCCAGTGAATGTTGCCATGGGCAACAGTTTTAAGAACTGGATAAGAATGAAGGAGAATGTAGAAAAGAAATACCGTATGCATATTTATCTGTGTGGCCATGTCCATTTTTTTCATGTGGCTGTCAAGATTTAGATCTTCACATTTTATTTATCTATTTCTCTGAGCTCTTAACCATTCTCCCCTGGAATGCTGAAATGCATACCTAATCAGCCTCCTTCCCCATGCCCCACCTCCCAGCTGGCCCAGTCTTTTAACTCACTGAGGCCAGAGAAAGCCACCAAAATGATGCTCTCACCACATCCCTTCCTGTTCAAAAGGTCAGTATAATACTACAGCTATTTATTTATTAAGTGACAAGCATACTGCTGGGGCCATGGATCTACCAGCATGAAAGAGCTTCTGCCTTCAAGGAAACTCAAGGTGTTTTCATTTACAATCTAGTAGGAAAAGAAGACATGTAAACAATGAGTTCTAAAACACACAGAATGATATCAGGGACCACTGAAGTCTAAGGAAAAGGCTTTAATAGAACAGTGAAATGAGCAATGAATTATTTAAAAGCCCAACCTCTAGTTAATTAGAATACCACTGAGAGCCCTTGGTTTGTAGTTTCAGTCCTAGATTTAGCCTATTCTTTGAGTTCATGAGCTTTTATTCCTATCTTGGCTTTTTTCACCAGTGGCTAAAGATTTTCTTCCATTAGGACACTTTTTAAAGGTAAGTTTAAGAAAAGTCAAATCATACCAGTCTGTTAAATAAGGTTGGGGATATATTAACTGATGTACTCAAAAAGTTTAGAGCTGTTTCCAAACTTTTAGAAACTATCCAAAAGTGAAGCTTCAGGTGAGGCTTAATCCAGCAACTAAAATATCATATCAAAATCCTGGTTTTCCTTTTATTTTCCATGTCTTCCATGTTGAGGACCCCTGGGTATCCTAGACCAATCTTTAAGTAGCATCTAAAGGGTAGTTCTTGACCCCAACTCCTTCTACTAATTTCAAAAAGAACAACTTATATTTTCTAGAAGTCTAATACAATTCCTGAACCTGATTCTCATTGTCCTGAGTTGAGCCATAGCCCCACTCATGAATCAGTCATTGCTGGAGTATTATATTGACTGTCTTACCCCAATTTGGGACCATCTCTAGACTTGATGGTGGTGTCATCTCTCGATGCCTACTGAAAGAAGGAGAAGAATGCTTACCTACAGAGGGAACCAGTACTATTTTATCACAAGGAGGGTGAGTGAACTAGATGGCAAAGTGAATAAGAATGAATTAATTAAAATCAAATACATAATTCATAATTTTTGAATTTTTGGACAATATTTTTATAATATCTCCTTATGCTGTAGAAGGTATCCCCAACTTAAATGTTGTTAAATTCAGAAAGTTTATCTTCTATATTGTGTTTTTCCAGCAAAATCTGTCACAGTATTTTAAACAGAATAAGCACCCAATACATTTATTATTTTTTTATTCTAAAAACTTCCACTCCACCATTCTACTTATTTTTTTAAGTGACCAATGTTCTTTCTAATTTTAAAACCAAAGTTTCTCCCATGTCTTTTCAGGGTTTCATTTCTATTTAGCTCATTTCTTCTCAGAACTGAGTAATATTCCGTTATCTGGATTTTTGATAGTATGTCACTCCATGTGCCTACTGAAGGACATCTTGCTTCTCCCAAGTTTTGGCAATTGTAAAAAAGACTGCTACAGAACTTTGTGGGTGGGTATTTGTGTGCACTTAAGTTTTAAACTCACTGGGGTAAATAACAAGGACAGTGATCCCTGGGTCACATGGTAAGAATATGTTTAATTTTGTAAGAAATCACCAGGCTGTCTTTCAAAGAGGCTGCTCAGTTTTGTATTCCCACCAACAATGAATAAGAATTCCTTGTTGCTCCCTTCTTGCCACTTGGTGTTCTCAATACAGCTACAGTTGACCCTTGAACAACACGGCAATTAGGGCACTGACCCCCAACAAAGTTGAAAATCTACATACAACTTTTGACTCAAGGACTGAACTTAAACTACAGTAGTTCCTCAGTATCCAAAGGCAATTGGTTCTAGGACCCTCCTCAGATGCCAAAATCCACAGATGCTCAAGTCCCTAATATAAAATGCTGTAGAACAATGCATATACAACTTTTGAAATTAAATTATCAATGAAATAATATTTCTAGAATTTCTAAAAATATTGACAAGATTTGCAGTCACTGTCTCTGGCATCTGAACCCCTGATTTGGATACATGAAACACTGACCTCCTCCAGTGTACAGAGCAGAGATAATTATCACACACATATATAAGATATTTTATTGAGGCATTATAAAATTAGTTATAAAATATAACAAAAACCCTAAATGCAGGACCTTCTCAAGGTTTGTAGTGAGAGAAACACTTGACTGAGTCCACAGATTTTTATCCTGAATTCCGGCAGACTAATCCATGAGCCTCAGGGTGTCTGTGAAACCTCCTTAGTTATATGAGAAATTGCAGTGTGTGTGCCTTTTTCTAAGCAGATAGTTTATAGGTTTCCTCCTCTTCTTTCGAGTATCCGTGCCCTGTTAAAGGTAAAGAACAAGTTCTTCCTTCATTGTGGATATAAAAGCTGAGGACCATTCCTTCATTCACTCATTCATTCATACAAAAAAACATGCATGAAATGCCTTTTATATGCCAAGCATTACGCTAAGGACCAAAAACACAGTGGTGAAAAAGTTTAGAGCAAATTCCCCATCGTCACAGATTGAAGAATACAGGGAATAAAAAGTAGAGATAACTATGTGGCATACATAATTTCTGGTACAGAAAATTCTGCCATTAATCAACCACTTAGTTTTTTCATCTATACAAAGAATTAGTAACCAGAAGCTACTCTGTATACAGTAAGTAACCATTAGTTGACATAATTGTACATATTAGGTCAGCTAATTGTAATATTGTATAATTCTGGATAATTCCAAAACTATATTAATAACCCTGTTTTTTCCTTTAATGGGCTACCCTTAGTCACACAAATTTCTAACAGCCTGCTGAACACAATTAGGTGTTTGCCAGAGTGGATGCTGTAAATCAAGGTTTCCCAAAACCTGGCTGACATTTTCCTCCTTTTATCTACATGCCCCGCCCCGTGCCTTTGACCTTGCCCCAGGCCACTTTTTTCTTTTTGCCCTGTTTGTATAGAGACCACAATGAAATCCCACTCCACCCATTTAAACTCACGTCTTCAAAACGTATTTTTTACTCTTTCTTTCCCCTTTGCAGTTCATACCCAATCACTTTCCAAGTCTAGCTCAATAATATCTTCTTGCAAATGCGAATTTTAAATGGCCATTTTAAGAGTTGGGTTCTAATTAGGTTATTGGACTGCTAAAAGCTTTTTCTGTTTCATAACAGCTTCTCAAATCAAGGTCATGCACCCTCGGTCCTTGATATGATGTGTCTGCAGTTTGTGCCCCCAACTTGCCCTTCGCACACATACCTCCCACAACTCCCCAGACTAAGCCCTCACCAAGGGCACCGTGGAGACATTGAAGTTGTTCTCAGTAGTCTCGCTTTTGTGCCTTTGGCAACAATATGACTGATAAAGCGATAGCAGCCTCGATAATTGCTATTGAGCATTCATTGTGCCACTGGGCTAAGTACTTTGCAATTATAAATGGCAGGCTGCTGAACACAGCGCTAAGAATTTGGACTTTGGCCCTGGCTGGTGTGGCTCAGAGGGCTGAGTGCCGGCCAGTGAACCAAAGGGTCGCCAGTTTGATTCCCAGTCAGGCACATGCCTGGGTTGCGGGCCAGGTCCCCAGTAGGGGGCACACGAGAGGCACCCCACAATGATGTTTCTCTCTCTCCCTCCCTTCCACTCTCTCTAAAAATAAATAAATAAAATCCTTTTTAAAAAAAAGAATTAGAGCTTTGAATACTAGCTCGGCAACCTATTTAACTGAGAGACTTGGTCAGTTACTTAAATTCTCTATCTCCATTTCCTGGTTTATTCAATAAGGTACAACACCCACCTCTTAAGTTGTGCTGAGGAGTGGATAGCTAATGTAGTTTCACACCCTGACTTGTGTACAGTAATCACTCAGTGAATGTGAATTGTTAGTAGAACTATTAAAATTCATAACAGGTATTCAGAGTAGTTATTATTATCTCTATTTCTGCGTGAGACTTACCGGAAGGATGGATACTGCATATTCCTCTGTTAGATTGTCTTATTCCCACTTTAGCATGTCAGAAATGTTTGTAGGTTCCTTGCACATTCTCCATGAAGCCTTTAATTGATTTTTCCCTGTGTAAATATCATTATTATTTGTTTATAACTAATCTAGGATATTCTTCACATAATAGGGATATTTGTTTATATGTTATATTTTTCTAAATTGGATAGTATATCATTCCTTTGGGAGAGCAGTGATAAGGATAGAGAGAAGCAAGTCTTGGTGTAAAAGCACCCAGTTGTAAATTCTGATTCTTCTGCTTCTCAGCTGTGTGACACTGAGCAAGTTGCCTAGCCTCTCTGATCCTCAGTTTTCTTATCTCCAAAATGGGCACAACAATGGCTTCCAGTGTGTTCCTGAAAATTAACTAAGCTGGAAAAGGAATAGCAACTGGTACAGTAACTGTCATGGAGGCAGAGTCTCATTCAGAATGAATTACCCTCTTACATTCTCCTCAAGAGAACAAATTTACCCAGCCTTGTACAATTCATAGCAGCTAGCACACTGTTTTACAAATATTTGGTGCTTAGAATATATCAAATTAAATTAAATTACTGTTACATACAGATATACCAAACATGAATATAAATAGTGAGGACACATTGCAATGTGAAGATATTAGCTGCGTGCGTGGTTGTTATAAAGTTATCTTCTTATTATGATTTACTAATGGCATATCGGAGCGGTCCCTGGGGTGATCTCTTACAATATCTCTTATAAACTGTAGCCTAGAGAATTAATCTTTGAGAAAT
Source organism: Anoura caudifer (assembly GCA_004027475.1). Classification (NCBI taxonomy): domain Eukaryota; kingdom Metazoa; phylum Chordata; class Mammalia; order Chiroptera; family Phyllostomidae; genus Anoura; species Anoura caudifer. Next base: position 140,220 of record PVKU01000097.1, on the reverse strand, counting down.
CCTCACCTCTGTGAACTAATTCCTCACTAGTTTTTGTATTCATTGAACTCCAGAGATACCTACCATAGACTTAACCTTTGAATTATAATTGTTAGTTCACATTTCCATATTTTAATGTGGGGATGGCCAAAAAATCTGTTTAGTTTTTTCCATACAATATTCTAGTAGCACTTGGTTATCTTCAATTTCATTCGAAACACTTTTGTTAGATTGTATTTTGACAGGTGTCATATGAGTGTGCATTTAAAAAAACTTATCAAAATTGATGAATTTTCATGCAGCCATTTTAATATTGAAGATGGAAAAATACACAACATTTTTGTTTCAACAAAAGTAAAAACGTGACTGAAATGCACACACAAAGATTTGTGCAGTGTATGGAGAAGGTGCTGGGATGAATTGAACATCTCAGAAGGAGTTTGCCAAGTTTCTTGGTACTGTCGACATTCTGGCCAATAATTCTTTGCTATGGGGCTATCTTATGCATGTTTAGCTGCACCTTTGGCCTCTAACCCACTAGGAACTAATATCAGGAGTATGCTATTGGTTTCTAAAAAATAGCATACTCAAAATATCGAAATCAATAAAATTATTGGGGAAAATGAAAAAATGTGTCTTTTATTTTACAGAAAAAAACTAAACGGACTTTTTGGCCAGCAGAGTACTGAGCTGCGATCCCCTCAAGGAGAGGCCCCCCTCTTATTTGTCTTCCGTCTCTAGTCCCTGACATGGCACCTAGCCTGTGGGAGGAGCCAGGCACCAGGCCTTGGGCCTTAAGGAGCTGAGGAGATAGAAGGTCATGATGAAGTGTAATCATGCCCTTGGCACCCAAGAAGTTCCAGGTGGGTGAGGGGACAGAGCCTGCCATGTAGGAAAGGAGTCCAGGAAGGCTTTCTGAGGAAGTGATGTGTGTGCTGTTTTAACAGATAAGGGGGAAAACAATGTTACTATCAAAAGAACTCCCCTTTGTTTGAATCAGTGAATATGTGTTTGAGTGAAATCTCAAAGAAACATGTATCACAACATTGGCTGTTGAGCTTAACCACGAAAAGGCTCCCATTTTTCATTACAGCTAAGCCACACCACCTGCTAATTGATGTTCATTTCTTGAACAAAATATACACCAAAGGAATGGTGGCACCTTATAAACTATGCTTTATAAATCAGATCCTTTTAAATTACTCTACAAAGTTCCATTGTGTCAAGCTCATTCTTGAAATGATCAAGTATTCTTCTCGAAGAGCTCCAAGATCATGTCAGAGTGGAGAGGATACATTCTGTTATCCCCCTGTTAATTTGTGTGCATGAGTAATTAGACACAATGGCTGTGAGTGTGTACCTGGGGGATGAATGAAGCACAGTTACAGTGCTGCCGAGATGGGCTGCCAGCGCCCACTCTGTGGATATCACTGTGTATTTTTCTCACTAGTATTTGGATGCTGACACTCTTGGGACTCATAACAGAAGGTTACAAGATAAATACTATAAATCTTTCCAAAAAGTTCACCCAGGGCCTTTGCTAAAAATTGGCCGTGGAGCCCTGGAAAGACTGTGTAAGTGAATCACCTCTTCCTGCCTGTCTGTCCCCAGAGATCAGCCACGGACTGTGGAAAGGACTGATAATAAATGAGAAAACAGCATGAGAAAAGTAACAGGCGGAGACAGTAGGAGAAAGGGACTGAGGGTGGTTTTCCATTTCTATAGGAGATTTCATATATGCACTGATACATTTCAAAAGGGCTACACGGTAGTCAAGTGTTAAACCAATGGGGCATAAACTTGTATACACAGGTATGGACGGGTGTCTCAGCTTTGAAATATGGAGATAAAATGCTGTATCTTTTTTATATATATGGATGGAAAGATGAGCTGTATTCATACAATACCAATAATCGAATTGTAGAAGCTATATTAATCATTTAACAAAAAATCAATACTCTTTATCCTGGGGTACAGAAAAATAGAAAATTATATCAGACAAAAATGCTTGTTCGCAGGGCAGTCAGTATAGTAAAGGTAACTGGCAAGTAATCAGTGAGTTTCCGGCATGAACAGCACAGCCAGAGAAGCAGAGGTCAGGGCAGAGTTAGACCAGGGAAGGCAGGGCTGCAGGTGGGACTTTTTGCTGGAGATGTTGGCTTCTGAGCTGGGATCCGTGATTGTAAATGGGTTACATACTCTGTATTTCCCCAGGTCGGTGAAGAGAATGAGTTAGCATTTGAAATTATTATCATATTCTTATCAAGTAAATACTTGTGACCAGGCAGGCACAGTGCTAAATGTTTGACGCATTTTTCTCCTCGTGGCTATCAGGTGAGTGTGCATGAGTATTCTCATTTTACAGATGGCAAAACTGAGGCGCAAAGAGAGGAGAAATCAGGGAGGGAAATGGGGACAACTGTAACTGAACAACAATAAAAAACAAATTTTAAAAAAGAGAGAGGAGAAACCAAGCATACTCAATCATATGTTACAAGGTCAGGATTCAAATCCAGATCTTTGTAAATGCAATGCCTGGATTGTAAGGCACCCTGTGCAGGGACATTAGAGCTTCCCAGAGAACGAAGGTGTTAACTGGATCAGTCGAGGACTTTTTGGAAGAGTGGAGCTAGGACTGACTCCTGGGAAATGGATGGGGGACAGAAAGGCAGAGGACAGTGATAGGGCATTTTGCCAGGAGAGCTGACCAGGTCTAAGACGTGGTTTGCTCTCAATGGGCTAGGTTCCTCTGATTTTCCGATGGTTTAGACTCACGGTGGCTCAACCTTGCTGAGTTGTCCAGACTCCCCTGGATGGGACGAGTTTCGGCACTCCAGCACAGGGGATGAAAAGTACCCCTACCTTACGTGATACCCTCCATAGCTGGAGCGGCTGGGAGACAATGGTTTTACTCGCTTCTGACCTTGTCAGGAACCCAAGCCACTGTAAATTTAATTCACTATAGTTATGCTTTTCTCTTCTTATGCCAGTGTTTCTCAACCTTCTTTCATTATTGTATTCCTAGGAAGCCATTTTAGAATTTTTTTTCTGGTCAACAGCCATTAAATTCTAACACCCCAGATATGTTGCATATCCATATACAGATTCTATGAAGATCTGAGCTTTATACATAAAAAGTAAGATTTTTCATCATGAACTAATTTTCACCCCCTTGGGACTGATTCGGCCCCTGATGATCATGGGTGCCTCTCTGCCATGCGTTGTCCCCTCATTTGCATAATGTTGTAATAGGAAAATAGACAATTTGGGATCAGAGTAGCTTCCAAGAGAGTTACCTAACCCGCCTGTATACAAATTTATTCTGTGGACAATTGTGATGAGAATACCTACCTATGGAAGTTTTACTAGCAGATTAAATGAGACAACTCAGAAGCAAAGACAATAGGAACTTAGAAAGTATGACTTCCTCCTGTTTCTTTAGCATAGTTCCTTTCAAGCTCAGCCTTTCTACTGCATTTTTAGCTGCTGGTTTGCTCTCTTTTCCAAGGACAGAAGCAAGGAAGCACAGTAACCATAGAAAAGATTTAATTCATGGATGATCAATCATTCCATATACACAAGGGATAAGAAATGAACACTTTATACAACAATAAATATGGGATAATAATACCGTACATTTTGAGGGTATTTCATCAATGTAAAATATTTTCACACTCATTTTCTGTAAGATTACTTGTAGAAGTGAGTAGAAATGCAATTACGAGGAAGGATGCACCAAAAAATGGAATAATCTTCTGGAGGGTGGGCCCCTTGAAGTATAGGCTTCCCCTGCTAGGTGAGTGTTCTAGGAACCCATCTGTACCAGTGTACCATCTGGCCTTGTTGTGAGTGACTGCGTTTGCCTTCAGTGAATGTTTTTGGAAGACTCTTTCATCGTGTTTGCCCATTTCTTGATGGGTGATTTACGAGTGCACCTGCCCACACTGCACTGAATGTTCAGCAGTTCCGACCAAAAATGGCATGACCCCCATGCCCCACCCAATAAAACCCTGAGCAACATTTTTTTTTTCCCCTGGATGAAAAAGTTCCTCAAAGGAAACATTTTGCCCATGTGGAGGAGGTGAAACAAAAAACAGCAGACGCACTTAAAGGCATCACAATCAACATGTTCAAAAACTGTTTTGAACAGTGGAAAGAAGTCTTGACAGGTGTATTGCATCAAATAGAGAGCACTTTGAAGCTGACTGAAGTTTAAAGATGTGAGAATAAATGCACAGTTTTTATGAATAAATTCCAGGGTTTGGGTGGAGGGGTCCCTCCTCATATTAGCCTCATTGAGAGTGAGAAATGTCAGATATCATGTGGCTAACCCAAGGTCACATAGTAAGAGATTTTGTAGCTGGAACTCCAATCTAATTTCTCTGATTCTAAATGAGTTAAACTCCCTTGTTCCTTATTATTACTTAAAATCCTCACTTTTCAAGCATAAAATCTAGTAAATTGTCAAAAGTACTTTCAAATCTATCACTAGGCTTCATTTAGCTTCAATTTTAGTAATTGTCCTTTGGTAAATATTACATTTTATGTTGGTGATCCTTATCCCTAACTTTCACTGAGATCTCGTTAGTTCTTTGAATGATATTTGAAATTCAGCATACTTTTGTACCTAAGAAAGGATTGGAAAAAATAGTATCTCTTTTTCATGGGCTTAAGGTGGAAAGATTGAAAACTAGAGTCCTTTTGGCAGGTACTTGGAAAGAATACTGAAAGAAACTTTCTATAATGATGCAAGTTTACTTATCAAGTTTTACTCGATAAGATGCAATAATGATCAAACTGATTTCTTTTTTTGTTTTTATCACCTAAGTTATTAGATAAACTCTACCTCTAGCCATTTTCTGTGAATGCATTTAAAAATAATTTACCTTTAACAGACAATGGTAATGGGAATGTAACTGGTAATTATCTGAAGTGTCTCCTATGCCTGGATCTGTGCAAATAATAGACTTCTGGCTCTCTCTCGGCAGCATCCAGAGCTTGGTTTTAATCTGCATTGTAACGCTGTAGACTATTTCGATGGTAGAAAAGCTTGCCAAGGAAGAATGCAGATCAGAATACTAAATCCCCAAAGCACAGCCCCTCCTTTCATATTGGACTTGGCAGTTTAATAGCAGCAGCAGCTAAGAACGGAACTGCTCAGATGTGCTTAGAGCAGTAAAGGAAAGAGGCAACAGTTCTCAATGAGCCGAAGATCTTCACCAGGCAGCTAGTCAACTTAAGATAACTTTCCCATTATTCTCATAATAAAGTCTTTGGGGGCACTCCGATATAAGTTTTTATTAATAGCTCTCCTGCCATCCATTTTTAGGCACCGTTCCATATTGTCACCGATGTGTCAGTCTCCCAAAGCACTATATCTGAGAGTTTTAAATTGCCATTTGACAGGAAATTGTCAGAGGAAAAGCTCATTTCAACTAATTAAGAACGCAAGCATGAACGATGCTGATGCTGTGTATAGATAAAAACATAACATGGATTAAAATTAATTATTAAAGTTTATTTAATTAGAAGAATCTTGTACTTAAAATTTGATTAATAGGTGATGGAATCGTATTTATTTGCTAGAGAATTATATTTTACTCGTTAAACTGAAATATAATATAGTGAAATTTTAGAAAATATTACTGCATTTTCAACACTGAGTGAGACACTAATAGGAATATAAAAGAACTACACAGATTACTTCCCTGACTTTCAAAAGCTTACAGTGCTATTGGGGAGCTAAAGCTTATTTATATATACACACACACGCGCACACACACACACACAATTGTATCTCTATATATAATACACGCATATATACATATATACACTATATATGTGTGTATATACTCTAATATACACATGTATATACATATACATACATATATAGAGATAATATATTTATAGACAATAATAAAATAAATCTGATTAAATTACAAAGTATATGCTAAAGATTTGTATTACTGAAGGCTAATTAAAAAACATTAATTCAATATGCAGAGTAATTTCAGGAAGCTTTAGGAAGAGATCCCACAAAAAAGAACAGAAGATAAGGATGGTCATGGACCAGAAACGATAAGAATCAAAGCACCAGACCGGATGCTGAGCAAAGCATGGTCATGGAGCAGAAAGGCTGGGAAAGTTGATTCTTGCTAGGAACCCAGGGAAATATGGTGGATGCGAAAGTTAGAAAACCAGATAATGAAGGATTATTTTATAACTATTTTGAAAAGGATCGGTAGGTATTGGGAACATCACCATACACACCCACAGACTGCACTGGCTCATCGGATGTGTCTTAGAGAGAGCAGTCTGGGGGCCACGGGTCTGTGGTTAAGCATTGCAGGAAGGAGGGAAGGCTATTAGAAAATGATGTAATAATCTAGGAATGGGGAGAAGAGGTCTAGGCACATGGGATGGGGGACACAGAAAGAATAAAGGAGGGTGCATTTCATTAACTGCTTTTTCAAATTGATCCATTGCAGTTGACAGAAAGTAAATACAATTTTTAAAACTGCAAATAATTACCCAATTGAAATAGGCTCTTTCTCTGAAGATTCCCTATCAGGTAGTTATTTAAGAGGTAAATTACTTTAGGAAAATGTCACACTAGTGATTTTATTTGGAATGAGGCTGAATCATGGGTGACACCAGAGATATTAACAAAGGGGTGCATATTTTTTTGATGCCACCATTGCCAGGGGAGTCAAGTTGGCCTAGTCTAGAAATTTGTCACAAGAGAATTTGCTGTCTGGGGTGTTAGCTAGCTCAAGACTGCCTGATGGTCTGTTGTTTGCGTATGTGTATGTATCCACTTATTGTTAGTACACAAATAAAGCACGTTTATGGTGGAAAAGTTAACAAAGTTTTGAAAAAGAAAATATGGGATAAAGTCTGTGATCCTACCACCTCTAGGTAAGTATTGTTAAGATTTCAGAGTATTTGTTTCTCTGAGATCCATGTATATATCTACTTGTAACAAGAACCATTTCTGAGAGTAATCTCCTGCCATCTCTCTTTTCCCTGGCTATCTTTAACTCTTGTTTTATCTTTTTGTCTCTTTTATTTTTAAATCCACTTATTGAAAGGCATCATAACTTATATAAAATAGAATCACAACATTTTTTCTAGCCCCACAATATGGAAACACAGAAAATCCCTCTACTTACTGTAAAATTCAAGAGACCTTTATGGACATAGCCAGTGACCACCTGGCTAACCAGGAATACGTCTGATTTTCAGAGTCTTAGGAAAGCAACTGTTTTCGGAGAAGTTGTCACTCAAGTCGCATTGGGCTATATGAAACCATGAAAATTTGACATTTTTAGGAGATGAATGGGTAGAAATAGCAACACCAAAATGGGAAGGCTAAGGGGACAATGAGTACAGGTATGGAAGTGTAAAGCCGAGGGACGTGGGAAGGAGCTCTGAAACCATTAAAGGCACAGGATTCCCCGCTGGACGGCCCTGAAGGTGAGTCCCGGCCCCACTTCACTTACCAGCTGTGGTGTGAACTTGAGCATATTGCTTACCTCTACAGATCAGCGCTCTCTTTTGTAAAATATGAATAAAAATATTCATCTCACAGGTTTCCTTTTCCGAAGAGTAGATCAGGTTTTTTAAATACCTACCACACATCTTCTCTCAATTCTGTCTGAAATGATGCGACGTTGATGCACCTGAAAACAATAAAACAACTGAGCCTCAGAGAAAAGAACAGACTTGCTTAAGGTCATGTAATGCACTAGTGGTGAAAAGCAGGTGTGAACCACGGCTTGATTCTCCGGCCAGTACTCCTCCCACTTTGTACCAAGAAGCCATTCCCTTACCGATGAGTGGAGAGAATGTGCAAGTAAACATTCAGACAACCTGAAATTCCCCCAAATCAATGACTGTAGAACTCTAAATTTCAACCAGGACATCTCTCTATGCAACCACTTAAAGCCAAACAAACAAAAAAACCTTTCAATATAGTCTGTTCAATACTTGGGAAGGGTCACAGCCACTTAGTACGACTAATTTGGACTCCAACCTTTTAGTTACTGCAGCCTCCAGAAATAACTTATTATCCTGACATTATGTAAAAGAAGTAAGAACAAAACAAATATTCAAACTGGCATTTTAAAATATGTGGATCCAAGAGCCCCCATTCTTTACTTTGTATCAAGATGAACCTGTTTGGTACCTGCCACAGAGTACAGCTTATCTAGAAGCAACAGGAAGCAAAGGCTATCTTTAACACAATGGAAAAGGGCAAAGGAATGCTAACATTTAATTAAAGCCCCACGGGAAGAGTGGCAAAGGGCAAATCAGCTGGGAAGAATGGTGTTGCGGGTGCCTCAGGGAGGCAGGCTAGGTGAGCAGAACAGGCAAAATCTGCCTGCAGACAGTGGAATCTGGCAGCTCTTTTGAGGTTACTGACTTATACAACAGTTGTTTGTCCTCAGAAGAGAGCACACAGGAGAAAGGAGCCATTCACTGCAGTGGGTACATGTAAGGACTTTGGAGTCACATAGAGCTGGATTTGAGAAGCACCTCACAGAGTGATTATAAGCAAGGACGGGGAGCGAGACCATCTGTCCTCAAACACCAGCTACACCCACTGGCTGTGTGACTCAGGCCTGCCACTACATGTCTGTTTCTCCCTCTGGTCTTCTCTAAAGGGGCAACAATATCTAGGCACACAGAAGTTAGGAAGATTAAACAAAGGGGTAACTATTTTTGAAACATGTGGTAAGCATTAAACATTAAGTATTTGTTTAATATAGCCCTGCATCCTAGACCCACCACTTCTTTGCTTTACTCCCAATAGTTACATAGCCTTTGTAGGGCTCAGACTTCTCATCTGGGAAATGGGTCTATTCATGGTGCCCAGCTTACAGAGTTGTGCATGTGCAGCACCTGGCATATAGCAGTCAAGGAATTATTATCTTTTTAAAAAATACATTTTATTGATTATGCTTTTACAGTTGTCCCATATTTTCTTCCCTTTATTACCCTCCTCCCTGAACCGCCCTCCCCCACATTCTCCTACCCCCCTTAGTTCATGTGTCCATGTTCACACATATTAGATCTTTGGCTTCTCCATTTCCTACACTATTCTTAACCTCCCCCTGTTTATTTTCTACCTGCCATTTATGCTACTTATTCCCTGTACCTTTTCCTCCTTTCTCCCCCCTTCCCCTTCCTGCTGATAACCCTCCATATGATCTCCATTTCTATGAGTCTGTTCCTGTTGTAGTTGTTTGCTTAGTTTGTTTTTGTTCTTGTTTTGGGTTTACTTGTTGATAGTTGTGAGTTGCCATTTTACTGTTCATATTTTTGATCATCCTCTTTTTCTTATACAAGTCCATTTAACATTTAATATAATAAGGACTTGGTGATGATGAACTCCTTTAACTTTACTTTATCTGGGAAGCACTTTATCTGTCCTTTCATTCTAAAGGAAAGCTTTGCTGGATAGAGCAATCTTGGATGTAGGTCCTTGCCTTTCATGACTTCAAGTACTTCTTTCCAGCCCCTTCTTGCAAGGTTTGTTTTGAGAAATCAGCTGATAATCTTATAGGAAATCCTTTGTAGGTAACTTTCTTTTTTCTTTTGCTACTTTTAAGATTCTCTCCTTATCTTTAATCTTAGGTAATGTAATTATGATGTGCCTTGGTGTGTTCCTCCTTGGGTCCAACTTCTTTGGGACTCTCTGAGCTTCCTGGACTTCCTGGAAGTCTACTTCCTTTGCCCGATTGGGGAAATTATCTTGGTTTTCACTTTACCACCCAGATCAGAAGCTCTAAATCAGATGCTCTGTCGTGTTTCTCTATGGGTCCCCCCAGCATTGTCTGCATTTATGTTTGTAAAAGGAGCACAAACCTATAGAGACACAGATAAAATATGTTCTATACATGTAACAGACACACTTTCATGACCTGAGAACATGCCCTCAGAAAAGAACCATGTGGACATCCACAAAAACACACAAGACACACACGGAATTGTACTCAGAGAACCAAAGAACAATGAGGCTGACCTAGCAGTCACCCAATGCAGTAGTGTTCTTGACAGACAGTCACCTGCTTCTCGCTGAAGCTTCCTGCAATCCACAACTAGATCTTTCATGGAGTAAGTACATTTCCTTTTCTTTTACAGTCCAGCTGGGCTTTTAAAAATAGCTCTTTGGTAAAAATGAAAAGTCTTATTTATTGTACTTATTCGTGAGCCTATCTCCATTACAGAATGGCAAGTCCTTTGAGAGAAAAGGTAAGGGATCACCAGCTGGCTCATATTTACATGTGCCGACTACATGTGGGGCACTACTGTGCCCCTAGTAGATGCTCAGTAAGCGTTTATTGAGCAAATTAGTTAGGTGATTAGGGATCTCGTAGATGTTTCCCTTTCAGAGAATGTGGCTTAAGTGAAACATCTGCTACATGTCATCTTTCCTTCAGTTTACATATACCTTGACACATTTAAAACTTTGAAATTTAAAGGGATCAATTTTCATTTCATGATTCAAGGGTTAAATTTAGGTTATTTTGTTTAACACTTGACATTTTGATCTTATGGATTATTAGACCTTAAGAAAAGTCAAAATTTTCTAGTTATTTTACATATTGGGAATCCCAAACCAATCTTTAGCACAGCTGGGTCCCGTGCCTCTTATTCCCGCTTCATCTCCACTGCACCATTCTGCAAATACTCACATGTACAAAGCTCCTTTAACCTACAAAAGGAGCTGTGGCTTTTTGATCCTTAAATCTATGCTGTAGGAAGAACAAGTGTTATGCTATTATGTTTCAGAGACAAAAGAAGGTTCAAAGAGGTCCAAGGACATTCTTTATCAGGGAATTAGTTAGGCTGGCAGAGAACCGAGGCCTTCACATTCAGTTCCGCTTTCTTCCTTCCATTGGACCATACAGAGAAGTGGAGATAATCTTAAAAATGGAGAGAATCTGAAATAAAGATATAGCCAACGCGGGCGCTGATAGTCCAAGTCAAAAGGATCGCCTAGTCTCCCCATCACAGAATCTCAACCGGACCATTCTGAGGACAGTGGCAACTGAGCTCTGCATTAGAAATCAACCCAAGAATAAGCAGAGAACAAATTCTCCCCTTTCTTAATTTATGAGGAGAATACTACTTCTCTCTACCTAGGTACCACCTTGGGATGGAACAAGGAAAAAGAGAAGCAGTTCTCTCTGGGAGTTGAGCTTTAGATAACTTTTCTTACCAAAAAGAAAGAGAAAACTGAGATATAGCTTGTTAGCAAATTTAAATCAGTATACCAGCCCTCATTTTCTGGGCTATCTTCATAGCACTTATATTATTAAAATATATGAAAATTCCTTAACACATTCATAAGAAATATGCATGAGGTTGACTCCTGGATGTGATGTCTGACATCAGGATCTTAGGAGGATGCACACTGGCTTACCTTGCTTCCCTGCTGAAGAGCCTGCTCCCCACCGGGTGAGAGCCAGCAGGGGTGTGAGCAGGGCAGTCCCCTGCCTTTCAGGGGCAGGAGCTCTAGGGCTGGCATGCAGGTTCTGCAAGCTGGAGATGTGTGTCGGCCCAGGCGGAAGGGAATCACAACATTCTTAATGAGGCATTGCAATGTGGCTGCTCTCAGTTGGAATCAAAGTAGGGTAAGCTGAAGTTGTCTTGTAGGTGGTGAATAATTAGCAATTCTGGGGAATAAAGTCAGAACTATGATCATGGCACTTTTCTTTGATGCCTGGAGTGATCCCATGGATTGCAATGCTTCTCTTTCCTGTCAATCATCCAGTCAATAAACACATTCTGAAGAAACACCTGCACATCATGATTTTGGGGTGTTTATTCTGAATCTTCTTCCAGCCATTCCTCCCCTCAGAGGGCCGAGGAGATCTAATCACCTGGAGCCCACACTCTGCCCTCTAGTCCCCTTCTGGGAACACAGGATCCCAGAATATCTTACTCAAGTGGCTCAAGTCTGTTTCCAGGGCCTGCCTGAGCCACTTTCCTGGGTGCAACTCCTGAATGCAGGTTTGCACAAAAGTACATGCAGTTCTATGCTGGAAGATTGGCCAAGAGCTGATTGTTTGTGGAGGGTGTGAAGAGAGCTCGGACTGAAGACTGCAAGTGTCCATATGCATGCGCAAAGGCTACATGCTGTGCAGGAATGACTAGGGGCGAGAAGAAAGAACAGGCCAACAGCCAACCCCTTCCAGGGAAATTCTTGTCATGGACCATTAATACAAGAAGTGGGTCCAGCAGCCTTTTTAGATTTTGCCCCTTCGTTTTCTATTTAGTGAAGCAGCAAACAGGCACCTCCCTGGTCCATTCCAGGATTTATAAGTAGATGCAGAGGAATTCATTTAAGTTCTGGGACCAAAAATGAATATGATGGGAAAGGCAACGTAAGCAAGTGGGAGGAGTGAGACAGATCTGAGCTCCAGGCCTGACCTGCTGCTTCTCAGACCTGGGGCCTCATGCAGTTGAACCTCTCTGAATCATGTCTGTAAAATGAGGCTTAAGATTTTCCTGACCTTATAGAATCACAGTGGAGGGTATAGATGTGAATAGCATGCACTAGAAACTTCACCCACACAGTAGGCATGTTATGAAGGTAGTTCTTTGATAAGTGGGAAGGGTAACGAGGATGTAGACCTTACAACATTGAAAAGACCCAGCAGGAAGTCGGGACTATTGACCTCAGAAAGGCCAAGATTAATTGGAAGGTGATTTCTATTGAATGTCAGACAGAACAGATATTTCCTTTTCGAGAAAACTGATTTGCCTAATTTAACACAAGTAAAAACCATTTTACTCTTTTTTAAAAGGCTATAATAAATGGGCAGTAGAAGCTCACAACTTACAGTGTTGTGATGGTGTAATTAATGAAAATGTGTGAGCACTTAGGAATCCTGGGGGCACCGCTTCTGCTTCTTCTCTGACATTTAGCCATGTTTTCAGTCCCCCTATTTTTTTGTATCTTCCTCTCTCATTATTCTTCCCTTGTTGCCCTTTTAACCTGAGTGGTTTCAAAGCATGTCAGCCTCTGGACTGCAGCAATTAAAGGGATTGAGTTAGCTTTACATTACATTAGTGGCTCCGTTTAAAACACATTGGACAGTAATAGACATCGCTAGAAGAGAGGGCTTTGTGAAGCTCACGTTGGAGACTTACATGACTGCATCTGCAATCTCGTGTAACCCTCAAAATACATTCTCGAGTAAAACAATGTTACATAATAGAAGTTTGCAGGCAGAAGAGTATGAAGAAAACTCAGGTTTGGAAAGAAAAGATTCAGCCCATTGCATGTCAACCCCTCCCTCAGTCCCTGGGTGGGCTCGGACAGTCACTTAACCACTCCTTGATTCGGTTCCCTCTTTCGTGAAGTGGACAATATACCACCTATTTCATAGATGAGTTGTGAAGGTTAAATTTCTTTAAATGTTTATAAAGTGCTAACCATCATGTCTGACACAGTGAGAAAGCTCTCAATAATGGTTGCCTCAAGTAAATAAACATCCGTATTATCTCCTAACCGTACCCCATTTCCAGGTGCCTGTGGCCTCCTGATTAAGTCGCTTCTCTGTGTTCGCAGTATCAGCTGTAGACAGGAGGGGGTGCTGAGGACTGTTTGGGTTAAAACTCCGAGAGGTGGGTTCCTTCTGACAACGTCAACTGCAGGAAGGGCTCCAGGGGCAGCTGAGGAATCACGCCAACCTGGAGTTATTTTGAGTAGCGAAAGTAATATGATTGGAAACTTTTACTCTTAGAATACCAAATGTCTGGTTTATGTAGTAATGTGAGTTTTGTATCCTTACCTGGGCTTTCTGAAAATATTTTACAGAGTTTCATGTATCTTCATTAATACTTCTTTTAAAAATGTTTTGTAAGAATCTCTTGACCCCTTAAATGAAGCTGTTGAAGTTGCAACTCCCTACTCTAAGATTTGAGGCAATATAGTGTTTTTAATTTTCTTTATGTATTATTGGCACTCAAAGTATATTTGTGCTCCTAATTGATTTCAAATTTAAGATGGTCTCAGAGCTGTAAATAAGTAACTGAAGAGAAATATTCAGAAAAATATAGATTGCTTATATAGGTTTTTGTCTCTAACTGTTAAGATAGTCACAGTTCAGTGTCATTTTATGGATTATTTATTAAGCATTTAATATATGCCAGGCATCTGGCTTGGTGCTGTACTGGTTCTTTCTATGATTACTCTTAAATATATAAGAGCAATAAATAAAGCTTGGTTGCATGTTAATAGCAACTAAGTATCAGAACAACATTTGATGCCACTTATTAACTCTGAGGCCTTGGTTCTAAATTCTCTAAATCTCAATATGCAAAGACACCTCTGATTTTGAGAGGTTTTTCAATCTCAAAAGGTTGTGAGGTTTAAAAGATCTAAAGTATATGAAAATTCAACATGTTACATTGGAATCAAAATACATTTTAAATGACGAAGGTGTATATGTAGCACTACAAAACATTATCACATGGGCACTCAAAAGTCAATACTGACATCTGAAGTGAGACATACTGTATCCTATGAGCCAGCAATTGCACTTCTAGATACATGCCCAAAAGTAGAGAGCAGGCATCCATCATAGATAGGCATAGATAGCACAAGAATGTTCATGACAGTTTATCACATTGACCAATAATGGAAACCACCCAGGTACCCACAACAATAGAATAGGTACATTGTGATGCGGTTATGCAATGGAACACAACACAGCAAAATAAATACCGTCAGACAACATGGTCTACTCCTAGACCATGAATTAGTCTCACATATATAATGAAGAAAAAATGGGCGTAAAAATCTCCATTGTGTGTGATTGATTCCATTTATAATTTCAAAAACAGGCAACACTAATCTTTGGCGATATGTCAGAAGAGTAGCTATCCTGGTCCAGACAGGTACTAACTGGGAAGGAATATGAAGAATTCATGGGGTGGTTAAAAATATTATATATCTCACAGTGGGATGGTGGTTGTATGTATGTGTGTGTGTCTGTGCATATACAAATTAATCAATGTGTACATGTAAGATTTGTGCATTTTATGTATTTTCTACTTCAAGATTAAATTGAATAGAGAGACAACACTATATCTATTTCCCTGAATAATGAGCACTGTGTAAAACTGGGACTACATCTTGGCTTTGCTTAAGTATTTGCACAGAGTTAGGGCCTAGTGGAAAATAAATATACAGTCTCCTTGTTCACATATTATTAACAATTACCTGATGGCAACAGCAGTGTGGGAGCATCCTGAGCACTGGGTCCTGTGTGACTATACAGGTCACACCCCCATGAGGCCAGTCCAACACAGAGATACCTCAGAGGATTGTCCTCAAAAGTGATAAAGGCCCACTAAGGCTGGGCATCTACATGGTATAAAATGAATGATGAAAGTCCCTGCTTCTGCCAGAAAAGAATAATTTTGAGTTAAAGGGGTCAGGTCCTGTTCGGGTGGATGACCAAGGTGCTCTATCGAAAAGGCAATGGGATAAATACGTATTATGGAAAAACACACAAAAATTGAGATTTAATAAGTTTACTTAATTAAAGAGGAAAATATTTATATGAGAGTTATGAATAAAAAATGTGTTCTGTTGAAATGAAACAAGCAGTTCTCTCCATGCCAAGGAGGACACATAGGAATGGTGTCCTGGACATAAGCTAGCATAGGATAGCACAAGGACTAGTGACAACTTTTGCATCACTGACTGAGAATTTTTAATACTATATTCGTATTACTTCAATCATTAAATATGCCGAAACCCTTTGAGAAATCCATGCCTCCGGAGTGAAGGGTTTGACACATGAGAGAGAGATGAGGAGATCATGATAACAAAGTATGGGGAACACAAAGGGAGGCCAGGAGGCTTGGGGATGCTCCGCTGACTTTGCTTCCTTGCAGGTGTGATGCTTACTCCCAAAACAAACTAAGAATCAGCCAGCAGGTGTGGTCAGGAACTCCCTGCCTTTCCGAGACAGAGTTCCTGGGAGTAGCATGGGGGTTCAGCACACTGGAGAATGAGAATTTTCTACCTGGAGAGAAAAATATTTACAACCTCCTTAATGAGGCATTGCAACCTAGCTGCTCCCACTTGGAGTCGTAGTGAAGAAATTTATCTCTGGATGGTGAATAACTATCAACCTTGGGGAATAAAGCAAAACAGAATACAATGACTTTGTTGTTGGTTCTTTGGTTTCTTGAATGGCAGTTTATGTTCCCATTTATATATCATTGCCTCCATTTCCTACTAAAAGTTCATCTATAAGGAACTTTTGAAGATTCGGTGGCATAAAGCAAGCCCTCCATTCGTGTTCCATGACTCTGAGCTACTTAGGTTCATAAATGAATGTAAGCCTTGAGACTTTCTGTGAAACTTCTCAGTTTTTTTAATGGGTAGCTACACTGCCTGTAAGTCTCTATTCAGCAAATATTTGTAATATGAACTTTTCAAGGCTCCAGAGCACTGCTGACCTAGATGAAGTTTTATTTGCATCAATATTTGAATGGATCCCGACCTCTGTTGCATTGGCAATCACCTCCCTTGGTTATGCCTGGGTGTCCTCAGGCTGCTTCATACATTTCTGCCATGGTCTCCTGGTAGGTGACCACACTTCCTGAAACCACTTTGAAACCTGAAATCTGTTCCTTGTCATTGCCTTTGTGGAAGGGGACAACTGTGGCAATGAAGAGTGTCTGGATCAGTGCCAAAGGGGAGAGTCATGTGAGGCCAAGGAGAGTAGAGAAGAAATGTGCCTAATCAGGAAGGGACATGTGCTGAAGTCTGAAGGAAATGGTGGGAATTAACAAGACACCATCAGAACAGCAGGAGCAAAATCCTTAGATGGAAGGGAGCTTGGTATGGGTGGGGAATGTGCTAGAGAAAACGTGGCTGCTATCACAATAACAAAACTTTCTGAGGTGTCAGTGCCCCCACACAATCTCTTTATTCCTTGCTTTCGCAGTCCAAAAGTGCAATAGGGGGCGCTGCATCGCAGTCATTCCAAAACCTGGGCTGACAGAGGTTCCACCCATGTCAGTGCTTGGTGGATGTCAGTCTGTGCGTGGACAATCCAGCCGTGGAAGGACAAGAAAAAGAGCATGGGGACGGTGTGTGGAGTTTTCAGGAGTCGGGCCTGGAAACAAGCATATAACTCTTTCCCTCCTATTTCAATCACCTGTCTCAGCAGCAGGGCCACAAAGGGTGGCCAGACCTATGGAGGAATTAAAATTTTAAGAAAGTGATTCAAACAAAGTTCAGAAATGTTTAAGGGTCATAACTGAGACCCTTAGGGCTTGACGTTGTTTTTCATGTGTGGTTGAGTTGAGATATAGGCTCATTCCTTTACTCATGTATTCACACTTTATCCATTTATTCTTTAAATATTTACCAGGTCCCTACATTGTGCTAGGACAATAGTCAATAAACAGCATTTTTATGCAGCACTTAATAGGATGGAGAAGGTTATAGATGGAGATATCAGGAGACATAAACTTTTTGCATTTCACATTTTGGCCATCATTTGAGGAGAAAAATGTAATTGCCCCTTGGTGCTCAAATTCTTATCAAGATGGAACAGCTAGAATTAGGGATAATGTTTTAAAGTAGGGAATTTATACTCTTCTTGGGGAAAAAACACATTGAACTAAAATTTTTAAAAAGTATCTTTGGTGCAATTCCAATGTTCAATTATTCCAATTCGCTCTGCGCTACTAGATGCCCCCTGCTGAGTCACTCAGGTTACTGTACACAAACCCCCTCCTTCTGCCCAGGAAAGCTCAAGAGTTTGAGGTGCTTTATTATTGGCCAAGGAAGATGTGAAGAAACATGTAATGACTTTGACATTCATGCCATTTTTAAATGAATTCATTGTTTTAAAACGAATTTTTTAATTGCAAGATCTGATCGATACTGACTGATGACTAAAAGATTTGCAGATCTAGCAAATCCCCAAGCATGGGAGAATGTGAGATGTTTCCTTGTTTCTGACTATTTGGAATCAGGTGGCTGATCAAACCTGTTTCTGAGTGTGAGCAGGACCCTACTTAAACCCCGTGTCAATCAGCAGATAAATCCATTTGCTTACTTCACATCCAGATTTGGACAATTGCTCTGCAATCTTTACTTGCTCTGTGGCTCAGCTGTGACACATAAAGAAAGCTTTAAAAAGTGTGTGAATAATTAAAGCAACAAGCAATTAACTAATTGATCATGAAAAGTAGCTTACACAACACCAAGAGCGTAATTGCCACTGCTTTGTAGGGCAGCTGAGGCTGTGATGATCTGTGGGTCTTTGTTTTAACTGTTTAACAAACAACCAGACTAAACAGTTTTGCAGACAACTTTTCGCTGGTCCTTGGAACACTGGCCTTCTTTCAGTTCCTGCCTCTCGCTCTCATCCCTTTCATTGCTCCCTCTACCTGGACCTGCTCCTTCCCCACTCCTCCCAGGCCAACTAACAGGTTATCCATTACCTGTTAAGGAGACTCTTCCCTTACCATCTCTTCTGCCTTTTGAAGAATCCATTCAGACCCTTCTTCTAAGCTGTCACTGCCTCCCTCTCTGCCCCTCACACAATTAGGGTCAGCTAAATAATTTGAACCACCCAGTGAAGAATGAAATGTGGGGACTCTATGTTGAAAAACGAAGAGTGCCCAAGATGGCCACGTCAGAACATCAAACTGAGCCCTCTGAGCAGGGAGCCCTGGGTGGCCATGCCACCAGCCCTGTCGCACGATTGCTGCTGGGCTCACCTCTGAAGCTGAAGCTGCACAGAGTGAGAACCTCGTGTCACTTGGTGTCCATGTTAGCCTGGTCCCCAAGGCCTCTGGGATGATGCAAAGATGGCAATCTGCAATTTCAGTTCCAGAAGAGGGAGGAGGGAGAGAGGAGCTCACCAAAACGGGGAATGAGATATGGAAGGTTGACTCTCATGAGTGACAGGCACTACGGGACCTGGAGCCTCCTGCTTCTGTGACTACACCCGCTCCCTCTCTGCAGCCCACTCTTCTGGAGCCACTCGGGCCCCACTGGACATGCACTTTATCTCTGTCTTGGGGCCTTCACGTGTGCTTTGCTCTTCTCCAACAGACCCATATGGTTCTGTGAATCTTTTAGGTCTTTTCTCAAATGTTCCTTCCTCGGAAAGGCCATCCTGCGCTGCTGCAGGCTCCCCCAACAGGCACTCTCCATGGCCTTCGTTTACCTTCTTGCCCTGACCATTATTTAAATCTATACTTGTTGGATTTCTATTTCCCGTCTTCTGTTTCTAAAATGGAAGCCCCACCAGGGCAAGACCTGTGTCTCTCTTGCTTTCTGCTGCATCTCCAGATGGGAAAAAGAAAAAACTATAGTGCTTAATACCTACCAAACACCCATTGAATATATGAATAAAAAATTGAATGAATAGTTCCAAAACTGCCTCTTGCCTAATCTTATTTATTTGGCAAAAAAATTAAAATAAAAATTGATTTTCTGTCCTCAGATGCCAGGGGTCTAAAATCTCCAACCCGAAGGCCAGTCCAGCCCACCTGTGTTGGTAACTGAAGATGTGCTGGGACACAGCTATGCCCATTCACTTCTGTCCTATCAGTGCCCCTTTCTGTGAAATGATGGCAGAGCTGGGTAGTTGCAACAGAGACTGTATGGTCTGCAAAGATTCTTTCTCTTTGAATTTCAAAGAAAAATTTGCCGGCCTCTGGGAGAGAGCGCATACCACCTAAGAATGTAAGAACAAATGACCTGTCCAATAAAATCCATTCAGAGTCATGCACACCAACAAAACAAAGAAACAAACAAACAGAACAACTTCAAAAAAATATTTAATTTTCTTCTTGAATAAATAATTCTACCATTTATCTGCCTTTACGTGAAGAACGGCTTCACACGAGTCTGTTTAGTAAATATGATACATCAATTGCATGCCATAGCTATTACTTAGGAATGTAAAGAGCAGGAGAGGGGAAAGAAAACAATAAAAAAAGAGACAGCAAGGCAGAAAAAGACAGCTGTGTGAAGAGTCA
The DNA here is from genome assembly GCA_004027475.1 of Anoura caudifer. Lineage (NCBI taxonomy): Eukaryota > Metazoa > Chordata > Mammalia > Chiroptera > Phyllostomidae > Anoura > Anoura caudifer. The sequence goes on along the minus strand of PVKU01000097.1, from coordinate 120,201 downwards.
GAGAGATGGCAGCTGAAAGGGTGTGCCAAGAAGAGGGAGAAAAACAGTCTGCTCCTCAAAAAGTTGAACGTAGAATTACCCCGTGACCCAGTAATTCCACTCAGTATAGAATCAAACAAATTGAAAGCAGGGACTCACACAGAGGCTTGAACAACGGCATTCACAGCCACATTCTTCACAATAGCCCAAAGGTGGGGGGCGGGAAACAAGTGTCCTTCAACAGATAACTGGATAAACAATGTGAGGTGCGCACGCACAAGGGAGTATCTATCATTTGGCTATAAAAAGGAGTGAACTTTTGATGCTATGACATGCATGAACTTGGAAAACATTATGCAAAATAAAATAAGCATTTTAAAAAGGACAATAATGTATGATTCCACTCATGAGCCCGAGAAGTCAAATCCGCAGACACAGAGCAGAACACTGGCTAGTTACCAGGGACTAAGGAGGAGAGGGGTGGGGTTATAACTAAATGAGCAGAGTTGTTATTTGGGATGATGGCAAGTTTCTGGAAGTAGTGGTGGCGGTTACAGAACATTGTGAATGTACTTATTGCCACTGAGTTGCACACTTAAAATAGTTAAAATGGTAAATTTTATGTCACATATATTTTACCACAATAATTTTTTTCTTTAAAGAAGAAAATCAGAAATGGACAATAGAGATACTAGGCTCCTAGAAGTCCCCAAGGCCACTTGAAAAAAATGTGTGGAGCCTGAGCTGACAGCTTATTGAGAAACAGAGGGGTCCCTCCTTGTGGGAGGTAGAACTGGAGGGAAAGAAACTGGATATTAAGCTGGGGAGTTTTCTAAGCAAAGTGTTGAGGGAGCAGCTTGGTTCCTCCCGAGTGCTCATCATAAAGTGCACGATGAGAGAAATGAATTGAAGACAATTGTTAAGCAAAAAGGAACCAGAACTTAAAGATGGGAAAAATTCGTGGGCTGTCCGAATTTACAAAAAATAAAATAATTTGCTCAGGAAACAACACTAACGGTGTGGCGACTGTTTGATTGGGGGAGGAGTGTGGGTGGGGAGCACAGAACTAATCAGCCAAATCAGCCGCACCCGCAGGAGACCACTGGTTTGAACTGAGGGGGAAGCAGGTGGGACCTCATGAAGGGAAGTGGGGGATGTATGCAGTTCTTCAAGAAAAGGGAAGAAGGACCCTGAAGGCATTTCAGAGATTGCCAGGGTGATGACTGGGTTTTAACAGCTCAGACAGGCTCCAACAGAAGCCGCAGGGGTAGGGCCACTCAGACCCCTTGGGGCACAATCCCCACCAGGCAGGGAGCCATTACTCTAAACTGTGCAGGTGAGTTGGCCACCCCAGTGAGTCTGGAAGTAGAGTATTGAACCAAAAAGGGTGGTTTTCCAGCCTTAAGATCCCATGAATTTGCCTTACTAGGTTTTGGACGTACCTGGGACTTGTTCTCCTTTCTTCTTTCTGATGTTTCCCATCCGCAAGGGGAATTTCTCTGTCCTGTGCCTGCCCTGTCACTGTGTTTTGGAAGCACATAATTTGCTTGGTTTTGTAGGCCTGCAGCCAAGATTGGCTAAGACTAGTTGAACCTGGAGATTCAACCATATCTGATTTGGACGACATTTAAATGAGTCTTTAGAGCTGATGTTGGAGCACGTTAAGATTGGGGGCTATTGGAATGGAATGCATGTGTCTGGCATGTGAGAAGGACCTGTGTTTGGAGGCAGAATAGGAGGTGTATAATCATTTACGCCATGAATGCTATCTGCTTTCCACCAGAATGCTATGTACTGAATGTTTGTGCCCCTCCAAAATGTTTGTACCCTCATCCGAATACAAGTGTGGAAGCCCTAATGTGGTAGTAAGGAGAGGTGGAACTTTAGGAAGAGGGAGCAGCCTCCACGATGAGATTAGTGTCCCTTTAAGAAGAAGAGAGCTAGTTTTTTCTCTCTTTGCAAAGTGAGCCTACAAGGAGAAAACAACTGTCTCTAAACCAGGCAAAGGGCCTTCACCATGAACTCAGTCACATTGGCATCTTGATTTTGGACTTCCAGGCTCCAGAACTGTGAGAAATAAGTGTTTATGGCACTCAGTGTTTGTTGTTTTGTTATGGCAGCCTGAGCAGACTAAAGCAAGAGTGAAGTGGAGATTGATTGAAGATGAGAGTGTCATTAATAGTGGGTATAATTTGGCTCCGTGTTAATTTTTCCTTTTGATGTTATGATTTTTAAGTCCATATTAGCAGAGTATAAAAGTATGTAATGTTATGTGCCTTATTTTAGGCTTACTAGTTACTATCTCAGTTTCCTCAATGTAAAACTGTCTCCTCGGTTTTCCTCAATACAAAGTTTATTATCTTAGAATGTTTCTAAAATAGGATATGATTTATAGTTAATCCATATACTTAATGGCATGTTTTCTCAGGGAAGAAAAAAGTTGAGACTGAACTCCTGATGTGCCCCCAAATTGATGTCATCATAGAATTAAAGCTATATAACATTTCAATGACACTATTTAGCTATAAGAAAATGCTGACACTACCCAGTGGTGAAACACCCTACAGTTAAATTCCTCTCTTGAACTGTAATAAATTTTCCCTCAGAGTATAATTGGATGACTGCTTATAAGTTATACGTCTAGAGAAAAAGATTCAAAATCAATTCATGTCCTTAAGAATAATATAAAACAATGTGAAATGAATGACCATTAGGGAGAGTTATGAACTAAGATCTCTAGACGGAAGCATAAAAATAAATCATGTGTTGAGGTCACGTCATTCTAGTGAGAAAAATAATCATAATAATAACATAAATGAGGATTTCAAATCATTCATTGCATGCCTACTACGTGCCAGGCTGTGGGACTCTCTGTTTTATGCATACCCCAATATTCAAGGGGGAGAGTACGATGGCACTGAAACATCAAGAATGAAAGTTATTTTAAAAAAAAAAAAAAAAAAGAAAATTATTTATTTTTAAATATTTTAAGCCACATTATTTGAGACTAACCCTGCCACTCTTAAATTAATTTTATCCATTGTTTAAGAGCTTAAACTGACCTCTGGAAAACTCTGTCTCATCTGTGAGAGATTGTTCATCTTCTGAGAGTGGTACAGCTGTGTTTCATTATCAGGTGCCCTGGCCGTGGTAAATGTGGGTCCCTGGTCTTCCTTTCCTAGTTAACTAGCCTTCTGTTGTTGCACATGGTACCATCTTTTGGTGCTAGAGAACATCTCCCTGCCATGTCAGGGAGGGATCACATGGCACCAGTAAAACAAACTGCCCTGTGACAGCAGCTGTTGAATGGCTTCCTTGTAGCCCATAAAGCCTCAGAAGACCAAGGTCCACCTGCCATCATCAAGCTTTATGCAACTGATCAGGTACAAATTCCCTCCAGGCTCCAGATGTGGCAGTGTTAAGATTCCAGACTCATATTGCTTTGAAATACAGTGTCTGCCCTACCACACATTTTAGTGCTCCGATAAACTTGACATCTTCTTCCTCTGCTATCAAATATGCAAAGCTCTTACGCGAGAAGGCAACTCCAAATGGCGGATAAGCAATGCGTTATTTGCTGCCCCATGTTTGCGCATGCTACCGAGTCTGTCTTTGTTTAGAGTGTCTCTGTGCTTATTGCAAACAATTATCTTTTAGGCCATGTGGATTCTTATTGTAATAAATGATAAAGAAATTGAATATGTAGAGGGATTGCTTGGAAAAAATGATCCTAGTAGATTGAATCTTGGGGCAATGCTATATTTTTGAAAGGCAACATTCTCTGATCTACCAGGATTTGCCCTTTTTCCCTATCCAGGGAAGGATTACTGCTGACAAATGATAGCTCCTTTTCAAAATACATACTCTTTTCTTTCAAGTTTCCTTATGAAAGCTTTGAAACTCACAAATAAATATGAGGAAAGCGACCAGAGCAGCTGTGCCATCTAGAAGTAATTATACATTTAATTTGCATGCAACTTGGTAGGTGGAGGAATATGTAAATACATTCTTAATCTCTGTTGGCCATTAGAGTTTCTTTATTCTAATGTGTGTTTTTTTAGGAATGGCAAATAAAGTCTGGTCCCTCTTAGTTTTACTTTTAGTGCCTGTTTAGGATATTGGTTGCTAACTTTTCTCTATGGTTACTCACCTTTCCTGGTTTATCATTGAATCACCAGCACCTGATCCCATGTCTGAACATAGAAGTTGCCTCCTCACCCTCAACTGCCCCCAGAATGAAATGAGAAGAAATTACATGTAGTTCAAAATGGTAAGAGGAGAGTTACACACACTGCTTTCTTGTTGGCCAAGAACGTCTTTCTATGCACCTGAAATCGGGCTTTCTAGTTCTGCTAACGAGAGCTTAGACTTCATGTTTTGTGCTTATTTCAAAGTTAGGGCAGGAAGTCTGTAGTTGATTGGCATGTCCCAAGATTGTTCAGTAAATAGTACTTAGTGAAAGAAACAATAACAATGTAACCTATTAAAACTACTAAGAAAAGCCAAAAACCTTTCCCCTTTTGCGTCCTCTTACTGGGAGAATCGCAGTGTTATAATGAACCATATTAGTATTCAGAAGGTGAAATGGTCAAAATCATTATCACAGCACAGGAATTTAAACATCGTTTTTGCCACCCTCTTTTCATATTTCTTTCCTTTTTTTATTGTTGTTCAGTTACAGTTGCCCCACCTTTTTCCGTTGCTATCCCCTAGCCTACCCCCAATCCCCAGCTCCCACAGTCAGTTGCCACCCCATTGTCCGTGCCCATGAGTCCTCTATTCATGTTCTTTGACTTGCCCCTTCCCCTTCTTTCCCTCATTATCTCCCTGTCCCCCTCCTCTGGTCACTGTCAGTTTGTTCCGTTTCCATGCCTTTGGTTCTATTTTGCTCATTTGTTTGTTTTGTTGATTAGAGTCCACTTACATGTGAGGTAACATGGTATTTGTCTCTCATGCCTGGCTTATTTCACTTAGTGTAATGCTCTCCAGTTCTGTCCATGCTGTAGCAAATGGTAGGAGTTCATTTTTCTTAAGAATTGTGTTTCCTCACAAAGATCACATTAATTTTTTCTCTTCCATATTTAGCCACAGAAATAGACTTGAAGTACAACTTTTAGTTCCACTTGGAATGTCGGTGGTTTTATGGCAAACATGTTTGAATTCCCATTGGTGTAACTAAGGGCATAAATTGCAAAAAAAAAAAAAAAAAATGCAAATTTCAAAATTAAAAAAGGAGAAAGTATAATCCTTGAATTGAATGGCTTACTAGATTTCTGGCATTTGAATAAAGATTTTGTAAACCTGAATAATTACTAAAAGCATAACTTCTATGAACATAATTTTTTTCTCTTGTGTGGTGAAAAAAATTAACCAAAGAGAATGGAAGAGTTGAATTAACTGAATTTCAGAAGGCACATTTTCATTTCATATGGCAAGTGTTGGTGTGTTCTGCTTTCCTACGTAGCTATCAAATGACAACCTCACTTTAAAGAGAGCACTGAGCAGTGTATTGTCACAAGGCTTCTAAAGCAGAAGTGGATTTTGCACACAGTTTTAATGAAAAGCCTTTTTATATTGCTGATGGACATAAACTACTGCTAGCTACAACATGATTTTGTCCTTAGAAATATTAACTGATAGCAGGATAGAGTCTTAGACATAAACTTTTAAGAATATTGTGTTTCATTGACATTATTGTATTCAATGCAGTAAGATGTTTTCTGTTGAAGGGACCAGGAAGCTGGATGTAGATTTCAAAAAGGCCATGATGCAGTTGTGGAGTTGGGGGGTGCGAGTGAAAGGCTTCAGTATGCCAGGCCTGGTCCTCATCATCACATTAAATAACTAATTGCACGTGGTTTCACTATGTAATAATCATGATATTGATAGCAATTATTTATTGAAGTACTCGGTATGTATCAAGTACAACCCTCTATGTTTGATACACATTATTGTTTTATTCTTTACCATAGTTCTACATCATGGCTGTTATTCTCATTTTATCGATGAGGTAACTAATTAAGAAATTTAATTTTGTCCAAGTATGCAGAGTGTCGGATTTTAACCAGACTCAAATCCAGGCCTTTCAAGTCTAACACTGTCCTGTCTGCCGCTCCAAACTTTTCTTGAGGGTCTGCTATGAGCCCAGCTCCTATCTAACTTGCAAAAAGTAGTGAACACGCAGGACTCCTGCCCTTGGAAACACTGCCCTTTAGCTGGTGAGTTAGATCTTTCACAAATATGTTAGCAGTTAACCCTTTACCACGATGGTGAATGCTATGAAGGAAAATTCCAGGATGCTATTGTGGGCAGGGGGGTGGCATTGAAAAGAGACAAAAGTCCCATGATAACATGGACAGGTGGGAGTTCCATATGTCAGGAGCATTTCATGTTTAGCATAATGTGAAAAATTGTCAATTCAAAATATTCTTTTCATAATGCAAGTTTAATTTGCTGAGGACTGAATTGAATTTCTCAGTGACTTTCTATAGATAATATTGTCATATCTTAATAAACAAAGTAATGACAAAACAAACAAGCAAGCATAATATAACCAAAGACATTGAAATAAAGAACAAACTGACAGTAACCTGAGGGGTGGGCAGAGGGAGATAATGGGAGAAAGAAAGAGAAGGGTCATCAAAGAATATGTATAAAGGACCCATGGACAAAGCCAAAGGAGGAAGAACTGAGGGTGGGATGTAGGGGTGGGTGGGATGGGGGAAAGTGGTGATGGGAAAATGGAGACAACTATACTTGAACAATAATAAAAAATTGTTACATAAAAAAGAAAGAAAATAATGTAATAAATTTTAAGTATATCATGATCACCTTTAACATATTTTCATACCAATCGAGGAGAGAGAAGGAACCATACTTTGATTCAATGTCTTAGTTGATTCACGTGCTTATTTGGAACGTCTGGGGCACTGTTGCTTCCTGTCGAAGATTTAGTGGGTTAAGTGAATAAAAGCAGGATATGGTGAGTCAAGAGGTTTTTGCTTTGAAGATTTGCTTTTTCCCTGCTGCTTTATTCTTTGATCCAATGCAAGCCATCGTCTTTTATAAAACACCATCTGTAGGCAATTGCAGTGGAAATTCTTTGGAGTGATGTTGTCCCCACTTGAAACTCATGGTGAAGATAAACACTTAACAGAATTGTTTAAAATGACAAGCCTTTTCTCCACCTGCAGAATTACTCTCTCCTGGCTGCCAGCACCACACCAGGTGGTACATGGTCTGTAAATGTTCTTTCGTTGTCCTGTCACACCAACCTGATGAACTAGGAATTGATGCCCATTACTGTTGCTACTGTGAGACCCATTTGACAGATGAGAACACTGAGGTTCAGAAAAATTGAGTGCATTTCCCAAAGTCAAAGGCTAGTAAAGTGCATTGTCAGTTTCCAGTTCCAGGGCTGTTGGGCTACAGAGCCTGTGTTCCTTCTACCCTCGCTGGGAGGTTGTTCTGTGTTTGCTGTCTTTGCGTGTCGGGTCAATCAGAACAGGAGGAGCGTGTTATCAGAACGTATTCAGCATAGACAGTGCACAATCTGCAGGCAGAGCTAACAACTTGCAGAAGGAAGGAAATGCTAGAGAACAAGTAAGGGAGATCGAATCTAATGCCAGAGCCATCAGATCACTGGGAAAGGCTGACTTGCAGGCAGTGCGTTCCTGACAAATGATTCCCCTCTATTTTTTTGATTCAACAAAACCCTATTAAATTTTTCACCATTTCCTCTGTGACTAGCACAGGATAAGCATACATACTTAATAAAAACAAAAATGAATTTCAGAACAGTAAGTGGAAGCCATCTCTGTGAGGATGAATGAGCAGGGCTCAGGCTTAGAGGTTACACCCTTTGCAACTTGTCATACTCTCTGAAATGTTCCTTCACCCTTAGTAAATATCAGTCAGCTGATGACATATCTAATACCTCAGCCAGTAGAAAGTCCATTTGTATTTTACTGTCTGTGCTCACACATGGTTAGCTTCCTTGGAATTTTACATTTGCTTAGTTCAGAATGAGATACCAAAGTATACATATCAAATAGCTGTTTTAAAAAATATCATGTTATGATATTGAGGATTGTCAGAAATGGACCATATATCCATATAAATGATAACTTTGGTTTTTATAGGCTTCAGCTGAACTATCCCTTAGAGGTTTAACAAAATAAGTAATTACATATTGCCATATTGCAGAAGAAGAAAATGACATATTGCCATATTCCAGAAGAAAATGAAATGAGAAAATACCCACAGTGCCTTAAGCCAAACATATGGAGTCTACAAAAAAAAAATAAAAAGCCTATACCATAAAATACAATGTTTGGTGTCTGTGTTTTTATCCGAAACATAAGTTGGGCTATTGAAAAAAATGGGATTGAGAAAGGCAAGAATGAAAATTGTTTGTTTTTTTAAAGGCATAAAGTAGTGCTAATTTGAATATTATCTAAGTCTTTAACCATTGGACTTTTAAATAAGGTGAGAAATCTAAACCAGTTTCTCTGAGAGATGCTTGAGAAGATACTGTGTACTGTTCAGAAGAATAATTTTATCAGCATCATCTCTCCCTTATCCTACCTCGACTTTGGGTCGTGACACGCTTCCCCAGAATAAGAGGACTTCACAGATCCCCTGGTGTGTGCAGTGGTTCAGTGGCCAAGCAGGAGCTCTGCTGGAAAATATTCGTAGGTGTTGCTAGGTGGGTTTCAGTGCAGGAATATAGGCTAAAAGAGGTATGCATGTCTCATAAAATAATTGATGCCTTATCACAATTTGGTTGCAATCACTGGAGTAATGAAAGTATGGAGAGGAAAAGTTTCTAAAGAGTAGGAAAAGAGCAGAGAGAAAGAGGAGATAAACATTTTTAAAGGGTATTGAGGACATATACTTGCAAAAGTGGATATGCAAGTAGGAAAGCAAACATAAGTGGACAGTTATCCACCTGGAAATAAGAAATCATGGAAAGAAGGTCTTGGAAATCTAGACAACAGAGGGAGCTCATGTTTGAAGCCAGAGTGACAGAGGGCTTGTGCTCAGCCAGTGGAAATTATTCTTTCTATGGATGCTTCTCACACCTCTCTGCTAGCCATTGCTGATGGCTAGTGTGGGCCCATTTGCTATGTGTGGAAATGGATGTAAAGGGAGTAAAACTCTTCTCAAATAAAGGAAATAAACCGGAAGTAGTTTGCTGCAAAGGATTAGTGGAAATGGTCCATGATGTTGAGAATGATGATGACGAGTTAGCTTTCACTCAGAGATTTGACATGTTTTGCTTTCATATTTGCAGAAACTGGAAGGCATGCCTTTCTCTCCCCAAGCCACAGAGGAGTAAACTGAGGCAGGCATGTAACTATGAATCAGAGAGGAAAAGTAGGAGAAAAGCTCCTGGCAGGATGCCAGGTAAATGTTGCAACCCTCTGTGGATCCAACCCTGAAATCTGTGTGATTGACTGAGAAAAACAAAAGCTTCCTTAAAACCGAAATCTAAGTCACAGGAAGGTGAAGTTTTCTTCCAAATCTGAGCACAATTTGACTTTTAGAGAAAGCTCAACTTTGTTTTAAGAGGCAAACCAAAAGTGGTGTGTATTCTGTCTTACACAATGTTTATGTTTGTAGAAATTATATAAAAGGAAAACATTTTTTTCTCTCAGCTGTTGGCAACCTTGTGTGTAATAAAGTTCCAACCTCCTATTTGGATGTGCTTACCTAGTACCACCTGGTGGCAGCTAAAAATATTTCAGGAACGGAGAAGACAACATTCCCAATTTCTCAAGTTCAAACTTCAGTCTCCAGAGGCAGATGGGACCACCACGTGTGTGAGGTGGTTTGACTGAGTAAAGAGCTGGCACCGAAGTCTCTTGTCATGTTGCCAATGCCAAGAGCCACCCCACTATTTATGAGGAAAGCAATTTCAGACGAATTCTCTTTAGTCATAATTGATCGTGTTTATTTCATCATCCTCCTTCTCCCTGATCCCAAGCACTGATGCGTCAGACAGCTGGCTAGCAATAGGAATGTCAATGATGACAGCGGAGAACAGACCTAAGTGGAACATACAAAGGTGTCAGCCCAGCACCTTGGCCTCATTAATATCAGGTTACTGCTAACTGTGCTAACAACGTTGTCAGCCTCCCCCCCATCATTATGTAATCATGACTTTCTTTTTATCACTGGCTTAAATTGCTTTTTTAGATCTAGTCCCCTGAAAATTTCTTATCTTCCCCTAGGCACTTTCCTATAAAACATTTATTCAACCAATGTTAAGTATTCCACAGTTGCCAAACACAACGCTAGTACTAGAGATTTAACACTGAACTAAGGGCTAAATCCCTACTCTTATAGTTTAAATGGAAGAGATGAATACTATATACTAGTTACATATCAGTGCTCTTCTGTGCCAGACTCAGTTCTAAATGATTTATCGATTTAATTTTTTTTCATGACAATGCTATGAGGTAGATACTGTTTTTAATCCCAATTTTATTAATGAAGAATTTTAAGCACAGGTAGGCAAGCAACTCGTCTATGGTCACCAAAACAATAAGTGATAGAGGTGGGATTCAAAGCCGAGCTGACTCCAGAATCTATTCTTATCCATTGCTTTCTACTACCTTTCAATAAACAAGAAGGCAAATGATAGATGGAACACTAATAAACAGTTTTATAGTAATCTACAAGAATGAATAATTACTTTAGAATTTATAATAATTGTAAAATAGCTTATAATAGCAAATGAGCGATAAGGAAAATAAGATATAATAATGAGGACAGAGAGAATAGCCTGGGAAGAGAGAAATGAGGAGTCTAAGAAGGGGCTTCTATAGACTAGGTGGCCAGAGACATCAGAGCTGAGATTGGGATAGTAAGAGAGAATCCACTCTGTAAAGATTGAGGGGGAGGAGCGCCCCAGCAGAAGAAGAGCACCTGCAAAGGCAAGAGGAATGTTGTAGAAGGCTCAAGGAGCAGAAAGACACCCCTGCAGGCGGACTGTTTTGCACAAGGATGTGGACAAGACGAAGTTGGAAAGGTAGCAAGGGCCTGATCCTGCAGAGCCTTAAATACAGGTAAAGAGTAAGAAACTGTATGGTCTGACTCGGCCAGCCCATCTGAAGAGAGAGACCCATTCTCATTTCAATGAGAAATCACTGGGTGGCTTTGATCCCTCCCATGCTCCAGATTGCTTCTGCTGAAACATTTCCCCTAGTCACAGCTCCTATAGTATTTCTCACGATGGTTCACTAGGTACATAGGAGATCTGCAGCTGATACGCTGATTGTCTGTGGCTGGCTCTCTCACTGAAAGGCCGAAAGCCGGCTTTCTCTTGACAACTCTCTTCCAGGCATTCTTTTTTCTAATTGTTCTGAATGTCCACTTACAGCATCCAGTGTCAGTGAAGGTCTAGCCATAATGATATCTCCTCTGACTAAGGGCTGCAGGAAAGGCATTCCAAAAGTGCTGAGAGCAAATGAAATCATGTTTTATTGCTAGGAACTGGAGACTGTTTGGCATTTAGTAAAGCAAATGTTTGACCCAAGGGCACTATTTTACCAGTGTTAGTCATGAATCTCTTCTATGTTTGTTTTATTCAGTTTCAAGATGGTACTATCTGATGAATAATGTGCCCACGGTGAGTGTTAAAGGCCCAGAGGGAAGAATTATGGTATCTGTAGTAATGGCATGTGAAGAACACGGTGAGCCCAGAAGAGAAGCTGCCTCATTGTCCTAAGGAGGCAGGGAATGTGCCTCTTCAAATGCATGCAGTCTCTGGACTTAGCCTTCCACAGATGCCGACCACATGACTTAGGCTCACCTTTTAGATGGAAAACTCCCTAAAGAGCAATGTTTCACAGCTTTTTATCTCAACACTAAGCATGACACCTTGTAATTTATAAGATGCATATGGTTATAATGGTCAAATGAAAGGACAGGTGGATGGGTGGTTGGATGGATGGATGGATGGATGGATGGATGGATGGATAAAGAATTCAAAGATCTTGAGAGTCAGAGTGCAGTTTAGGCAATGCTTCTTTCTGTAAGGGAATCTTGATGATGGTCAAATCAGATGAAATAACATATGATCAGGAACTAAAATATCACTGATAATCAGTCTTAAGAAAAGTTTCAGCTTTCATGTCTGGAGAATAGCTGATTTCTAGCTCTCCTGTGTGCAAGTGTGGAGCCAGGCAAGTCAAGGACATTTAATCAAAGGACATTAATTGAGGACAAACTTGTCAACCTATTGCAATGCTTTCTTAGACTAGGTAACTGTCTAGGTCTCAGTTCAGATGGCCTTATATCACTTCCCTCAGAAATATATTCCTGACCTCCAAGGCAAAATTAGGGCCCATCCCTGTTGCCTCTACTGCATAAGAATATGCTATAATTTCTATGTGAATGTCACATTGTTTCAAGCTATATCCTTAGTGTTTGAAACCTAGTATACACTAAAATTAGCAAGAATGTTGCCTCTTAGTGGGAGAAGTCACTCTTTGCCTGAAGTTCAAACTTAAGACAGATTCTTCTCTTCCAATATAAGCATATAGATATGAGATAGCATTATGCTTGTAATCAGGAGATTAGGATATTACCACATAATTACCACATAAAGATATGAGAGATAGGCAGATAGAGCCTGAATTTTTAATAGGGGCTATATGTGAAGGTCTAATATAACCATTCTTTAATATATTTGCCTAGAAGTATTCAGAAGGAGAAAGGACATTACAACTTGCCAACATTAGCTTTTTTCTCTTTGTTGAATCTACATAATAAAATCAATAAAAAATTGTCATTTGAATATCTATGTAAAACAGGGCCTATGAGATGTACTCCATTAATTTATATTCATTATATAGCCATATGATTTTTGTTTTTCCTTGTGTTCTCTTCCCAATGATACCTGATTTGATTTTTTTTCTTAGCTATGCATCAACTCAAAATACAGTCCATGTCAGGTACCTCTACTTCTTTCCAGTCCATTTCATCTTCAACTGTGTGCAGTTGTTGATTTTATTAGGTTTTTATTTCTTTTATAAGTTTTTCACTAATAAATACATATATGACTTGTTCATCAGAAAAAAATTATTTTAATATTTCTAAGTATAACTCTTTAAAATTTAATATCTATTGTATTTCTCCAGTCTAAGTAGAACTCTAAGCATACAGATATTTATACTATTTGTTATAATTGGAAATCAATCTTTTTTTCTTATTTATAAGCAATGTAAATGATAAAGTACTATTGGGATTCTAGTCATAAACTCTGGAACTGGAAATCTGATTCATGTGATTCATGAGGAATTACTTCATCAGCATCTTAAGTGTTTGCTTATGGATTTTGGAAAGTTGCAATAGTCAGATTTATGAGAGTTTGGGTAATGTGTTTTTAGATACTTATTTAAAAATGGTATCACCATAAACATTTCAATGTATTCTGTGGACTTGGTGTCTGAGTAATTAGATGAAGCAGAAAGAGTAGTTGGTTTCTTAATAGCCTGTTACAAGCCCTTGATGGGAAAACTATTTATTGACTCCACAGTCTCTTCAGCCACCACGATCACTGTAACGTCAGTGACCTGCTCCTTACTCTGCATGACCCATAATGGGGGCTCTGAGAACAGGCATTGGATTGAAGAGTAGATGAAAAGGAGGAAGTGGATGTAGTTGATGTAGACTGCATTTTAAGGAGATGAATCAGTAAGAGAAATAAATGAGCTCATTTGGTTGGAGCGTTGTCCTGTAAATGAAAGGCCGTAGGTTTGCTTCCCCATCAGGGCACATACCTAGGTTGTGGGTTTGATCCCTGTAGGGGCACGTACGAGAAGCAAACAGTCGGTGCTTCTCTCTTGCATCAATGTTTCTCTCCCTTCCTCTCTCCCTCACCCTCTTTGTTGAAAAGCAATGGGAAATTCCTCAGGAGAAGGTAAAAAAAAATTTTAAAAATGAAGTGCAGTTTGGAAAATGACATAAGGACAACAGAAGCATTTATAAAGACCATTGTTCACTATCTATTATAAAAGCAACATAAGTCTATTTTACAGTATTTCTCATAAGCCAGAAAAAATATTCCAATCTTTTTTCAACATATACAGCCACATACATACACATCCACCCATGCACACTTACATGCACAGTTATATGTTTTTTACAACGAATTTGAGCTATTTACCCATAACTAGAAATTTTCCATGTCTTTTTATCAGTTTTCCAAAAGATTCTTGCCCATTTGGACATTTTCCAATAATTGCTACTGTATTTTTCACAATGGCTATCCTTAAGCAAAACTCTTTGGACACTCTGTATTATTTCTTTATGATAAGTTTAAGGAAAGGATAAGTTGTGGATTACATTTAGCTAAAACTGCGTTCAAGTTCAAGTGAGCAGAAAGTCAGAAGCTTCACCAGAAGAGCTGAGCGCAAACAAGGAAGCAAGGTCTGGTGGAGGGTCAATGCAATGGGTGCCCCTTGGCCTGAGAAATGAGTCTTAGAAAGTAAGTTTTAGAATAATCCATTTTTGGAGGGGAAAGTAAGCAAACTGGAATAAATACTAACTTACACTTTATGATTCCTAATCACATGCCAAGAATGAGTGTCAGGATATTAGTTGTATTATATCAGGTAATTTTTTTGCCAACTCTGAAAAATAAGAAGACTAGCCCTGGCTGGTGTAGCTCAGTGGATTGAGCTTGGGCCTGTGAACCAAGGGATTGCGGTTCGATTCCCAGTCAGGGCACATGCCTGGGTTGCGGGCCAATTCCCGGCAAGGGACACATGAGAGGCAACCATACATTGATGTTTCTCTCCCTCTCTCCTTCCCTTCCCCTCTAAAGATAAATAAATAAAAAAATGTTTAAAAAAAGAAAAATAAGAAGACTAATGAGGAAATTAAGCTCATAGAACTTGAGTAGCTATCAAGGGCACATAGCTGCTATACCTGAAAATAATTCTAGACTGAGGAATTCACGTCCCTTATGTGAATTGCAGTAGCAACAATGGCACTGACATCAGGTGACATCATGTGACACCTGTAATCACCACGCTCAAATCTGAAAAACACTGCTCTGGACAAGAAACAGACACAATCAAATGCTCATTCCTATTAATATTTATGTTTTTCAAATAGAGAAATGGGTGGAAATAAACTTACACTGACTTTCAAGCACACTGTCTAACTTGCAGTTGCATATGTAATCAAAATTATGCTTTGAATCTACCTCATGTCCTTGCAGCTCCCAGACTAACTGCTTTCATTAAGAGGAAAGACCTTATTTCTAAGACAGATAATTAAAATATGTTGTGATGAAGATGGAAATGGTAGTGTCTTATGCTAAGTAAGTCCACAGGGATTTGTAGCTGAAGTAGGTTGAGTCTTTAATAGTAAAACATGTTTTTGATAAACCTGCCTGAGGCATGGTAAAAGGTCTTGTTCAAGCTGAGGTTAACAGTTGAATGCTGAATTTAATTTCAAAAATTAAAATAGCTTGGGAAATGTAGGGATATTATTGGAAACTTAGTTTGAAGTTTTCTTTTTGATGTGCTATAATTTAAATGCAGAAATAGTTTTCTAATATTCACTCATGCATTTAATAGCTATGCTTTAACCCCTAATATATATGGGGTGCCTGCAAGGTAGAGGATCACAGAGAAGAAGTATAAAGATTAACATAAGCTTCCCTGCCCTTGGACCCACATAATCATCAGTTCGCCACAACGTACAGTCTAATAAAACATGTGCACCTAGTTTGCACTTAAAGCACTCTTATTGAACTGGAACTCCCAAGAACCCAATCATCCATTCTACTTTTTAAAATGTAGGATTCAGAGTGCTGAGAAACAGCAAATACGTTCCACCAGATTGTACTCTCCATGAGGTGAAGGTTCGCTGCATAGAAACAATGTCTGCACATAGTTGGCACTCAATTACTTGAATAAACAAGCCCACGACACCAGTCATGCTGGCCCAGGGATCCAGAATTCCCACCACCGAAGTAAATCGTTCTGTGGATTTGGAAGTTATCTGCAAAATAGAGCCTGTTAAAATGTAAATATGTGTTACCCTCGGGGTATCTACTCACTGGATGCCTGTTTTCCGACCACGACCATGTGATTCATAGATGAGATGGCTGCAGCTGTGAAAGCAAACCCTGGGGGAAGGAGAGAGCTGCTGGGTTTATTCTGATACTCTAGGAGGGGGGCTGGAACTTAAAATGTTAGAACTGGAAAAGTTCATAAAATTGACAATGTGCAGTGATTTTATTTTTTTTTTCAGCTGCAATTGTACCTCTTTTGAATAAGTTGAGAACAAGACCCCGATTTATTTCATTTATTTAAGCACAGATGATCTCACAGCCCCCATTTAGACTCCTCTTGGCCCCCTTGCCCATGGAGGAGTATGAGGGATCTGCCAGATCCAGCTGTGCAACCAGAAATCTCATCCAGCTCCCTCGCTTTTCAGAAGGGCAAGGCCCTGTGAGTTAGATTCCTTTGCAGGACAATGACCTGTCAGGATAAGAATTTAGGTTACCCTGTTGGTCTTAAGTACCATTCAAGTTCACAGGAAAGGAATACAAATGATTTGACACAAATCCCAGTTGTGATGTATCTAATTGTCTTATTGACTTTGGGTCAATGTTGAAAAATTGCACTGGACAAGCCAGGCAGTCAAGGAAAGCTTTATTCAAGACTAATGCAAAAAGGGGTCAAGACTATTGCAATAGAGGAGAGACACTGCTAAAAAAGAGGTGGGAGAGTTGTTAAATGTTGGGGTGAACTAACAGAGGACTTAGGGGCAGCGTGGTTGGTCAATGCTATGAGGCCATCTGTGTTTGGTAATTGTTGCTTATCCAAGGTAGGCTTCCACTCTCCCACAGACACTTGAACTAGGGGTCCTGTCTTTGTTGATGATTGCATTTCAAAGGGGAGGTAATCGTACCTTTGAGAAAGGTGTTTCTGGACTTTAGAAGATTTACATCTCAAGGGGTCAGAAAAAGAATTTATAACTTCAAGTTTTCTAAAATAAATGCTCTAAGAAATGGGAAATCAGGAGTCTATAGTCGAGAAAAAAATTGTCTAAAGTTTAGTCAAGATGAGAGAATATTCACTGTCCTCATTTGTAAAAAGAAGGTAACAAAATCATATCTTGAGAAAGTTTTTTGAAAATCACATGGGTTAATATAACTAATGCATTTTTATACAAAGAACTTAATATCACAGAAATATCAAATACAGAGAGCCTACTAGAGCTCATCAGATGAGACCCACTTTGATAAAAAGAGCAAGTGAAATAAAGGGTAAAACTAATAAACCCTCACATATAACAAGTCTCTAGTAAATGTCAAGTCCTTATGTTATTTCTAATCCCCTACAAATTTATAATTATTCTAATTTTGTAGGGAAACAATCTGAATCTCAGAAAGGTTAAGTCTGTTGTTCAGTCACATACCAGCAAGGGCAGAGCCGTGATTCGACCATAGGATTGTCTAACCTTCAAATCTTGTTCTTCCCCCCCGCCCCTGCAAAAAATACCAAGCTTCTTCTCAGAAACTGTATCAGGCCTAAGACCAGAGAAGACACAACTATTTAGTTATTCTGTTCAAGAGGCTGAGAGGTCAACTTTTTTATTATTTTGTTCCCAAGTTTTGTTTTTTTTTTTTTGGATTGTGGGTGTTAAAATGAGAGGTGAAAATTGAGTGGATCCATTGAGTGGACAATGAAGCCATTCAACTACCTGCCAACTCAGAGCTCTAAGGGCACAATTTGACATTTTCTGGGACAGGCCATGTGAGCACTTAAGGACATTAGTGCTCCATTAGGTGGAAGGCAGGTGACCTTTTCTTTCCTTGCCTTCTATGCTTGGCATTAGCAGGAAGGGAGTGGAATGTGCAGAGACAAGAAAAGCTCTCTGTTGTAAGCAAGAGCATTTTACCTCCTTGGGCTCAGCTGGGTAAGGAGTATTCTATGGGAAGCCACATACAAAATAAAAGCTTTTCTTCTTTGTTTAGACTGCAGCATGTGACTTCCTCTCCCCTGCTGCTTATCAATTCAAGGAAAGTCCATTCAAAGCTTCTGCTGGAAATGTGATTTAGGAGGTGAAGTCACCTAGCCAAGGTCAGCAGCTCTCTCCAGAGCACTGGACTTACTGTCGCAGGCTTGGGTTTTAAGCTCCTTTCACTAAGAAGCTATGTCTATGGACAAAGCAGTTTTTCCTCTCGGAGCCTCAGTTTCCTACCTTATAAAAAGTACATAAACTAAATCACTCCTAAGTTTGTTTCCTTACAGTTTTGTAATTAGGATTCTAAGGAACTGTCCAAATGATGTTTTCCCCCAGGGGTCTTGGGTGATCACCCAACCAGAAGAAAGCCTTCCTTCTCTGTGTTCCCATGCTGCTGACTGTTTGCACCTCAGATTCACTGTCCTCTTCTTTGTTTGTGTGAGAGGCAGCCTGATGTGGCGGCAGAACACCCAGAGACACGCAGATCTGTGCCCGTATGGCCAGTCTGCTGCTTACCACCTGTGTGATGGGGAATACATGATCCAACCTCCAAGCCTCAGGCTCCTTGTCCATAAAATGAAAGTACAGTAGATGTTTCCCAAGTATTTTTTTTCTCTAGTATTTTGTAAAATACCTATCCTGTAAGTGGGGAATTCCCTGTCTTATGAATCTTCCTCTTGACATTTAAGCTATAAATTCACTTTTCTATCCTGCCTTGCTGGTAGGGCTCAGACATCTGATCCAACCCTCTACCAGTCAGATACATCATCCTAAGACTTAATTTGAAGGTGAGGAAACCAGGTGCCCCTGAGAATCCACTTTCTGACAAGGGTAAAGGAAGGGTCACCCAGGTTCCAAGGAGCTAAGTGTCAGGGATTTAGGTGTCAAGCATTAGCTGTGACCAGCAGCTAGAAAGTTGTGGGCCAGCAGTTTGGGGGTGTGACTTGGCACTGAACATGACCAAGACTCATCCAAGAATGATTCTCTGGCCCTCTCAGAAATTCTCAGCGCTACTGAATATTCTTCAATGAACTCATTTTTGCACAAACTCAGACAGTGAAATCTGTGGAATCTCTGACTGTTACATGTGAGTAAGCATACCTATCACGTAAAGACTGTTTGAAGATGAAATAAGGTCAATAATGCACTGAACCCAACACAACGCATGGAGCAGAGCTGGGGCTTTACAATGTTATTGTATTTTACTGTATTGGCACATTCAGTCGCCTTGATAAATGGAGAGCTCCTTAAGACCGATGTACATGCTGTCCCAAGGCACCACGTTGAATGCTTAGAGGACATCAAAGAAACATTCATAGGCCCTGGATGGCGTGGCTCAGTGAATTTGAGTGCCAACCTGCCAACTGAAAGTTTGCCAGTTTGATTCCCAGTCAGGACACATGTCTGGGTTACAGGCCAGGTCCCCAGTCAGTGTCTTGCAAGAGGCAACCAATTGATGTTTCTCTCCCTTGCTTTCTCCTCCCATTCCCCTGTCTCTAAAAACAAGTACACTAAAATATTTTTTTTCAAGAAACATTCATTGTTATCTTTCCTTTAAGGACATTACATCTCAGCAGGAGAGGCAATAAAACATGAGCTCATGAGTTAGATTACCTGCCTTCCAATCCCATCTTTGGAAGCCCTTGGATCTCCCACTAATTTTGTAGCACATAGCAATCCTCTACCTCTGTTATTTTTTTCCTATAAAACCATGTTTTTTTTTCTTACCTTATAGGACTTATGTGATTATTAAATGAGTTAATTCAGTTGAGGCAGCCAGAGTAGAGCCTGATACATGGAAAACACTCACCAGATATTGGCTCTTAGGAAAGTTCAGAAACTATGCTAAGTGATATCATACTGATTAAATGATCAGAGTTTACATAGCACAAGTTCCCAATTGCCCAAAGAGTAGACACACGCTCTTGCAAAAATATCGGCTAGCACTGTCTTGGCAACTTGTGAGAGGTAGCATGAACTAGCACGTACTGAGAGCCAGGTGCTCTGATCCCCTTCGCACACATATTCATATTTATTTTTCCCAGGAAACGTGGAGCTAATGATGACCATTCCTATTCTACAAATAAGCCATTGTTTGGTGACTTGGTCAAGGACCCCAAACTAGAAAGAAGGGCCAGGACCTTAATCCAGGCTTTCTGACCCTAAATCCATATTCTTAATCCCTGCTCTGTGGTTCTGTGGGAATTCTGGATTCTTTTGATCAAGTGATTCTGAGTAAAGTTTGATCTCCCCAACCCTTCTAAAAATGCATTGAGCACTTGCATGTTACGCAGAAACATGGTAATGCCAATTATTTTACAAAGTGCAATGGAAGCCGTCCAGGATGAAGAGTCATGCTTGGGTACAGTTACCTAAAAGCAGGGCAGCCTTAGTATTCTGTCTCTAACAAAGAGAAGGAATTGTCTGTCAGTACATTTTCATTTTGCGGTATCTGCTTTTACCGCGTCTATGCAGGTCACCATTTGTCTAAGAGCTTGTTAACAGCTGGTTTAGGAAAACATTGTTGACAATTCCCTAATGGATAGGACTCATTTTCTCCTTTTCCCAATGATTAAGATAAAACTCACTTCATCATGAGTGCAATTGGATTTGGCCATTTACTCACCTGAAAGCATAATTAGAAGTTGGCAAAAAGAATCAATAGAGAAAATGGAAGCATTTGTGTAGATTTATTTGTAACTCAAACCTGAACCAGTCAATACTTCAGTTGTTGATGGCAATTGAATTGAAAATTGAATACAAGTTAAAGCTATGGAAACCAACATAGTTGTCATAATAAGCTATTTCCTAAATCTTAACCCATTTTCCACTTAAAAATTAAATCTACTGTTAATACAGTAGTTGGAAATATAGGAGACATCTGACACAGGAAATTAGTTATTGATAGAATAGAAAATCGAACTTCTATATCAGTAAAAGGGGAAATTTACCTTTTGCATATAAAAATGTATTTCAGCTGATATATAAACAATAGATGTAGTATCATAAATTGCCCCCAGGGATAAAGGATTCTCAGTCACTATCATCCCATCACCAAATATGGCTGGGATAAGGGCAACAATTAAAAGAAAATAAGATGGGGTTGCTCTAGAACACGAAACTAGACCCCTCATCCATCTTCCCTCCTGTCCTCCCTCCCTCCCACCCTTCCTCCCTCTCTCCTTCCCTCCTTCCTTTTTTACTTTCTCTAAAAGAAAAATTATCTAATCAAGCAAATGGACAAATGAATCCCTTTAAAAATACCCTTTATTTAAAAAAAAATCATTTGCAACCAGGAAGGCAAAGAGGCTTAAAAACTGTCCAAATTTCTAATGGTAATAGCTACAGAGTGACAAGACACTGATTTCCTGAGGACAGTGAGGTGGCTTCATCAAAGCACCAGCAGTCTTTTCCAGGACCATGAATCACTGCATAATTTCCATCCAAGTACTTTCCTCTTCACAAAAGAAAATATGAGAATGCAATTGACAGTAAGAACTAGAAGCGACAGTTCATCATCTTTGTGACCCACAGGCTTATTGTTAATCTTAAAAAAACAGTATCTAGAAGTGGTAGGTGGGCAGGACTTTCATTTTATATTCTGCATTCTTGGGAATAATTTGAACTTAGGCATCAAAAAATATATAATTTTGTAAAGATGCATTAAATAAAAGCTAGTGACTGACTAGTCTTTAAGGGGCAATAATGCTTTGAATGTCAATGTTGAAGAAAATATTGGCAAGTAAGCTTTTAGCATATAATCTATTTATTTCTACATGACAATAAATGAATTTTTAGCATTGGTGCGCTGAGGGACACTCATTTTTGCATGCCAGAGTTATCTAGCTCTTACTCAAATGGTTGGGTGAATGATGGGAAACAAAGACTTAATGACCTATCACATATTCTGAATCAGGAAAAATTCTAAATATGTTTACATTTTGAAATTAAGATATATTGACACATAATAAACTATACATCTTTAAACTGTTTGATGTACTATATGCATTATTTTACATGTGTGAAATAATTCCAGTCAAAATAGTGAGCCTATATATCTGTTGTACTCAAAAGGTTTTCACGTCTCTTTGTAGTATCTCCTTCCTGGCCCTCCCCACCACTCTGTCTCAGGCAACCGTGGGTCTGTTTTCTCTCTCTATTTTTTTTTAATTTTTAGATAAATGAGATCAGAAAGTATATATTCTTTTATCTGAATTCCTACATTCTGTGTAAGTACTTTGAGATTCCTTATTGTGTGTTATCAATAGATCATTTAATAATGAGTGGTATTCCATTGTATAAATATACAACAGTTCATTTACTCACTTCTTGTTACATATTTGCATTGTTCCAGTTTGGGGCTATTATGAATAATGCTACTGTGAGAATTTGTACAAACCTTTATATGCCTATATGTTTTTTTTTTTTTCTCTTGAGGAAATTTCTAAGACTGAGATGGGAAAATCATATGATAGGTATATATTTTTAACTTTTTAAGAAACATATAAATTTTTTCCAAAGACTGTTGTATCACCTTACATTTCCACTAGAAGCTTTTGAGAATATTAATTAACCTATCTGCTCACCATCACTTGGTAGGATCAGTTTTTTAACTTTAGCCAGTTGCTAGAAGTGCAATGGTATCTCATTATAATATAAATTTGAATTTTTTAATGTGCAATGGTATTTAGTATCTTACATGTTCTTACATGCCACGTGTACATCTCTTCTGGTAAAGTGTTTGCTTAAATCTTTCGCCCCTTCTTTAAATAGGTTGGTTGTTTCCTTACTGAGTTTTTAGAGTTCTTTCCATAGTGTCAATACAAGCATGCCCCCTACACACTTTCCATATGTGCTTTGTATTTTCTTCTGTCAATGTCTTTCAAAGGACAGAAGTTTTAAAGATTTTATTTATTTAATTTTAGAGAAAGGGGAAGGGCGAGAGAAAGAGAGGATGAGAAACATCCATGTGCCAGGGAAACAGGGATCAGTTGCTCTCGCACGCCCCCAACCGAGGACCTGGCCGCAACCCAGACACCTGCCCTGACTGAAAATAGAACCATCAACCTTTCGCTTTGTGGGATAATGCCCAGTCCACTGAGCCACATCAGTAAGGGCCAAAGAACAGAAGTTTTAAATGGGATAAAGCCCAACTTAATTTTATTCTTTAATGAAGTATGCTTTTATCCTCATATGTAGAAGGTCTTTACCTAATCTAAGATCACTAAGATAAGAATGCGTGCCTGTTTTCTTCTAGATATTTTATAGTTTGGGATTTTATATTAAATCTATAACACATTCGGCTTTACTGAAACGTTATGAATACAGAGAAATGCAATTTCTGTCTAGACAGCTTTTCCCAGAAACAACTCCACACTATTGAAGATGAGCCTGATTCTTTTGTTGGCAGCTGTCTTTCTCTGCCACCTCTCTCTGCTAGGATTGTCATGAGGATGACTGAGAGAATATATGGAGTGTCTTTAACACTTGACACATGCCTTTCCCTTAAATTTTTGGGAGAGACTACTATTATTAAACAATATATTTTCTAATAAATTCAAAATGTTTAGCTACAAATTGAGTTCTATTCTTATATATTGAAAAAGATTAGGAAAGTCTACCAAATGATGTAAAATTATGTCAAATGATAGATAGTTTTCTGAGTTTTGGAACATTAGTTGTTCTGCTGGAAAACTCTATAATATAGGAAATAATAGATGAGCAAGGCATCTAAAAATAGTCATAGAAGTTATAAGACAAGAGATTTATTCCCTGTGTGCATATCAGTTTTCTCCTTCCTTCCCCAATGCTTAAATACATTTGTTTAACCAATATTGATCTGTACTTTCTTCCTCTACCCTTGTTAAATCTCTCAGAATCAACTGTTTCTTTCCAATGCATTTTGAACTCTCAAGCTTTACCCCACCCTGCTCTGAGCTCATTTAAGGTCAAGGCCATGTTGTATTTACCTTGGTATCTCTAGTGCTCTTCAACTGGTTTAGAGATGAAATTGAGGTTTGGATTTCTGTTTCAAAATAAATCTACCGAGTTGTCTTATTTTCCTTTAAAGTACAACTTACAGGTACCACAGGGGAGGGAGGAGGAGTATTAAGGGAGAAAAGAAGGAGAAAGACCTAAAGAACAAGTGTGAATGACCCATGGCCATGGACAACAGGGTGGGGATTGACTGTGGGAGTGTAGGGTGGGCAGGGCAGAGGAGAGCAACAGGGAAAAATTGGGACAACTGTAATATGACAACAATAAAATAATAATAAAATATATATTACCAAGGGAAATGTGCCTCTTCACTAACAAATAGTTACTGAGCAATACTGTTAGCCAGGAGGTAAACTAGGGTATACTGCAGTGAAAAAAAGAATAAAACCAGACAAAAATCCCCACTCTCACAGAATTTATATCTTTGTATAATGAAATAATCAACACATACGTAAATGATAAGAAACATGTTGTGTTAGGTAATGTGTAGTCACAAAACTAAAGCAGAATAAACTAATGCTGAATAGTGGATGGTGGGAGGAGGCAGGGGTTAACAATTTAAAAGAGTATTCAGGGAAGACCTCAAGGGCAAGGTATGATATGCACAAGGAGGCAAAGGAGGAAGTGAGAAAGCCACAAAGGTAGCTGGAGGATGAATATATGAGATATGAAACTGAAAGCAATGAACAAACAAGATAAACAAATAAGCAAATTCGGACAACAGTATGGTGGTTACCAGAAGGAAGAAGGGGGAGGAGATAGTAAAGAGTGAAGAGGGTCAAATATATGGGGACAGAAGAAGATTTGACTTTAGGTGTTTGTCATACAACCCAATATACAGATGATATATCATAGAATCGTACATGTGGAACCTATATAGTCTTATTAACCAATGTCGCCCCAGTAATTTTAATTTTAAAAAAGTCCTATATTTCTAGCAAAAACCCTGCTTAATTAAATGTGAATGTGATATTTGGGGGAAAAAGACGGTGAAGATTTCAGATATGAGGTCTGAATAGGGGCATGACAGACATATTTAAGTGACATCAGGAAACTGCTAACATGATTAGTACAAATGAAGTGAGGCAGGATCAAGTGAAACACCTGCAGTTGATGTGGAACCGTGTAAGTGATTATTAGGTTTCTGACTTCTACTCTGAGTGTCAAGGGAAGGCACTGGAAGGTTTTGTGCAGACGAGTGATATGATCTGGCTGACATTTCAGGAGACTCACTCAGATTGTTATGGTGGGAAGATAGAGAAGGTTTGCTGAAGCATGAAGACCCCTTAGGAGCTAGTGCCATGAGATGGGGAGGGTCCACAGCGGAGAGGCGAGTAGTGAGAAACACCAGATTGCACATACATAGTCTTTGATATTGTCGAATTTTGGATCATGGAATTATTTCTTTTTTAGAATAATAGAACAGAAGGAGAGGAGCTACTGACAGTGAATATAGACCCATTACTTAGGGTGACTTGTTATAATAGGGAGTAAAGAAATAAGGTAGTGAGCTGGAGCAGAGTGTAGGGTTAAAGGTCCCCAAATTTTACTTTATTTTTATACTTATTTTAGAGATGTGAGCTTTCCCAGTATTATGTAGGCTAATGGGACCCATGTAGCAGAGAAAGGAAAATTAAGGATATAGGAGAGAAAGGTGTAGATCCCTGGAATGACATCTTTATGCAGGTAAAGCTCCTGAGAGCCAGTGCACAAGGTGGATGAGCCCACATTGCTCATCCACAATAAGCCTATAAGGAAAGGAAAGACTGTCATTTAAACACAGAGGGACTAACAAGTATACTGAATTGTGTCCCCACCCTCAAAATTCACATGTGAAGCCCTGAGCCCCAATGGGATGATATTTGGAGATGGGGCCTCTGGTAGGTGATTAGATCTAGAAGAAGTCATGAGGATGGGACCCTTATAATGGAATTAGTGACTTTATAAGAAGGGACTTGAGCCCTGGCTGGTGTGGCTTAGTGGATTGAGTGCTGGCCTGTGAATAAGAGGGTCACTGGTTTAATTCCCAGTCAAGGAATCAAATGCCCGGCCTTCCGGCCAAGTCACCAGGAGCAGAGAGGCAACCACACATTGATGTTTCTCTCCCTCTCTTTCTCCTTCCCTTCCCCTCCCTAAAAATAAATAAATAAAATCTTTAAAATTTTTTAAAGAAAAAAGAAGAGACTTGAGACAACTTGCTCTCTTCTTCTCTTCCATGTGAAGACATAGCTACACAGCAGCATCAGTGAGCCAGAAAGAGAGCTCTCACCAGGAACCAACCATGCTTTTTCACCCTGATCTTGGACTTTCTAGCTAAATTCCTTTTCTTCAAGCCACCCGGTCTACGGTATTTTGTTACGGCGGCCTGAGTAGACTAAGACAGAGAGAGATAAGGTCCAGGTGTGGTTGTGGGAGCCTGTGGAAGTCATTAGTTATAGTCCTAATTTTAATAAAATAGTCAGAATTCTCTTATATAGATTGAATTAGAGTTTGATCAATGATATTGGTGCCACTAAGACTTATTATTAAAATCAACCTGATATAATAAGAAATAGTATAGTCTTTAAGGAAGAAAGGTTTCCATTGCAATTGTTCTAACAAAGGTACTTTTCCTTAACACACATTATGAGTCTTAAGTTTATAGTTCTTGTGACATCAAAAAGGAGACTTCAATATTACAGAAAGGCTTTTAGTTTTTTCACGAGTAAAATTTAGATTGAAACATAACTCAGTGATGACAAGATATGGAATGAATATAAGATATGTTACGGTAGCTGGGATGTAAATTTTATATTCATTAGCTTCTGTGTCAATTAATAAGAAGTAATGGCTAGCTCGGGACTTGCCTTTTCAAAGCACCAGAGTCAACAGATTGCCTTTCTTTCAAGCTCCTTTATTAACTGTTTATTAAGACCGACAGTCTCTAAATTTAGGACTGCTCTTTTTACCAGGGTAAAATTATAAAATATGGGGCTTGTCAATTTCTGAATTGATTCAATAAAGCTTTTAACAATTTTCTTATTGGATGGATAAATACACACATTTTTATACTCACCAATTGCCTTAGCATAATAGCCATGCTATTCCTGGCTCCCTTTATAATTGTACCCCTCCCCAATGCACACATTCACTCGTACACTGCAAGATAAGAGTAGTGTCTTTTACCAAGATCTCAGGACCTAGTATGGGTTCCCATCTGGGGACCAGGTTAATTGATATTGTAGTCAGGAGAGCTTTCCCAGAACAGCAAAGTCCAGAGTGGGTTTGCAAGTGACCCAACATAAATGCTTCCCTACCTGGCCTCCTGGCTTTCGCTCTGATTTTCCTCTCAACTTTCCTCCAAAGTGTATCAAGAACACAAACAGAGTTGAGCACTACCCTGCTTAACAGCCCCATCATTTTAAAATTGATCCCAAGCTCTCCCAAGTTCTAAATGCCCTGGGTGCCACATGAAACTCCCAGTTCTTGGAATCCAGAGAACTGGCTCCGACTCCTGCTCCCTGCCCTGTGAAAAGCCCCAGACCTGCTCCAAGGTTTCTGCAGGTTCCAGAGTACACCCTCCCTCCACTCAGTTACTTGTCACTTTACCTATTGGTTCTGACAGCCAGTTCCATCTGTCAGTCTCTGCCCTGATGCCACAACAAGAAGGGAACTTTCTTTGATTTCTACACATAAAAGCAAAACACTAAAAATGTATATGTGTCTTTTGTCTTTGTGGAAAGATGATGGTGAATATGGGGTGGGGGGTGATAAAACGGTGTTTTCAACACAGCCGAACAAGCAAATCAAAGTCTGTCTTCTCAGAATTTTTTCATCCCCCCGCTCTGTTTGTTTATGTCCCTGCTCTTTTTTTCTTCCTGCTCCTTCTCATTTTTTCTCTTGTCCATAAACCATAAAATCCTGTTTATTTTTCAATGCAGAGCTGCTAGCTCTTGATTTCACTGCTTGCTACCAGCTTAACAAAGCTCGTTTCTTTCCTAACAGAGATTCTGGAGCCAAGGACTAATAAAATAAAGATGATTTACCTCATCATTCTAAAAACTCTTTTCTTGTCTTTTTTAAATCAGCAATGTCCTTTTTCTAAACTTCACCATCTTTGTTTCTCCCAAAATTAACTTAGGATTCCTGGAATGGTCCAGGGCTCTCTCATCCATAGAATTTTGAAACTGTTGGTACCTCTCCTTGGAATCTCCTTCACTTGTGAGTCTTCTCTGTTCCTCTGGATAATTGCTCTTCATCTTTCAGGTTTTAGCTTAGAATTTATCTCCCTGGTTCCTTAAGACTGAGGTAGAATTATGTGCTTCTACTGCAGCCACTTAGAGCACATTCAAATACAGGGTCAGGCACAAATGATGCTCCTTTCTTATTACAAAACTTTTAGCACAAAATCGTAAGCATGTCATCCTGTAACATAACAATATCACACTGAAGAACACCATATGACATTTTAGGTGAAATGTTCAAATTAAAACAATAAATTGTTACACCCATATTATTATCCTACCAACCACACTCAAGTAGACCTTACTTTTGCAGGGCCCTGTATATGGTCTTTCCAGTTACTCAGATGGAATTCTCTGGCCACTTCTCTTCCTTGAAGACAGCGGCATTTACATATCTAATCCCCACCCCCTAGGACAAAGTGTGCACATAAGAGTATTTCAATAAGTAGTAAAATACATAAATTCATGAAGGAAGAAAGAGACCGAAATTCAGAGTTTTGCTAGATTGTTTAATCTGAAACCTTTTCTAATTCACTGCCAGTGTCTTTGATCAAACTAGACCTTTCTCTTTGCATAATCTTCTTAGGCTTTTATTGCAGTTAGAGTTTCTAGAACATTTCAAACGCAGGGAGTGAGACATAATCAATTATGATTTTAGTTTGCACACTTATGTAATTCCTCTTAAGCAAAGTATTTTGGTTCAAATAAAGCTACTGGAAAGATATTTCTAAGCCAACAATTCATCTTTAGTGCAGCATATTCAAAGCCAATTTAATTCACATTTTCTTTTACTGTATCCAAATTTGACATCTTAGAAGCAGTGTAATTTTCTGTTCAGCAAAGTTTGAGTGTTTATCAAAACAGATAGATCATTCACATTGCCACTCAGAGATAAATAAAATAATTTAACAAATTGAATTGTGCTGTCTTTCCCAGTAGGAAAAAATGACCTTTTATTTGCTGTAATTTTTCACCTTACTTGGCCCTTCTTAATGTTGTTTACTTCAGCTGCTTCTTTTTTCTTTCTGGAGTATCACATTTTGAATTTAGTTTAGTTCTCTTTTAAGAAATGTTTTGAACTGAAAAAAAAAAAAACAAGAATTACATCTTGACAGAAGAAGATTATTGTTTATATGTAACTATGTTAAAATTAGTAAAATAATTAGCATTTGGTGAAAATATTATATGGCAGAATGGTGTAAGCATGCCTTGATATTAGATAAAACAGAACCATCATCATTGAATATGCGAAGGTTCTGCATATTGGTTGGTGAAAAGATTGACATCATTTCTTCATCCAAATATGGCCTCAGTAGTGTCAACATTCCGTATTTCTACCTTTTTAACTCCATTAGTCACCTTCCTGTCCAACATCCCAGTAATTGTTGACTCAGTCATGAACTGCTTACCCTCTCTGAAGGTTGTTATTTTGGGATAGATTGTTCTTTTAAAATAAGTAATGTTGACGAGCATGTGGTTTCTTAGCCTAAAGATAGACAATACGATATAACAAATATAAACACTGTCATGGATTTAAGCTATTGAGCAAGAGGAATGAAGTTAAATAATTAGCCAACAGTTTCCCAATTTTAATACTATGAAGAGATTAAGTGAGTAGTATTTAGTCTACCATTTGGAAGGAAAAGTTGCTAATAATTTGGTTGGGCATAAAGCTACTTAAAATGTCAGAATATATGGAGGTGCTACTCAATTTTCCTTCTCATCTTTTTTTTAATGGCCTAACCTATAACCTAAAAAAAATTTCTTGCCATAATCCCATTTTTGAAAAATGAGGAATAGTTACATGTTTTAAAAATGTTGATAATAAAGCAAGATAAATTCTGTGTTAGAAGCTGTAGAACCTTGGGGAAGTCCATAAGCAGTAGATTGACCAGTGTTAGCAATATCAGTAGGTGTATCAGTCGGGGACAGAGCTGGGAAGAGATGGAATGCAAACACTGGGCGGTTTTAGAAGGGTTTATTTAATAAAGGAACTACTGAAAAAGGGCAAATCTATGCCTCATGCAAATAGAAAATTTTATAGCTTTTATATAAACACAGTGTATAAGTATTGTAGCTGTTTATAAATGAACAGAAAATATAAATATTTCATTTAACTTATTAATTAATAGGGGAACTAGTAGGAAGTCACAACTGGATCAAAAGAGAATTAAAAGTACAACCTGTATATGGGCAGATAAGGAACACTGAAATAAATTTACAAATAGACTCAAAACTGACTTTTTCTTTAGAGTAGAGGGAGATTATATTTATGATAGATAAGATTTATTGGTATGTCTGTAAACAAAAACCATTTGTATTATCATCAGTTATCTATGATTTATAGAACTGTACAATAGTTCAAGGCAAATAAAAGGCATAGAATAAAAAACCCCCAAGTTAGGTCCTCAGTGTTCTAGTTTTCTATTGCTGTGGAACGAATTACCACAAACTTAGTGGCTTAAAATACACTCACGTATTTGCTCCAAGTTTCATCACTTGGAAGTCCTGTGTGGTTTAACAGTCTCCTCTGCTGGGAGTTTCATAAGAGTTGCCCAGGCTGGGCTCTTTTCTGGAAGCTCTAAGACTTGCCTTCTAAGCTCATTCAAATCAGTAACAAGATTTGATTCCATGTGGTCGTAGGACTGATGTTCCATTTTGCTTACTGGCCATTGGCCATGAATCACTCTGTGTGAATAAATCCCATTCCTATTTCCTCTCGTGTGACCCTCCCCATTTTAGAACCAGCAATAATGACCCTTTGAGTTTTTCTCCTGTTTTAAAGTTTGTCTTTCTTCTAATTCTGACACCAGCTGGAGAAAAATCTGTGCTTTTGAGGGCTGGTGTGATTAAATTAAGCTCATGTGGGTAATCTCCATATTTTAAGGTCAGTGGATTTAAGACTTTAATTACAGCTGCATAATCTCATGATAGCAATTCCTAAATCACTATTTGACTGAAAAAACAGAAAACCAGAATCTTGATGGGGTGATGGGGATGAACTTTCAGATTTTTCCCACCACCTACCAATGTTTCTTTGGGCCATTTCAATGTCTTTCATAACTCTTTCTTACAAACCAGTATAAAGAAATTGCTCTGGAGCAGAGACAGCAGGCTATGAGGCTCCACAGTGAGGGCTTTCGGTGGTTCTGTGGGTTCGTACAAGGAAAAACATTTTCCTTGACTTTTCAGTGCTTTTATGTTCATATCAAAAAGAAAAAGATTTGAACTCAGAATGTAGCAAGTATTTCTATGTTGCTTTGGAGTGAGTAGTCTAGTTTCTTCTACCTAACCACGTTCCCTAATCTTGAAATGTGGGTCTGTCTTCTGTACATTGTAACTACATGATTGGGATTGGAAATGGCTGGGGGTTTTTTTTGTTTTTGTTTTTTTACACCTCTTAAATTCAACACAGAGAATCTCCTAGGATGTAGTTATCCTGCCCATTTCTCCAGGAAGAAAGAAGCAACTGACCTGTTTCTTCCATCATTTTCTTAACTTGTAAAGAAATTATTCTGCAAGCTAAAGGGTGATGTTTAATTTGAAAGAGGTGCTTAGATGGTGACATTTGTGAATTCTTTATCTTTTGTTCCCAACAAGAATACCATATAAATAGCAAGCATGGTTACTATCAGGTTTTTTTCAAATGTCTTCCACTTTTAGCTACTATCATTATCACAGTTGAGACTGCAGCTGTAAATTCCAAATATGTGTTCCAATTTGAAACAAAATAGATTATATATATATAAAATGTATATATTCTATATAATTTATTGTGGGGGAGCTTTGCCCACAGATTCCCCCATCCACTGCTGAGAGAATAAGTCTACCAAGGCATGATCTACTGGGGAGGAAAGGTGGCCAATCTATCAAAGGAGAAGGACTAAGACCTTTCCTCAATGGGCTTTTATTGGGTTTGGTTTGCTCAGGAATACAGGTAAAGCTCATTAACCATTATCAGGCAGTAAGGATCAAACAATAGATAACATACAAAGAACTCTGAGGGCCTATTTTGAGTCATGGTCAGATAGCTAAAGAGCTATAAAACTTTGAGGAACAAACTCACTTCTTGTTTGTACCCTTATCATTTAATTGAGAGCATTCTAAACAAAGGTTTCACAGGATTTTACATATTCTTTCTTAGGCCTGATAGCCCTAGGGAACTGCCCTCTCCAGCACAGGGCTGCACCCACCACCATCATTGTTTCAGGCTTAAGTCAGGCAGGAGAAGTAAGGCAGCCAAGTGATTAGGAGACATCTGAAAGACAGAATGAGGACTCAGGCTATGCCAAAGCTAAGGGGTGAGGGTCCATCACCCCCTTTTGCTATAGCCCCCAAGTCTTTCCTTGGGGCCTCCCCACGATGGTGCCTGTCTTAGGTTGTTCCCCTTGGGGAATCTTACCCCTCATTGGCTAACCAGTCAAGCATTGTGGGCCAGGCAGGATGAAGAAAAAGGAGCAGAAGTGGCGTCCCTGCCAGGGAGATAGCCTTGTCTCCTTAGTGGCTTATGGTCTGAAGTTTGCTCACTCAGCCTTAGCCATGGAGGGTTCCAGCTTCTGAAACTAGACAAGGTGGTTCCCAACAATTTATATTTATAAAATTATGTATAGTTTATATAATGTATATCATATACCACATATATTATATATATTCTGGCTTATCCTGTGACATAGGTTAACTGGATAAGAACAAAGGTCCAGTTTTGCAATAAAATCTTTGATGTGATAAAGAATCATAAAGACAAAATATCACAAGATTAGTTTCATATGTGAATAAACTATCACAGTCTCTATATAAATACACATTTTTACATGTATGAATCCACATTTTTGGATGAGATTTTTTCTCCTGAAGGATGAAGCCCTTCTTTCTCAGAAGTCTTTGCACATTTGGAATTTTAAAATGTTTGTTGTTGTCATTGTTTAAGAAAAGGCCATACTGTGAAGACACTAACCCTATGAATGCATGAAAGGTTGGTAAGAGGAGACAGAAGGTTTGAGTCTGATGATGGAACCCTGTTTACCTCCCCAGGAGGAGAGGCTGCTGTATTATAAATCAGTTCATTCTTTTTTGTGGAGCCTTATCTTGCAAAGGGGAAAATGAGAAAACTTTCCATATAACTCCTTCCTCCTAAGAATAGGAACCAAAAACTGCCTTATTGTTTCACCCGACTTTATGATATTTTACATTTTATAGTTCTGTCTTTTGTAAAAGCATAAATAACTTTTTCCATGACACCCCCCCTCAAAAAAAAAAAGAATAAATTGCTCCCCATAGTTTAATTTTAGGAGCCACTCCTTTGTGTTTTAGCTAGATATGAAGAAACATAGTAAGCCATACAAGGGCTTCCTCCTCATTCACAGTTTTAGTCTCCATTTATAGCACCAATTTTTAATACCCAAACATTTGTATGCCATCCATAATATTCCCAGTGTAATCCTTTAATCCTCAAATCATTACATAGCATTAGGATTGTTACCACTTTCTAAATAGCTGTGAACATTCCTCAGGAATCCACACACCCCATTTGTGTCAGTCGCTGCTCAGAAAGCATGACAAGGGAAAGGGATGCTGGTGAGAAATCAGGCTCAGAGATGGACAAGCAGGGAATCTAGCCCCACTCACCTCTAATCTCTACTGCTTAGGTGCAGAGAACACATCTGGGAGCCAGCAGGGCCCCAGGAACATTGGTTGAAAATTGCATTTCTGAAGCCACCAGTAGGAGATGATTGGAGATAATCTTTTCTATAGAATCTCCAAAATGGGGTAGTTAGAACCAAAAAACCACCTCAAGCCAGGAATATAAAAGTCCTAGAATTTCTATGTGTAATTAACCCCTTCCATGTTGCAATGATCATTAGTAATTAATTATTTCTAAAGCTAACCAATTTATCACCACACTTTGGATGGTCCTGTGATCCAAGCATCTGTTCATTGAAGGTCAAACTATTACCTGAGTGAATAATACAGAAGCTCATTTAGTCTCCAGAAGACATTCCTCCTATCAAAACATTCCAATCTCCATTTGCCCTTGGCCTATGGTAAAGCAGCCAGCTATAACTAAGAGATTAATTTTGAAGGGTCACATTTTAATTCAAAACTCAATTGCATTTTGCACTCTAATCTGATACTTTAAATCTAAAAAAAGTGTTTTAAATGTGTGGTACTTCAGTAAAACTGACTCTGTAGGAGATATTTATTCTGTGCCTTTAACTTGGTGAAGTTCCAAAAGACACCAAGCCCAGTATGAGAAGTATAGGATATTAGAAAGTGCGTGAACTCTGGAGGTTGATAGGTTGTCCAACTAATTTATTAGTTAATCTTTCTACACTCCTGTTTTCTTCACTTTCAAAATAGTGCCTTAGCTTGGGGTCCAGGAAGTAGGCCCTGAGAGATGTTTCATGTACAGAATATTTATTATGGATACTCCTGGATCACCATCCATGCATGAAGAAGAGGAAAGTAAGTGGGCAAAGGGAGATGTTGAACAGTGATATGGTCTCAGTGGAAAACTCAGACTATCCATGGGGAGTGCTGAAGCCACAGTGCCTGTCAGACTTGCCCAGGCTGGGGCAAGATGGAAAGCTAATACATCACTGGACATAAGTCACCCTGGGAAAGGTAGGATCGCAGACAAGATGTCTGTTTACAGCTGGAGCCATCCTTGAAGGGGCTGGCAGCGGAGGGTGATATGCTGACAGCATTCTTAGCAGAAGCCCTTTACTGAAGGGATGTCTGGGCAGTGCATCCTAATTCACAGTGTTTCTGATGACAATTTTACCTAGGTAGTACTCAAAATAAACTCTTGGTTTCCTTCTTGTTTTACCTGAAGTACTTCTGACTGGTACAGTGACACTGAAAGTAAGTTACTTTTATTTGCTTTTCTTATATAGCCTTTCTTATTTTTTCTTTCTTTTTACTTTCCTCTTTTCAGAACACAAAGCAAGTAATTGAAGCAAGTTATGAGTTCAATATAGACTAAATTGTACCCCCTTCAAAACTCACATGTTGAAGCACAGTAACTCAAAATAAAACTACTTGGAGATAAGATATTTAAAGAGATGATTAA
This sequence comes from Anoura caudifer, assembly GCA_004027475.1. NCBI lineage: Eukaryota > Metazoa > Chordata > Mammalia > Chiroptera > Phyllostomidae > Anoura > Anoura caudifer. Next base: position 84,936 of record PVKU01000097.1, on the reverse strand, counting down.
GTTAAATGAAGCTGTTTGAGTAGGTTGTAATCCAATTCAACCAGTGTCCTTATAAGAAGAGATCATTTGGACGCACAAAGAGACACCATGGATAGGTGCCCCCAGAGGAAGACTGTGAGATAGCCATCTGCAAGCCAGGGAGAGAGGCCTCAAAAGAAAGGAAATTTACTGACACCTGGACCTTGGACTTTTGGTCTTAGAACTGTAATAAAATAAATCCCTGTTGTTTAAGCCACCCAGGCTGTGTTCTGTCATATGGCAGCCCTAGCAAACTAACACAGAGTTTATACCAACTCATGATTCAGTTTTCAGTTGCCTAATTTTTGCTCCAGAGACAATCCATAAAGAAATCAAAATCATGGTGTGATGTGGGACACTAAAGCAGACTCTAAAACAAATGCAAGCTGCAAACCCAAGTCCCAGAATACCTTGTTAGTGTTAGAGAGAAAGGAATGCATTGGTTTCCTATGGCTGCTATAACAAATTACAGCAAACTTAATTTTACCTAAAGGACTTCCTATTGTTTTAATGGCCTGTTATCTTACAGTTGTTCTGGAGGTCAGAAGTCCAAAATGAGTTTCACAAGATGTTGGTATGGCTGCGTTCCTTTCTGTGGGGGTCCGGGAGAGAATCGGTTTGGTTTTGTTTTGTTCACGTTGTTTTCATCTTCTTGAGGATACCTATACTCTTTGAGTCACACCTCCTTCCTTCTTCAAAACCAGCAAGGTCATGTCAAGCCTTTCTCATGCTCCATCGCAGACAACCACTCTTCTGCTCCTTGTTCCATTACAACCCCTATGAATGCATCAGACCCACAAGATAGTCCAGTATAATCTTCCCATCAAAGACCCTTAACTTAAGCACAGGTGCAGTCTCTTTTGCCACGGAAGGAAACATATCCACAGGTCCTGGGAATCAGGACTTGGACTTCTTTGGAGGGCAATATTCCACCTACCACAGGGTTGTAAAACAACTGTGAGAGAACTAAAGAGAAGTTTCTTTACCTCTATACTAAGGAAGGGTTCAGGATTTGAGCTTTTAGGATGAGTAAGTCATTCCCAGGGCAAATAAAAATGAGGACAAACTCCCTAGACAGAAAAACTACAGTATTTGTATTTGGGGAAATGGAAGAATATGACCTTTGGCATTCAAAGTAAGATATAAACACAATAAGAAGAGATGGAAGAATTGGATAGAAATAGAGCATTTGAACTGTGTTTCAAAAAAGTAAGGTTATTTAGATATTTGAATGGGCTTGGGAAAGTGGTGGCAGGAAAATGGAGATGATGGTACTTGAACAATAAAAGAAGAAAAAATATTTGAATGGGATTTATAGGAAGTAAGAGTGAGAGGAAATTGAAAATAAAGAGAAGGCAAGCTGCAGAAATAGTACCAGCCACATCATGGAGAGGTAATGACTGAGTATATTTATTCTGATCCCATCCTTGGATTGCAAAGAATATATTGAAGCATATGATCATCAGAAGTTTCTTTTAGCCTCAAAGTTGAAGCTTCAAGGATAGAGAGAAAAACACTCATTTCAGGAAGCTAAAATTTTCATGAGACATCATTTCTAAACATGGTCATCCTAAAATCCAAAGTTTTTAATTACTATAGAAAGTTTTCTTATAACTAAAGTTTCCACTACTTTTCCCATTAGCATGTCAATAATCTGATCATAATTATCCTTTATCAAGTTCTTAGATGCCAATGTATTAGTAAATGCTGAGTTAGAAGTAGTTATACCTAGTGAACAGATGAACAGAAGCTCTGACAAATTAAAACATTACTCTAAATTTCATGGGGGCAAATCTGAGATATTTCTCCAAAAATAACTTTTTAGTAAGATTACAAGAAACTGAAATAGTTTGCCAGTATATAAAAATGCACAATCAAAAGAAGCCTGCTTTTTTTTCCACTACATATAGGCTATTTTCCAATTTGAAATACATAAAAAAGAAAGCAAACAAATGGAGGAGAGGGGAGAGCAAGAACCCCTTCTTGGAGAATCAGAAAGTCTGGAAGACTCAGCTGTTGTCATTTGAGAGATGCCACTTATAGGCATTCGAGCACGGAGGCTGTTCACCCTCTCTGGGATGCCACTCTCTGCCTTTCCCCATGAAGGTACAGTGACTCGTGGTGTGTTGGGCAGCTCCTCTAGTGTACCAGTGAGTAGTCATCTACCAAAATTCTAAGAGGACTCGCAGGTCTTTCTGTGCTTGAAAACTAACCATGAGAGTTGACTCTTCACTATGTTCTAGCCTGATCCTTATTGTTGGAATAGTTCACCAAGACGGCAGGATAGAAAAAAGGGACATCAGCCAGTTGTTGTCATTAGCTTAGTAGGGGCAATCAAAGGAAGGAACACAGAGATCAGTTTTGAGAAAGGGCTAGAAGTTCACAGAGAGCAGTCTTCAGAGGCAGGTCTGAGTGCAGTACAAACATCCTGAGGTTGTACAATATCAACAGTATGATAGGAAGGGTTTTGTTGGAGGAAGAAGGATGGACAAACAGATGGAGAGGTTCTCAAAAAGAAGGGACAATGACCACTGAGGACCCATTTTGCCATATTAATAGCGTGACCTAAACTGATCCTTCCCTTAAGGGTCATCAGAACTCAGGGATTGGACTGAACCCTATTTTCTCTACAAAATGTATCTGAATGGGGCCCTCCAGCATCCGTACTGAAATTGATGTGTTGGTGTGGATTGGGAGATGATTTGCTAGCATGTCTCAGGTATATAGGTCTTTGAACTATATCCCTCCGAAATTGTAATCAATCTAGGCTCCCAAATTGTTCTCTAATAGAAAAATGGAAGAGCAGAGGGGAACTGTATGGGACGTTCTGGTTGGGATTCATCTCTAGCAGTCGGGTAGTTTCCCCTCCATTCAGCACATTGTAACTTCTAATTTACAGACCCAATGACAACCAAATTCCCATTTGCTGCACCAACAAACAGGGAACAACAGTCAAATCACATCTCAGTGTGGTACTGTTTGAAAAGAAGAATGCATTGCTGGGTCTGTGTACTTGGCTGATGCCATTGTTCCTTCCCAGAATTATTCTTTGCTAATTCTCCCAAAAGATTACTAGCTTCATCCAGTGGTTGTTTGTTCTTCAGGCAAGTCATTAGGTGGGGAACAGAAGGTCAGAAAACAAAGCACTTTGTACCATAGGCCACTGAACAGTTGTAAATAAAATTAAAACACAGAGATGCGTTGGGACCTTAGGGTAAGGCAAGTATCCAGAAACATTTTCAAGGCTCAGGAAATTTGGGACATTATTTTAAATCACACAGTTAGTGTCAGCATGAGGGCTGTGCTCTAAAAGCAACCAGTTCCAGATATCTACAGAGTGTTTCCTAAGCCTGTGATACAATAGCTTTGTTTTGAAAAATATAATATTTTAAAGTGAACTTTCAATAAAAAATACACAAATACACATGATTAAATTTAACCTTTCTTTTAAGATTCAGAAAACATTTTAAGATTTTGCAGGGTATCCAGGTAATAATCACAATTAGGATTTGTCCATGTTCCTACAAAAATGCAAGCGTAAGTCCACTTACCCAAGGTATCTACGATAGTCAAACTGGTAGAAACAAAGAGTAATGGTGGTTGCTGCAGGATGAGAAGAGTGGGAGGTGGAGAGCTACTGTTCAGGGGTACAGCTTCAATGACACAGGCAGAATAACTTTTAGAGGTCTGATCTATGATATTGTGCCTATAGTAAAGAGTGCTGTATTGTGCATTTAAAGTTTATGAAGAAGGTAGCTCTCATGTTAAGTGTTCTTACCAAACACACAAAAAGGTGGTGATTAATTGCATGTCTTTGCTTTAGATCCTCATTAAAGTTAATTTTTCTGCATAAGAATATCTACAATAGCCTCTGAAACCATTTTGACAATGGCAATTGTCTAGCACCAGAATATAGCATTTTGAAAGCAATGCGTCTTTCCTCTTTGACCCATTGCACATCTCTGCTAATCTTAATTGAAGAAAATAGAGTATGCCTTTGACCAGCAGAGAGCAGCAATGATATACTTTATAAGAGTAACTCTGCTGAACTTGACCATCGTTTCTAAAATGTCCATGTTGTCGGAGCTACACTGGCTCTGTTTTGAGTTATCCCAGTCTTTGGGGGATCCCCAGAAATCAGCATGTGAAGCTGCTGCTGCTGGCCTGGGCCTCTATCCCAATTTATGGCTTACTGGTCCACGGATTGTGTTGGCACCTGCTGGAAGCTTTGCCTCTTGGTGCTTCCAGCAGGGCCCAGGTGTCTGGGTCAAGAAGTGCCACTTCGTCGTGGTGGTGTTTGCCCTCATTGCCCAGCTGTGTTCAACACCAGGTGTTACGGTGTTTCATGGATCTTGTATGGTGTTCTGTGTTGACCTACAATATGGCCTTCTTGTGTAAAAGGCTGTTGAGGATCTTTGGGGTTAATGGAAGGGATAGAACTGATAGAGAAAAAGACAGAGGACATAAGCTTAGGGGATCTCTAAGAAACAGGAATAGAAGAGGTAAAGCAGAAACCTAGAGAAAAAGGAAGGAAGGATCTGTGAGTAGAAGTCAAAGAAGAGAGAATTTCAAAAGTAAATGTCCAATTTTCAAATCACCTTGTGACAGTGAAAATGAACTGGGAAAAGTTGTTTACTTTGGAAATAGATGGTTTCCAGGGACGGCAGAACAACTTCGGTCTCATTTTCAGGACTCAAGCTAGATTACATGGGGTTGGAGTAAGTGGTAAGAAAGTATTGTACTGAAGAAAGTTGGTGCCAAAGCAACTTGGGGAAAAGGAAAGACAGTTTTCCCTCCAATGCAGGAGGGAAGTAGCAAGGTATGAATAATGACACAGAGAGACTTTGAGGTGGAACAGAAATGAATGACCTCAATCTGCTCAATAGAGCAGAAGACCTTGGCTTCCTGGAGTATGGTGGTTTTTTTTTTTTTTTTTTTTTTTCGGGGGGGGATTGATGGATTGATAGCAGAAAATAAAAAATGAAATACAACTCTACAAAAAAGAATGCTGTAAAGTTCTGTGGGTTTAGATGAGTCTGCAGTGGAAACAGAAGAAATCATAGAATATTATCTTAATTACCTGAGACTGCCAGTATTCAGAAGACTGTAATGAGTAAAATTTATTGAGTGGCATTGACTTAGAATGGTGGAAGATGAGGAGGGGTTGATGAACCCAGGGAAAGGGTGGCTGCATTGCCTGACTTTGGAGTCCAGGCAAAACAGAAGACCAAAAAAGTAGGGCATGATGATAACCGGGAACAGGAGTTTGAGAAAATGAGAGTCCTGTAGGACTCCACAGGAAGTGGGATGTGGAAGGACTGAAGATACTCTGCATATTTCACTTGACTCCCCATTCTGCCTCGACTTTTTTTTTAGTCCTTGGCATGAAGAAGATAATCAATACATATTTGCTAAATAAATTAATAGTTATCATTAAACCTAGACCATTTTAAAAATAAAGCACTAAAGTTGGATATGCCAGGAAATAAGCACCTCTTGTTGTAAACAGGAGAAACCTAGAGGCATTTAAAGTAGGACTATCTTACATACATGTCTTTCTGCCCTGTTCCCAGCCCTCACACAAGCAGAGAAGTCTTAGAACCATGTCATAATCGCCAGTAAGACAATGAATGAATTATCTCCCCTAAGAAAAGATTTTTTGCATTTTTCAAAAACTGGTCACCATTTTCCAAATCAGCAACACTCTTCAACTAGCATCCAATCCAGGAACTCCATCTGAGGAGCCAGATCTGGAAGGCACATTCTTTCAAATGTTAACTAAGTGTTCCTGAGGTTTAGATGGGAATTATGTTATATAAAGTACTGTTAGGTTGTTTATACCAAAGTATTTTTTAACATTTTTATTGATGCATAATGTGTGTACAGAAAAGGACACATAGTTTCCATATTGGTGAATTTTCACAAACCAGGCACATGTGTGTGACCTCTGAGCAGACCAGGAACACAACCAACATTCCAGAACCCAGCCTCACGTTCCCTTCCAATCACTGTGCACTCCCTCTAGGGTCCTCTCTGTCCTGATTTCTAACAGCAGAGGGGACTTACTTGGTTTCAGTTCTCTGTGCAAGTGTTTAACATATAGTATGAGCTCTTTTGTTGTTTGCTTCCTTTGCTCAAAATTATCCTTTCCACATCCATCCACATTGTTGCATGTTTATAGAACTCTTCTTGCAGCACAGTATTTTATGTGTGCTATGCCATATTTTACCATTGGTGGGAATTTTGTTTGTTGGGGGGGATTTGTGGCTGTTAAAAACATGCTGTTGTGAACAACCTACTATGTGCCTCTTGGTGAACATGAATGTGCATTTCTGTTGGATACATAAATAGTGTAATTACTGGGTCATATATAGTACATGAATATGTTCAACTTTGCATAGTATAATGCTTTAAAACTACTCATAGTCAGTATGTACAGGGTAGGACAAAAGTAGGCTTACAGTTATTGTAGGCATACAGTTATTTGTATGGAAAATAATACAAGAATTAATAAAGAAAAAACACTGTGTTCCACATACCAACAACTATAAACCCACTTTTGCCCCTCCCTGTATACTGCAAATCTGTAAACAGCAGAACAAGGACAAGTAGCCAGAGCTATTAACCGCACTCTAATATCCCTTTTATCACTATTCATTCATTCTTTAATATCTCTTTACATAGCTCTTACATAAACATCCTAGGTACTATGGATACACACAATATCTTCCATCTCTGATTTCAAGGAATTTACAGTAGAGTAGAATGTATTGAGGATCGGGTTGGACCATGAAGTAATTCTTTAAAACAAAGGAGGTAGACCAGCATTTCCCAGTGGAGAAGCTACTTGGAAATGGTGTTTCTGAACTGCATTTTGGAGAATGGCTAGGAGTTGCACACGTGATAAAGGAAAGGCAGGAAATTTTAGCTTGTGTGGTGGCTCAGAGGTAGAAGAACTTAGTGCGGTGATTCTGAAATCCAGCTACCCCTTAGAACCACCCAGAAAATTTTAGAAATAAGATACTCAATGTCCTCCTCAGAACAGTTAATTAAAACCAATTAATGCAGATAAGGCCTGGGGAGTCTGTAATTTTTACAATCTTTTGAGATGATTCTAGGGTAGAGTCATGACTGAGAATCACTGGTCTGGTGGTTTTAACCCCCCACCCCCAAGTTGTTCAGCATGGTTTGTGCACAGGATAGGAGGAAGGGAAGAGTAACAATGCAGAAATCCTGGAATAGAAGGACAACATAGATCACCCAAGGCTTCCATCTTGGTCAAAAGGTTTTATCAGAAAAAGAAAACAATCACCTTGGCATTTTCTGTAATATAGATAGATACCATATTGTTAAGAATAAGTTAAGGAGTGGTGTTCGAGATGTCTCCCAGGCAGTGATGTATAAAAAAACATCATTTACATTCACACTTGTTTAATTAGCATTTCTGCTTCGACACCCATTACATTATCTCACAGTTTTTGACACAGTTGTCCCAAGAACATCAGCTTGTACCAGACACATTTTAAATAGCAAACTTAGAGAATATGTTCCTAAATAGTTTACAATTATCATGGCCCCAGGGCGCATCTATCTATACTGTGAAGTGAAAAAAAAAAAATTCCCTGGAGTTGTGAACTTCTGTAAATTCACTGCTATACCCAAGGTCAACAACGGCCAGTTATCATTACTGCAGTAGTGGGGAAGTTGGAGGCAGCAGCTACTGTGTGCGCGAGGGAAGCCGGAGTGAAAATAGGTGGAGTCTGTACCTGAATTAGACCCCCTGCATGAATGGCAGAGGAGTGTGGAGGAAGACCATGGTTTCTGTGGCTGAAGCAGGTCAGAATTCCTGCTTCCTGAAATCCCCAGCTGTGGCCATTCCCAGTGACGTGGTCCTGCAGACACTGTCCTTTGATCCTTCTGAACCAATGTTTTTCTACCTGTAAAATGGGAGGGGAACAAATATTTTATTGAGTGTGAACTCTGTCCCAAGCATATAGCACCTATGCTTTGAACAAGTACAACCTTATTTAATACTCCAATGACTGAATTCTGTGAAGTGATTTTCATTAATATACCGGTTTTTCACATCAGGAAAAAGGATGCTTAGAATGGAAGTGACTAACTCCAAACCCTGATCTTTTACTTATCACACAGCAGTCACTTCTTAACGTAAAACATATCAAGAAATACTATTTTCTCTGTGTCTGGGTGACAACAAGATATGTATAAAGGAGCACATAATCATAGAACACCTTACCGATCATGATATATGCAAAAAATGGGCTATACCGGTTTGAGCATGTTGCTCAGTATCATTAGCTATCAGAGAGATGTGAATTAAAACCACAGTGAGATACCACTTCACACAAGTCAGAATGGCCATCATAAACAAAGCAGCAAACAACAAGTGTTGGAGAGATTGTGGAGAAAAGGGGACCCTGGCATACTGCTGGTAGGATTGCAGACTGGTGCAATCACTATGGAAAACAGTATGAAATTTTCTAAGAAAACTAAAAATGGATCTGACTTTTCACCCAACAATTCCACTAAGAACCCTGAAACACCAATCCAAAAGAACCTATGTACCCCAATGTTCATAGCAGCACAATTTACAATAGCCATGTGTTGGAAGCAACTTAGGTAAATGAATTTAGGAAACCTATCAGTAAATGAATGGATTAAAAAATTATGGTACATTTACACAATGGAATTCTATGCAGCAGGAAGAAAGAAGGAGCTCCTACCCTTTGCCACAGCATGGATGGAACTGGAGAGCATTATGTTAAGTGAAATAAGCCAGGAGGTGAAAGACAAATACCATATGATCTCACCTTTAACAGGAACCTAATCAACAAAACAAACAAACAAGCAAAATATAACCAAAGACACTGAAATTGAGAACAGGCTGACAGTCACCAGAGGGGAGAGGGGAGGGAATTTCAGGGGAAAAGGGGAAGGGTTTACAGGAACAAGTATAAAGGACACATGGACAAAAACTAGAGGGAGTGGAAATGGGAGGGAGGTGGGGAGGGCTGGGGTGGTGGGCTGGGATGGGAGTAGAAGACAGAAAACTGTACAAGAACAACAATTAAAATAAAATTTTTAAAGAAGAATCTTGTAATTACATGAGAATGCAAGTAATTATGGTTTCCATTGTTCCACGAAGTATTTATTGAACACCTACTCTACACCAGGTCCTCCTCCAGGCACTGTGTATGAGAAGGGGTTGGTAAATAAAACAGGTGACTCTTCACATTCAGTACCTTTCAGTCTGCTATGGAGGCAAAATGTTTTAGGGAGTAGCACCCTCAACTTCAATGCACGCAGCCTCCTATATGGCTTGAAAGAGAGAAAAAAGAAAACTGCTACAGATGACCCTTTCAGTTGAGCAGCATTTGTTTATTTAAACAAAACTGTTAACAGGAATAGAACCCCTCTGTCATGTTTTGAAGTGTCACCTACTTCCAAAGAAAAGGCTCCTTTGTTTTTCACTTTGACAAAGTTTTTTACTTAGGGGGAGCTGGTCTCAAAAGCTGCGGGTTTCTGTTCTCTCCAGCCCATGCAACCCTCCCTAAGCACACAGTTCCCCTGTGATGTTCCCTCTCCATCTCGCTGAAGGCTGGTCTGTGCCTTCCTGTGTTTTTAGGTTCTAGCTCCTCCTTGCCACTCTCTGTAATACAGATGATTAAACAAGCCAATGTGATTTATTCTAATTCCACAAGTTATTAAATCAAGCACTCGAAGGTCACTGTTAAACAGAAACAGATGAGGAATTCTTTTAATAAATGTAAATGGTTATGCAAGGCTCATGTGATGGTATCCAAAGGGACAGAGACTTCTGTTTCCAGAGATCTTCAATATATACTCTTATAAATATAGATTCATGCAGTTGAGGAATGTGTTGCCCATGAAGCTTGGATTGTCTTTTATTTGCTTTTGTAAACTTTTTATTGTGCAGGACAGTGTGTTTAAGAGAAAGTGATTGATCAAGGAGAGGCTACAAAAATGGAGAGGGCAACTATGGCATTGCACAGGAATAAAGCAAATGGAGAACACCACTGATTTAGTCATTCAAGAGTGTGATTTGCTACTGATGATCCCTCTACCTTGACACATTGGAGAGCTCTGACATTCAACATCTCCATTTGCTCATTTTGTTAAGTCAGTAAATGTAGGTTGAGCAGCTACTATGTCCTGGGTGATATTCTAGTTTGGGATAACTGCAAGTGAACAGGAGAGAGACAAAGTCAAGCTACCATGATGGTTATATTCTATTGGGCATCTGCCAGGGTGGAGAAGGCTTGCGGAGGTAGGTGGAGGGTCAGGTAGGATGGCAATGTAGAGATAAATAGGTGAGCAAATTAATGAATCAGATAGTGTTAGATAGGAAGAAATGCTATGAAGAAAAATAGTCATGAGGGACAGAGTCAACTATGACTTCATCTTTATATTTGTGTTGTTGCAAAAGCAGTTCTTGAGACAAGAAATTGGAGGCAAGTGACTTATTTGGGAGTTGATCTCAATGAGTATGATGAGAGAGTAGGGAAGTGAGATGGTAAAAGAGAAAAGCCAGTTGAGAGCAAAGACACACTTTGACTGGCTGTGGGGTGCAGAGAATCATTGTCCTGTATGGGGACTGTCAGCCTGGGAACTCAGGACAGGCTGGGATGAGGCCAGCATCTGCAGATACCAGGTTGAGGGAAGACCCTTTGAAGGGCACTCTCTTGAGTTGACACCTGAAAAATGAGGATGACTTGGGCTTATGCCTTAAGATCCAGATGCCTAATGTTTCATGTAGAAAGAATAACAAGTGCACAGGCCCATAGGTGAAAACCAGCCCAGCGTATTCCAGGAACAGAAAGAGTAGTTCTGGGCTTGATCATAGAGTGCCTTCAAGGTCAGGGTGAGGGTGTAGAATTTGATATTCATGCCTGACCTGTGCAGTGATCCCACGTGAAACCCTAGGTGATAGTCTTCTTCTTACTTTGATGGCTTGCCTTGGCAGCAAATTAACCTTTTTAACAAATAAACCTTGGTTTCTCCATGTGTAAAATGGGAATGTGGACTCAATCTCTTTCAAACACACTCGATCTCTTCCTCTTCACTAAATTGGAAGGACCATAGGGGCAGAAATTTATCTGCTAGCTTCTCTTCCTCTCACACAAAGTTGGTGCTCAGTAAGCATTCATTGACCCTATATTGGATTTTCTGTCTCCTGGGAGCTCTGGGCTTTGGACTCGGAAATACGATGGCTCAGATCTGCATTCTGCCTGTTTCAGCTGTGTTCCCTGAGATGCAACATTTCATTTCTCAGAACCTCAGTTTCCCTCTGTGTTCAGTAGGGATTTTTTTCTTTGTACTGATGCCCTCTATCAAGAATCACCAGGATTATGGGAGGTAGTGTATGTGAAACCATCCAGCACAAAACCCCACACTGACCTGAGTTATTATAATCTCATCTTTTGGCCCTATTAGGCCAGTGAGCCCTTACCCCATGGCCATAATGATCTCCAGGACATGCTTTGACTGTTATCCTGGGCTTCCAGAGATTGATTTTTGTTTGTATAATATAATGGACTATATTTATTTTAATCATTAGAGTCTTTGATGTCCTATTTACATTTGGGAAAAGATCATGGAAAACTGAAGCTAGATTAGATTGGAAAGGGTACAGGCTCTGTCTGCTCAAGACAAGTGAGGGTGTTTATGAACTCAGGAGTCTGAGTCATGAGCCAAAGCCCTATATTCATTTTTGATTCTTTACATCTGAACCCTGACGATTGGAAAGGAATTCTTCAAGGTAAAGCCACAGCCAGACCATAACCTCTGCCATCACTCTAGGAAGTCCCCCACCCCCACCCAAGAGAAAAAATAATGAATTAGCTTTTGAAAAATGCTATAATTACTGTGCTCCATATGGACTCTCCCCTCAGAATGTCTATGCTAAAAAAATATAAGGGGGGATGTGACCCTCATACTTTTAATGATAAGAGGTTGGAATGAAACAACCTTTGGTTGGGGGGTGAGGGATATGGTTGTTTTGCAACCCGATTGCAGAGACATTCAGAGTCCTAAAGCCCTGCTCTTTCTTTTGAGCTTAAATCACCTTCTGTAATCTACTGTATTTTGGTGGTTTGTAAATTACGGTTGCCTACAACCTTGGTGACAGGGGCACCCAGGAACCTGAAAATGCCAATTCTCAGGGCCCCATCCCCAATTGACTAAATTAGGTTTTCTGAGGGTGGGGTCCACAATATCTGTTTTAACAGGCCCTCCTGGAGGTTCTCGTGCACAGTTAAGTTGGAAAGCCACTGCTTTATTCATCTGGCAAGGAGGGAGGGAGGGGGCTTCTCTGGAACAAAGGGTGGGTCCGGGACATCTTTCAGGACTGCAGAGCCCACCAACTCCAGGTGGGGCAGACTTCTCTGGGGACACTTGTATGCCTCTCTCCTTGGGTACTTTATATATCTATAAATTACTTTATTTCACTGTCCCAAACTCATACCATTTCTTTTAAGCCTTGGACTTCCATAGTCATAATGGCTTCAAGATAAAAAAAAGATTCAGTTAGGGGAAAGAAACTTGAGCTGGCTACTCAGATATTTGGAGGAGAGAACAATATACTCTGATAAAGGAAAAGTCCCAGAATGGATTTGTGGGGGAGGGAGCACTTTGAACAGGCAAGAAGATGAGAAGGATTTTCATATACAAGGTCTGTCCTGAAAAGTCTCATTATCAATATAATGAGAACAGTTTGTATGATATCAATGTAACCTGGAAGCCAAGGAAAGTGGACTGGAATGAGCATGCATGAACAATAATGACTTCACTGTACTACTCAGCAGGTCAGTAGATGCTGTTGAGTGAGCATGTGTACTGTGTGGCCATTGCATTCAAAATGACTGAGTAACTAATCTGCATTGAATTTTGTGTTAACCTTGAACATTCTTCCATGGAAACTATTCAGATGATTCAGAAGGCTACAGCTATGGGCAACTAGTGATTGGCAGCTTCCTCATGACAACATGCCCACTCATGCATCATGTCCCATACAGAGTTTTTTGGCAAAACATCAAATTACCCAGGTGACTCAGCTCTCCTACAACCCAGATTTGGCACCTTGTGACTTAGGGCTTTTTCCAAAACTAAAATCATCTTTGAAGGGGAGAGATTTCAGACTGTCAAGGAGATTCAGAAAAATATGATGGGGCAGCTGATGGTAATTGGGAGAACTGTGTGAGGTCCTAAGGTGCCTACTTTGAAGGGGACCAAGGTGTCATTGTCCAATGTACAATGTTGCTTGCATTTTATATCTTCTTCAATAAACATCTCCAGTTTTCATATTGCATGGCAGATACCTTCTGGACAGATCTCATGTGTATCTAAGGCCCTAGCCATTGGCACAAATACCTTGTTGAAATTAACACATAAAGTAAAATAAAGATAATGTAGAAGTCAATACAGTGATCACACCCCACTTCTTTGATGGTTGAACTAGCTCAGTGGATGGGAAAATACTGCAGTGCACCCCCAAATTATTTCATGCCAATAGACGTTGGTTCACTTACAACTTCCCAGATGGGTATTCAAGGTTCCTGTGGATTTCTATAATTATTAAATACGTGTCTGAGTAAAAAAGAAGGAAGTCATAACCAAACACAGAAATTATTTCTTATTAAGGCTGAGTATTTATTAAAAAAAACATAAAACAATGTCTTTTCCCAGTACCAAGCTTACATTTCTTAAACAGTAATTGGTTCTTTCATTCATTGTTCCCCTTTACCTTTAAAACTGATATTGGTAAGATTTTTTTTCTCCTTTCTAGAAGAATGCATCAGAATTAACACAATGTCATTAGCAGATTTAGTTAGAATTTAGAAACTTAAATAAAATTAAAGTTGAGGTAAATTAATGAGTAAAAGGTGCTAGAGTTGTGAGTGTCATTAATTAAGTGTTGTTATTCAATGTGTCAGCCCTGACAACTGAAGCTTTATTGTTTTAGAAACATAGAGGAGAAAAGGTAGACACCCAAGAGAGCAGAGTGGGAAGGTGTTGAGTGGGGCGTGAACTTCCAGGGAGGGGATGCATAAACAACCATTTCTGGGATCACTCCTGCCTTCTGGATACCAAGGCCACCAGGGGTTGGGTGCTTGTCCTGTTTCTAGACTTTGGCAAATCTGTGTGTAGGAGCCTTGGATGCCCATGTCCGGTCATAAGAGTCTGTCTGCCTTAGTTTGTTCAAGTTCTAGGACAACATAACCACAGACTGCATGGCTTATAAATAACAGAAATTTATTTCTCACAGTTCTGGAGGCTAGATGTTCTTTGTAAGCCACACAGTCTGTGGTATGCTATTATAGCAGCCCAAATAGACTAAGGCAACAGTTAACTTTTGCACTTGACACAGTTGATCAAGAAGACAATACATACAAAGTATTAAAATACAAAGAATCCCTCAGGCTTGGATGATGAGATAGGGTCTGAGTTTTACTGTCATATGTGGTCTGGCCACGGTGTTTATTATACGGTCAGTCTCTCAGCTCTGTGAGGAACGGACAATGCTAGTTGAATAAGGCAGTAGTTCTCAAAGTTTGGCATGATTAGATTGAACTACGTGCATTAAGAAAGAGAAGACAGATGACAGACACACACACACACACACACACACACACACACACACACACACACCAGTTAAAACTTCACAACTCTCCTTTCCCATCTGTGTGCCCCACTCCAAGTTTCTTAGCTCTTTGGGAATTTCTCTTAGTTATTTTATTCTGTCAGGTGAGTAACTAACACATTGCAAATTGGTGCTTAAATAGTATTTATAGTTTTTCCTAGATTCTTTTGTTTATGTCTTTGGGTTGACTGTGAGTAATAGAAAGATTTGTCTTCAGGGGAGAAGAGAAGGCTGTGGCCTACTCTGAGTGCTAATTGCCTAAAGCACTCTGGCAGGAACAACACATTAAGGATAATAGGGTTGGGGAATTGGGGAACATAAAACAAAGAAATGGACCAAGGAGCCCATGTGGGCAGCTTAAGTTAGTTTGATGTGCTCCGTGGTTTCTCCAACATAGTCCCTGTCCTCCGGAAGATGTGATTTAGACTGAGCTGGTCATTTACGGAATCTGGTTGCCGTCTCTCTCTGGGAAACTGCATTAGGTCTTTGGCAAGTGGTCTGGTCAGGATAAATCAATTTTGACAAAACTGTTTTCATTATTTGCTCTGAGTGACCAATTAAAGATTATTGTTATTTTTATTTAAGTAAAACTATCTGCACCTATTTATTTTAAAAAATGGAAAATGAAAAGTTAATGCATTACTGCATTGAATTGTTCATTAACTTGTTTATTACCTAACAGCCAGTAACTTAGCCTGCAGAGTAGAGGTTTTTAAGCTTCACTGCGTATTAGAATTCCCATGCCCAGCCACACTTCATAGTAATAATTTAAAAATATTTGGGGAGGGACCCAGGGTATTAAAAACTCCTCAGGCGATTCTAATGTCCAATCAAATTTCAAAGTTGCTGGTCTAGAATTAGGCTTTCTTGTTTAAATTCTAGAAACACTGCTCATTAACTGAACAAGTTTCTTAACCTCTCTGAACCTCAGTTTCCTCATCTGTAAAATGGTGATGGGAATTGCATCTACCTCAGAGTGGTTTAGGGGGATTAATAGAGATAATCCATAAAAATGCTAGTACAGTTTCTGACACATGGTAAGTTATATATTACCTTTAGTGTTATTTCAAATACTATTATTTCTGTTATCATTCTGCCCTATGGAAATACAGAAATAGTAAAATATGATGAAATGCTTAACTAATTATGATACTTGGAGGAATTGTATTTTATGTAGCTATGAAGATAAAGTGATAGTGCTATGAGGAAAAAAGATTTATCATAGGCATCACTGAAGTAGGAGCAATTTAGTTGGGTCTCAAGTTTTTTCTATGAATAATCTGATGTAGGAAGAAGAAAATATATTAATAACTTGGCTGGAAACCTCATTTTTCTCAAAGTAAAAGTAACTGCTTAGGGGTTTTTTTACTTATTTTTTTCCATTTTTTATTCTTGGTGGAGTGAGCATGAATGAAGCAGATGAGGAGGACAAATTTAAACGTTGGTCCATATTACACTTCTGGAAAATCTCGAAGAGAAAATCAAAATTGGCTAAGTCCATGATGTGCCTCTCTGCCTGAGCGAAGAGAGATGGAAGGTGTTGCCTGGCCCACGGTCTGTCATGTCTAGTTCCTTTATCGGGGATTTTGCCCACAGCCCCTGCTTAGGGAGTCGTAATTGGCGGTAACAATTTCTGCACAGGTAGTTCAATTCTGTCTGTGTAACTTCACACTCAGACATCTGTTTGACTAGGACAGGGCACTTTATCTTAGGACGTGGGCAGCCACTCCACGGCTGGAAAACGGTCTGCTGCGTGGGCTACTGTGAAAGTGTTGACCCACCAGCAATAACTTTTCAGTTATAACCAACCACATGCCTATCTTGGGAATGGCAAACTGGAGAGAGAATGAAGTGAGAATAGCAAAAATGGAAAGATGAATGGAGGGAGCCATGAAGTTGCAGAAGATAAGTGAAATCAGAAGCCTTAACACAGAGAAAAAACATCCAGAGGAAAGTGATGTGGTCAATTATTAGTGTCAGAAGCCATAGAACATGAGACAGATAAGTCACAGTCGTTATAAAGATGTAAGATCAATGATTTCTACTTGTCAAAGAAGAGATGAAACATCCAGTGCCTAAAGCTTCCCTTTTCAATCTGTGCGGTTCCAGAACCGGGTCCTTTGCTCTGCAAAGTCTATGGCTGTTCCAGTGCCACCTACGTCTCACTTATCTTCATGCTTTCTCAACTGCCATTTCCCCTTCCCACACGACAGGAGACAGCAGCAAGGAGTCTCTGCTCCTTGAATAATTGAATGAATGAATGAATGAATGAACCTAAGGAAACTAGAACAAAGAAAGTCTTTCCCAAATGGAATCTTACAAGTTTCATGGATTCTAAGGGAGTGAGTGCATGCTTCTGATCAAAGTTCTAACCAAGGTTAGAGGGACCTGAAGTTTCAACAGTTTGATTGGGCCTCTTTAAGAAAAGGAGTTTAAATAATCTTATTTGCTATATGTGAATATGTAGAATTAACTGGCTCCTGAGTAAACAGGGAAACCTAAAGCTCCAGCTTCTCTAGCTTCATGGTGAATCTGGTATGAAATGGAAGGGAAAAAAATACAAAGGAAAAATGAAGTATTTCCAAGCATCATCTTATGCACTGTTTGCCTAGGCCTGACTCTGGCAGAAACGTTGGAAATTCTTGGTACTTGTTAACAGTAGTGCTAAAGGAGTTTATGACTTTAGCAATTGGATTGGTCTTCCTTCAAAGACTTTTGGTCACATATATGTCCATAAAGAGTATTATCTGTTAAAGTTATTATGGGAAATTAAGCATTTGTTTATCTTGCTGAGGTCCTGATACATAATATTTCATTCCAATGATATATGATATTGATCATCAAATAATTCTTCTCACTCACCAGTGGTAACACAGAATATCTTTACTAAGGTTGCTTTTCTTTTTGGTACCCACTTATTCCCAAAGGCTGAACATCTAATTTATTATTATTGATCTGTCTTTCAGTATAGTGCAGAAATCTTTGGGATTGGATATTTTCATCTTTACTTGGTTTAGTTTTATAGTTAAATTCCTTGCCAAAGCTGAATTGTCAAACATTTGGACAAGTATTGAAGAGATAATCTGTTTACTTCATCCTACTATTTGCAGGTTACTAAATCCAATATGAAATTTCTAGAATATTCATGTATAATATTTCACTATGTTTAAAATTAGTTCTCCTTTATTCATTTAAACAATAGGAATTAATTCAGAGTCTTCTATGACTTCAATATTCTGCTTTGAGGTAAAACAGATAAATTATATATCCATAATACCTGATTTCAATGTGTTTATTTTAAATAAAATATAAATGCAGCCTACATGAAGCCAACTTTTATTACCCATGGGAACTAAAGTATGGATGCTAACTCTGATTGCAACTGCATGAAGTTGTGTGTGGTTAGACACAGGATCTGGAGGTTAATATGAAGATAGCAGCAGTGGGATTATGAGACAGAGAGACAAGAAGCCACTTGAGAAGGAACAATGGGAAGAAGGGTGACAGAAGCCCACTGGCCATGGCAGGGGCTTCAAGGAAAATGGGCCAGTAGTGTGCGGGACCTGTGTGGAGCACCGATGAAAACAAAGATGAAATGAACAAGAAGCAGCCACACTGATGTAAATCTTAAGGATTTTTTTTTTGTTACTGTAGTACAGGACATAAAGTCATTGAGATTTCTTGAGTGTGGGAATGATTTTATTGTGCTACCAAGGGTTTAATAGCACTGTATTCACAGTCAAACAGATTAGTGTTTGATTAATGTCTCTGCAACTTACTAGTTGTGTAACTTTGGAACACAACTTTCCTTAAACTTCCTAAACCAGACTTTCTTCATCTACAAATAAATGGTGGTATTAATGGTTCTATGCTTCATAGTATTATTATGAATTTTTAATGAGGTAATGAATATAAACATGTAGTACTGGCATCTGGGGACATAGTAAACACTCAATGTATAAATGACTTCTGTCATGATTTCCAAAGTCATAATCCAGTATGGTTAGTGTTGCAGTGTTGATCATTACCCAAAAGGGGGAACGGCTAAGATTTTTGTTTTTGTTTTTAAAATATATTGAGTTTAAGACAAAAATGAAGCATGTAGTAAGATATTGCCAGTAAAAGCAAAATATGTATTTTTAGGTCACATTATTTCATTTAGGTCCACAGATAACACAGAATAGTTTGTGGTAGTATAGATTTGGATGCACTGTTTATACACAGTAAAGAGAAATAAAGAATTTAAACAATTAGCAGGTTAATTTTTGTCTCAATTTGCACCTTTGGTTGCCACCTGAAAACACTGATGAATTGTAATTGCTTAAAATGAGCCATTTGGATAAGTGCATTCACTCAGGGGTTAGTAGGATGCATGCTGGGAGATGCCAAGGAGGAGGCTCCATTTTGGATATGAGCACTGCTGTCCAATCACTTTCTCATATTCTGAATCTGAGAGGTAATAGAAAGGGCTCTGATACAATTGAATTGAGGATGGGAAACAGGCTACAGATGGGTCAGGGCTACATCAAACTCTCTGGCTTTTCCATTTTCAGCCTGATCCATGTGACCAACGCCCCAAAAAAAGGGGGCAGGGAGGAAAATCTAAATTCTAGATTCAGATCAAAATGTACTGACTTTGATTCTTTGATGAAGAAAGGGACTAGTTATGGCATATAAAAGTTAAGTTGAATGTCCCCTAGTGCTTGGTAGAGTTCAGAAGCTGAATATTTGCCTTGTATATTTGTTTTTGTTCCTCCTTTGCTAAAAAAAAAAAAAAAAAAAAAAAACCCTCAGCCACTAATTTTGACGTTCCCTGTTCAAATATTGATCACCCACATCTCTTATACATGCTTGAATGCAGTGCCAGAATGGTTGCATATTGAAGCTGTGTAATTGTTTTCAGTGCTTAAACAAGACACGGGAACAATCTCTTCCCCAGCAGCAGAGCAAATTGTGATGCTAGACTCCCTTAGCCTCGATCAGGCCCCAGAGAAGCTAACTGAAGTGTTTCTTCCATACTCTTCCACCAAGTACATCACCCCCCCTCCAACAGATGGGTACAATTTCTCCTTCATATATATTTCATTCTTCAGTTGAAGCAGCAAGGAAATTATTTTCCCTGCTACTTGCCCCACTGAATTACAGCCCTCTGCCTGTGTGAGATCCAACTTGATGAGATTTTCTTTGTCATTGCTGCTGAAGAATCTGTTTCTTTGGAGTTCTACCTAGAACTATGTTGTGCTCCCTGCAAAACTTCCTGTCCTCTGGTGTGGTCAGCAAACCTCACTTCCCCCCTCCATTTGCAGCTTCACTGTACAACATCAGATATTTCCCTGGAACTTGGACTACTCCATGGAATAGGTATTGTCAAACATACCAAAATTCTAATTTTTATGTTTTAAGTATTGATAGTATTTACAAGTAGAAAAGACATTCTCCCTGAGGGCTTATAGTCTGGAAAAAAAATAGAAAGCAAACAATCAGATCTCAAAAATGGTAGCCAATTGGCTATTTGGTTATCAGTTAAATGAGACCCTGTTTTTTTTTTTTTTTTTCTGTATGGCTGTTAGAGGAAAAGGAAAGAAGAGAAAAAACATCACTACCACTCCCCAGGGGCCAGAGAAGTACGGGAACAAGCTTCCCTCTTCTGGTTCTCTGATCAATCCTGCTAATAAGGTCGCTTCAGATCTACATTCTCAGCCTCCTCCTCCCACCCCCGCCATTGCTGCTGGCCCACCACAGGACACGCAGGAAGCTTTCTACAGCTCTTGAGCCCATGGTGGGCAAAATTAAACCCACCCTCAGAGCACTCTTTGAATGTCATGTAATTCCTCTGGTGCCACAGAACCCGAGGAGCTGCAGCCTCACCTGTACTAGATGAGCTGAAGCCCAGGGTGCCTACTCCATGGGTTTTCTTGGAAGTAACTGTCGCATCCCTCCTATATCTCATTCCCTAAACCTGTCTGGGAATTATGTTGTCTCCCTTACTTGCCCACCTTTGAATGCAGTCCTATAGAATCTTGACCTTGTCTGAAATGCAAGTCAACATTTCCCTAATCATATATTCTGCTAAATCTTTTGTCTATGTCAGAGGCCTATCCTATCTGAAACTCAAAGCCAAGCATCAGTTCTTTTATTCTCTCTTTCCCCTATGCTTTCTCTTCTCCATGTGCTGAAAGCAGGGAAACATTTAGGAGTAATAAAATATCAGAAATGAAAACCAGAATTAATTTAAAAAGTAATTCTTTTATAGTAGTTAACAATATATTAACAAATAAGAGCAGTTTGTTAATTCTGATGATTAAGAATCATTGTAACATAAGAAGTTCATCAAACTGGAAGAGACAGTTGAAACAACATTTCAAGTGATTACTTTGTCCATGATGTGCATTGTGTAAAGAAATTAAAATATGGTAACAATTGCTTTTACCCTTAAAAAATAATCTTGCAAGTTACCCAATTATTATTTCCAGTTTAGAGATGAAAAAGTTGAGGCTCAAAACAGGAAGCACTTAACATCATGTCCACAAGTAAAATGTGTTTGATACAGAATTAAACTTCAAATCTGTCAATCTGCCTTCACGGTCTGAGCTCATTTCCTGGTGCCACACTGAATGAACAAATGACTAAATTGCATACATTGTGTCCAAACCAATTGGGAAAGTTATATTTGGAGCAGTAGCAAAGAACTCTTTATAGTGGTGTTGGGTTTCATTTGTGAACTAGTATTTATTGGGCATTTTTGTGTGCATAACATTGTATCAGATAACGAGAAGGAAGCCAGGTGGTTGTAAGACACTGTCCCTACCAAGAGGGAACTCATAAAGCAGTGACAGAGTCAGCACGGGAAGAATGCTTGTGAAGCACTACTGCGGGTCCAAGAGAAGCAAAGAGAAATTGATCCTAAGATCTGTCTGGGGAAGCAGAGAAATCTTTGCAGAGGAGTTTGTCGTTGAATTCTCCTGAACCACTGAGTGCACTGAAAGGGAAGAGAGTGTGTGAAGTCCAAGATCTCTGCAATGCCAGAGAGTTTCTAGAATGTATTTCATAACATTCATTGTATCAGTAAATATACTTAATTATGTTCTGAGCATCTTGTAAACATTTTTAGTTTTCTAACATTTACATCATATTTTAATTCAATTTTTGTATCTACAGTGAAGCAAGAGTCACAAGAAACAACTTTACGTGGTTCCTAAGTGTCCTATGTAAATTATTAATAAAAAGACCAGAAAATCCCTCCTCCCAAAGGGAGCTGCTGTGGAATTACATGTTTTTATAGATGAAAGTGGTCCTGGAGAATTTTTAGTTCAATGTTTCTCAAACTTCAGTAGGTAGGAACCTCCTTTTAAAGGACAAATTTTTCTCATGTCAAATATAAAATTATATTTATTAACATTTTATTTAAATTTCTACAAAGAGAAAACATAAAACTCTTCATGTTTAAAGACTGTAAACAACCGCAAAGCCTGAAACTCTTACTTATCCACGCAATATAATAAAAACAACAAGGTGGAGAAATCTAAAAGAACTGGCAATATGATGACAGAAGGTTATAGTGCTGTCAAGAAAAGGCACACATTTGACCTACTCACTGTCATAGACAGGTCATGTGTAACTCAATGCCTTTAGCATTTTTCTCCTCTCAAACTCCAGCAAACCCTTCCATGGTGCAGTGAGCTGGGATGGAGTTTGGCTGTCCTGGTTGTGGGTGCATCGTTTGTATGCTCTGGTTCTTTCTCTCCTTAGGAGTCCCAGCAAGTGAAGCAGCACCACCAAAGCAATCATAAAGATTGAAATCGGATGGCTGTCCTCTGGTCTTCCTGAGGATGCATCCTATGGTTGTATTTGTTTTGGGGGACAATCATCAAAATGAAAGCCTCAAATCTGAAATTTTAATTAAAATATAGCAACAACCAATAAACTCCTGGAGACTTAAATTCTAATCCAATTACTTCCCTTCGGAGATGAAGCTAAAATGATGGACAAAGGATTAAATATTTGACCTCAAAGTACATAGTTAATAATAGAACTGGAACTACATGAAGAAGAATTCATTAGGTTTTGGAATGTTCGGTGTCATCAGTAAATGATGAATTTGTGTATTTTAAGTCATGAAATATGGATATAAATAATAACATCTGTTTTTCTTATACCCTTTTTCTTTAAAAATTTAAGTCCTTGCTTACTTTTTAAAGAGTAGTTTCAGGAAAGCAAGCCATGAGTTTTGAAAAGCAGCTAAGATCAAAAGAATGGAAGATCAGAGGAAAATAACAAACAGGATAGAAGGAAAAAGCCTGTATTTCAAGATGCTCCACAAATTTTGGCTATATTGAAATCTTGGGCGGAATACATCTGAAAAATATCTCCTCTGATACAAGATCTCATTGAATATGGAAAAACAGGTATAATTCAAAGAAATCTGTATAGTTACACTGTCCATAATCTACTAAGAATAAGTCAGCAACCAATTTACTTGGATACACACACACACACACACACATAGGGTCCAGCAGAAGTAATGCCCACGTGAATGTGGTTGGTAGGACAATAAAATGGGTGTAATAATTTATAGTTTTAATTTGAACATTTCACCTACAATGTCAGATGGTGTGCTTGAGTGTGATATTGTTATGTTACAGAATTACAGGCTTATGATTTTGTAATAAAGAAGGGGTATTATTTGTGCTGGACCCTCTGTGTGTGTATGTATTCTCATGTAACTTTCACTAAAACCTGACTGGGGACATAAATATATTTCAGCTTCATGAATAAAGAAACCAAATCTCAGTGAACTTTTGTAATTCACCCAAGATAATAAAGCTAGTCAGTGAAAAAGCTGCTATTTACATCCAAGTTCCCTTGATTCCAAATTGTGGTTTTGTCTCCTCATGTTACAGTCTATCTATTCCTGTTTGATAATATTTTAATAATCCTACCAGTGAACTACGTACAGCAGTTCTGCCTTATCCATGGGGATGTGTTCCCAAACCCCAGTGGATGCCTGAAACCACAGATAGTACTGAATCCTCTACCTACTGTGGTTTTTTTTCTGTATACACATACCTGTGGTGACGTTTATTTATAAATTAGGCACAGTAAGACAGTAACAATGATAACTAGTTATGAAATAGAACAATTGCAACAAAACACCATAATAAAGGTTATGTGACTATGGACACATGTTTCAGGGGATCTCTTGCTGAAGTGTCACATCGGCTCAGTGCTTCCTGGCTGAACACAGTGCCGTCCGTGGGACCGAGTTTTCTGTTTGCTTCTTCCGCTCACAAGCTGAATGCCCTCTCATCTTAGCTAAGGACTCATCCTGCACTGGGCCTGTAATCTTTGCTGTTTGAGATACAACAGCAAAAGTAGCATGACTTTCTTTTTTCCTTCTTCACAGTTTCACAGAGAGGAGATTTGTTTTCACTGTAAAGCTTAGCAACCTCGGCATATTTTTTTTTTCTTTATTGAGTGAAGAATTTTCACTTTTTCACTCAAAAGAAGCACTTTATGGTTTTCCTTTGACCTACCCAACATGCTGGCCTCACAACTCTTGAGCTCTGGGGCCATTACTCAGCAAAACAAGGGGGATGGGACACAAGCAGGGGGATCCTTGGACAGTGGCCCTGATAAGCAAGAAGAGCAGCTAAGTGACTAATGGGTTGGAGCATCTACTACGAGGAGAAGCTGGACAAAGGGATGGTTCGCCACTTGGGCAGGATAAAGTGGGATGCATGAGGTTTCATCACGCTACTCAGAATGGTGCACAACTTAAATCTTATGAACTGTTCATTGAATTGTTTATTTTTAGAATTTTCCATCGAATAATTTTGAGCCATGGTGACTAAAACTGTGGACAGTGAAACTGCAAATATGGGGGAACTACTGCTTTCAAATGCTACCTGGCAAGAATGAATAGACATATATTGAATAAGAATAAGCACTTAAGAGAAAATAGTTTTACTATTTTTTTCCTACTAAATAATCTGTGCCTTGACTCACATTTTTCAGCGTGTGGGTGTCTCAAAATGAGTATATTGTAGAAAGGTAACAAAATGAGGCTAGAAAGAGAAATTAGAAACTACAGGGCAAGCCCCTGTGTCAGAGGGGCTTTTCCATGGTTCAAAATAATTGGAGAGAACAGTCATGTTTTCTGAGCCAACAAAGGCAGCTTTGCTTACAGCTGCTATTGTTGCCAAAGGAAGTGCTTCATGTTAGAAGATTTTACTAGGCTTTTATTCATATTTAAAATCACAGCCAAAAATGGGACTAATGACTTGAGAAAATTTTGTGTAACACTTAAATTGATGTGTTTTTGATTTGTAAGTCAGATACTCCTGAGTTATACTACACTAAACCTTCAAATTTATATTCTCAATCCAGAACCACACACTGAGATGCACGCTGCACACCTCTGAGTCAGTGGGGCGAGGTCCTCTTAAAGTCAGTGTGTTCAAGATGGACTTCATCATCTCCCACCCCCACCCCACACTGCTTTTCCTCCAAGTTTTCTCTCATAACCCATGCTCCATTGCCTTTGAGTTTTAATATATCATGGATGTTTAATATTGCAATTTAGAGTTAGTACAATAGTCCCTTCATTCCTCTATTCAACAAATGTTGATTGAGCATCTACCATGCATCACTCAGCAGAGCTGATAGAAATTTCTGCCTCAAGAAATGCAGCATATAAAGTAATGATATCCATATGGAAACTTCTTTCTAATATTTTACAAATGTTAGACATATTAGTTTTAAAAAACCTAGCACTAAACAATCTAAATTATATCACATTGCCCTTTGTCAACTTTCCTCCTGGAGAAATTTTTCTAATTCCTATTCACAAGGGTGTACAAACACAATGGATGGCAAAATGAGTCTCAGGGGCGTTCTTGCGATTTTGGTGCACTTGGGCCTCCCAAATTTGGCTTCTTCATTTGTGCGCCTATCTCTCTACCTCCCTTAGCCTTTGATACACTTTCTTATATCAAACATTTTTTTAAAAGGAACTAACTTTAGTCACTTAAAAATCAGAATGAACTTAAAACATAATTCTATGTTGAAGAGCACCACTCTCTGATCTGAGTCATATAAAGATTAGATTTTACACAATTATAGTAATGTTAGTTTCATAGATATTTATACTACTTGTTTTAACAGCTTCACTGACATGTAATTTGTGAACCATAAAATTAACATGTTTAAGTGTTTATTCAATGGATTTTTTCACATTTACCTGTTTATTAGTACAAACCAGTAGTAGAACAGTTTTAGTTGCTACCTATCTCTGTACCTTCCTACCTCTAAGCAACAACTAATCTACTTTCTGTATTTATATATTTGCCTTTATTTTAGACATTTCATATAAATGGAATCTTATGTATCTGGTTTGCTTCACTGAGTGTAATGTTTTTTGAGGTTCATCCATGTTGCTGCATGTATTAAGATTTTGCTCTTTTCAACTGTTAAATAATGTTTCCGTGTATGGATATACCACATTTTGTTTATCCGCCTGCTGGGCACCCAGGTTGTTTCCATGTTTGGGCTATCATGAATAAAGTTGCTATGAACATTTGCATACAAGTCTTGGTGTGGACACAGAGTTTCTCTTCCTTTGGGGAGATACCCAGGAGTGGAATTGTTGAGTCGTGCAGTCACATGCTGTCTATGTTTAACTTTTTAAGACATGCTATTTGTTTTCTTGATAGAATTGTTTGCTGTTTTATTTTGATTTTGAGGCATTTGGTGGTTCATGACTGAATGGAAATTGTCAAAAGCTTTGTGGAAGATGTGTCGCTTTGTCCCATTGTTCGTTCGGCTTTGAATTGACTGTGCACTCCCAGGAATGAAGGACGTGCAGGCAGAGCCCCTTTCCTCTGAAAGAGAAAGGGAGGAATGAACTCTCATTCACTCCCACCCGTGTGACATCTGGATCAGGTGCCACAGCTCTTTGTTGTACTGCAGAGTGAAAATGCTAAGAGGCTTTATTAAACAATGAGAAATTGTACCTTCTTCTGAAAACTAATATTATTTTAAGTGAGACAAGAGCATACCAAGAGAAAAGCAAATAAATATATGTGTATATATAGAAATGAATATGGTTAATATCTAAATTATAAAATATAAGGAAATCTACATTCAAGAGAACTATTTTCAAATTAATTTTCAAAGACCCTGCTTTAGTGCTTATGATCATTATACTTGTTAGTTTCTATATTTTTAGTTATTATATTTGGTGTACAAATAAGTAGATATGTGATCAAGACAATACATAGTGGCAAAGAATATAAAAGCTGAAGGAGCCTAGGATGAGTACAGACTGTTAAACAGCCTGTTACCTGCAGAGTGAGCATTAGGGTCCTTTTAGAAGAAAAAAATGTGACTCTTAATACAATATTAACCAGAAAAGGTAAACAGCTGTGTGATAGTCAAATCTCTCCAGAGAGTCTATGGGTTTTTAATTTTATTTTAGTCAAACACAAGGATAAGCCATGCAGCATACTCAGATTCGTAAGCACACTCGATAGGATATTGTAGTGTATACATTATGTATTAGGATTTGTCCAATTTCCTTGTGTTGGCTTCTTGGGAATTTTTGTTTTAGCATCTGTGCTGAATTTCCTTGGCCGTGGCATGCAGCAGGGCATTAGAGCTAAGCAGCAGTGAATGTGCACGGAAGTTCTCACAAATAACACCTGCAGCAGCTGCCTCTTCATAGCTCCCTGTAGACAGCATCGTATGTATTAAAGTGACATATACTTAAATGAAATAAAATCACATAAGGGAATAAACAAAAAATACAAAACTAAACTTTCTCTTGAGTGTTGTTAGCCATGGGGGAAATGGAGAAAACATTAATTATCAAACTAGGGTATTTTTCTTACACACTAACAAAGCATGTGGTATACATTTACAGCTGTAGTTGGTACTCTAGTTACTGCAAAGCAACATGGTTAATTATACTTTATTGAATTGATATTTTGACTGAACTAACTTCATTGAATTTTACTTAATTGATATTTGTTTTTAAAGCACCAGGTTTTTCTTTAATGTTGGACTATGCGCACACTTATCCTGAGTGTTAAGACTAAGATAGGGTCAAAAAGAGGTTAAGTGAAGTGACAAAATTTTCCATCTTTTATTAGTTTCAAAAAAATAAGGTAGCATTTGCTGAAATTGAGAACAGGCTGGCAGTGACCAGAGGGGAGAGGGGAGGGAATTTCAGGGGAAAAGGGGAAGGGTTTGGAGCAACAAGTATAAAGGTCACATGGACAAGGAGGGGGTGGAAATGGGAGGGAGGTGGGGAGGGCTGAGGGGTGAGCTGGGATGGGACTAAAAGGCAGAAAACTGTACTTTAACAACAATTAAAATAATATTAAACAAATATAAGGCAGCATTAACTTTTATTTTTATTTTTTTATTTTTGGGAAAGAAGCCATATTTTAACCATGTTTCTGCAGTGAAACCATCTTTGCTTCTCCTTGCGTGGGAAAACTCAAGTCAAGGATTTCCCAAACGGGCCTAGTCACCACATTCCCTGTGGGTCTACTCACCATCTAGACATCGGTGAGTGGTCACACATGCACGCACACCATTCCCTAAGCTGCTGGTGTCTGACCCCTGCCTTAACTGATATACCTACCATCCTCCCTGTTATGTACATTTGAAAAATCAGCCTATTTTTAATCTTCCCCTTGCCCGCCCTCACACCCCACCTCCAATTAATTTCTGAATTTTACCCTTCTTGTTGTTTTGTTTTGTACCATTGCTGGTACTTTTTCATCCTATTGCTACAGCAAAAGGAACATGATCAAGTGATGATAAGGACAAGGACTCTTGCTTCCTAATCCAAGATTAGTTGGTTCCTAATCGACTTCTAGTTGTGTAAGCTTGGGCAAGTTTCTCATCCTTTGTGCCTCAGTTTCCTCATCTGTGCTTTGAGTAAGTAGATGCTGGCTGTTGGCAGAAAGTTGCAGCTCTTCTCTGCGTGAACCTCTCCTTAAGACTGCTTGAGTTTTCTCCCAGCATGGCAGCTGGCTTCCCCCAGAGCATGTGATTCAAGAAAGTACAAGGCAGGAGCCACAGGATGTTTTACAACCTGGTCTCAGAAGTCAGACAACTTCATTTCTGTAATAACCTATTGATGATGCAGGACAGTGTGGCACCTCTTGCACAAGGCGTGAATGCCAGCAGCAGGCGGGGCTCACTGAGGCCATCATGGGGGCCAGCTACAATTCCTATTAATAGTGCTTTTGCCCTAAGTCCGGCTTTCTTCTCTTCTCTTGTGTTATGCTCCCCACTGAGCTTCCCCTTATGTCTCTCACATCCCCACCAATGTGCCAGCCATACCAGAACATACCCTTATCAATTTTTACATTCCTCTTGTATAGTTCAGATATTACCTTCAGATATTACCTGCCATATCAGGTGCTAATATCTTCTTTGGTCATATATTTTTGCTTTAGATAATTTTCTTTGTATGAGTAAGTTTTAATCTTCTGTACTCAAATCTGTTAGTATTTTTGTTGTGATTTCTTTTATCATGCAAAACAGTTACTATATTTCTCTAGAAAGCTCATAATACTAGTTCTATTTTGGATTAGAATGTTATGTACTATTTTTAAATGAAGTTTTGAATTATTTGGAATTTGTTTTGTCATCCATACTGAGGTGTAGCTCTAAATTTATATAAAATGCTTTTCTTTTAATTTTTGTGATATCTTGCTTATTTTTATTTCATACCTTACACTGGTCTCCATTCTCCAGCTTTTGTAAGTAGAACATTATTTTTTAAATAGAGCATTACTTATCCTTTATAAAAAGTTTGTCATTTATTTATGATTTGCCCATACTAACTCTGTGCCTCTGAGACATAAAATCTAGGTTTATAAACATGCATTTGATTGAGTTTGATCCCCAAAACTGAGTTTTCAGAGGTTTTTGTTTGTATGTTTTTCCATCCTCTCTCACTGAGATCACAGATCTTGAAGTCAAAGGAGCTCTGTCGGATACACTGATGTTTTGGCTGCGATGGCATTTCTTGCTTGTGATCCCAGGCACAGTGATAACTGTTTGTTCAATTGCTTCTGTAATTTTGGAGGGTGCTTTGCATTCAGTTTATGTCGCCCTTCAAATCAGGGAGAGTGAAAAATGAGAGTCAAAGCTTTTATTATTGGAATACAAGCTAAGTCACATTCTCACTATAATTAAGGGTTATTAGCAAGGTAACTTCTTTTCCTGCAAACTGGAGACCAGTCATGTCTGGATTTGCAGGCACCGTGACATCACCCGCTAATGATGTGCCGTGAACTCCACTATGATGAAATGTTGTGGACAGCGCAGAATTGTTCTTTTTTTTTTTAACAATGTTACCTGCTTAACTTTAAAACTTCTGTTGGAGAAAGTCTCAAAAGGAATCTTCCTGGTGGGAAGCAAGTGATTTGTGCAGGGATATACTTTTGTGAATATGTACCTATAGCCTTTTTCATTATTTATCTTTGCTTACAACACTGTCTCAAAACTTTTATGTTTTTGAGGTGTTTCCTAGTGCCAAGGTGCTTCTGTGCCTTTGAATGATGTGTTCTAACCTCTCTCTTATACTTCTGCATAAAAGTTCTTTTCTGATGATTTCAGATGTCATTGTCACATTATATGTAGTCATTTGTGCCATTGTTTCTAGAGTAGATTGCAAGTTGGTGCTTAGTTGGAGGTTTTCCAGGAACCTGGCTAGTTATTCCTCTAATCTACTGGCTCTTTGTCTATTTCTATCATGAAACCACACCCCCTGCTACTACATAGTCCTTTCATCTGGGACCTGGAGTGCTGCAGGGAGGCAGAGGGAACCACGGGGCTTGCTGCTCATTGGTCCTCTTTCCTTCTGCTGACAGGCATTGCAAGAAATCTCTGCATGTGGTTGAGGATGGTGGTAGGAGGGGAGAAATCACAACAGAAGCTGATAACTCGTACCGATGACTGTGATTCCATATACTCAAATTCATTCTTTAGCCATAACATACATTTGCAAAACAAAGTAGATAGGAAAAAAAAATACTGACTTCTCTGGGTTTGGAACTTGTAATGGATTATGCAGGTAACTTCCAAATGGTATATTTTTAGGCTGGTAGATAATTAAGTAGATGACTATGGTTTTTAGTGTGACCCCTGCCAAGGTCTATGGAGACATGAGTCCTTGAATTCTCCATCTTCCGGAGAGCAGACAGAGCTCAGCCTGCTTTGGAGCTGGTAGTGACTACTACCTGTGGTTTCTGTGAGGATTAAACAAGTTGATTTGTGGAAGGTACCTTTACACAGGGCTGTCCAACCTTTTGGCATCTCTGGGCCACACTGGAAGAAGAGTTGTCTTGGGCCACATAGGAAATAAACAAACACTAACAAAAACTGATGAGCAAAAAAAAAAAGGTTTTAAGTGAATTTATGATGTTGCGTTGGGCTGCATTCACAGCCATCCTGGACCACATGTGGCCCATGGGCTACAGTTGGACACCCCTCAAGAGTACCTGCTATATAACGATTGCTCAATAATGGCCATTGTTTATAATTTAAATTATTCCATAGATATTCAATACATGGGATTGAGTAAACTGGAATAGACAGGAAGCTGGGGATAGTAGGTACTACAAAGTTTTCATGGCTGGACAGACCTGACTCTGAATTCTGGCCTTGTGGTTTGCTAACTCCTTGACTTGGACCATTACTCGTACTGCCCGAATCTCAGTTTCTTCAACAATGTAATGGGAATAACAGTTGCTCCTCCTCCTGTTATGAGGCTTAAGTGAGGTTTATGTGAAGCGGGTCCACACGTAGAATGAAAGGCATGGCACCTGCAAGCACTCTGTAGAGGGAGTTCCTTGTTACAGGTTTTAGGTGACCTGAATTCAAGCCCCTGCCTTTCCATTCACTAACTATGAGAGCTTCCTGAAACTACTTTGTTGTCCCAATCATCAGTGTTTTGTTTTGTTTTTCCTGGAAAATGAAGCAAGATGAAATTGCTACTGAACAGCATATGGGGTCCTGCTGCCCACCGCCACCCTCTACGCAAAATTCCGGAGGCAAAGTTTTGGTGATAAAGGAAAGGAGTCTATTCAAAACCTACACAATTTTGAAACCTAAACTCTTTAACTCTTTAGTTACAGTTTTAATTACCTAAGCTCAGAAATTAAGGTTAATGTCTTCAACACATGAGTTCTCCTATCATTCCCCCTGTTAGTTTTTAATAATCTAGTTTCTATAGGGTTTGTTTACAAACTATAGCAGTGTAAAATACAAAAGCTACACAATTTTGGAAGGAAGGCAGGTTTCTGCCTCAGAGCTCGTCCCTCTAAAACAGCCGAAGAAGAACACCCCTGCCCCCCTCTGCCAGGCCTACCCGATCCCAGGGTGCACCTACAATTTCTTCTCCCATCCAAAATCCGTCCAGTGCAGGGATGGATTTGGGAAATCCATTTGGGAGATCTCTGGGATACAAAAGCAGCTGCAGGAAAATCATCCAGGCGTCCCTGAAGAAAAGAGCCCTTCTTTTATTTTAAATCTTCTGGCCCACCATTCTGTGAGCTCTGGAGGTACTCAGCTTCTCAGCCAGTCCTGTCCTGGGCTGTTTACCATCGCCTCAGGGACCCTCCTCCTAGGGCCCCTTCCTACTCCACCCTAGTGATCTGATCAGATCTCTCTGCATCAAAACAGTATTCAATATTTGTGCAGATGTGTACTCTACCACTTATATTATTTTATTAGCACTTAACTTTTAAAAAATAGTTATTTGCTGAGTCTTTCTTCTGTGTTATCACTCTTAGAGTCATTCATGGCACATCCAGAGCCTAGCACAGTGCCTGACATACAAAATGAGCTCAGTAAATGGTAAGTAAAGGAATGCACACTAAGGTGGAAACGTATTTCCCTAAGAGTGATGTATTAACAACAGTCAAAGACAGAAAAGCAGTGACTGCCCTCATTTCACACAAGTGATGGCCAGGCGTTAGAAAATTGGAAGTTGATTGAACAAAAAGTTCCCAAGGGTATTAAGGAGGAATAGCATTTTCCTCTGCATGAAATTACTCCTAACACAATTACATGTGACAAAATCAAATTTACTTTTCCTGCCATTGAAGCGTGAGATGTAACTGACACTGGCTCCATTAAAATTGGTCTGTCTTTGCTCTATAATTTTTGTAAATTTAGCAGAGTAATATTTTCTTATTAGTCATTTATCCAATTTTTCTCAAACAGCATTGAGAAAAAAAACACATCATTGGTAATGATTTAACTTTGTAATACACATTTTTTTCCAAACATGATTACTTTTCAAAATGAAACACAACAAATAATACTAAGATCTATGAACACAAAAATTTATTCTGAGGTTTTTAAAAATAGCTTTATTGGAAAAAATCATTGCCATAAAACTATTTATGATTAAAAATAATTTGAAATTAGCTGGGAGAAAAATTAAACCTTTGTTTTTTTAAGGTGGAATGTCCTAGATATCTGAACTAGCTTGTATCATGACATTGTCCTTAAAAAATCTCTTTGAAAGCTAGTTTATCTCTGTCACCTACCTGACCTTCAAGGTTATATATTGCTGTTTTTATCAGCATTCACATGCCTCTGACTGTGTGCATCAGGTCTTCTGTTGTCCATGTTTCAGCAACACGTGTAAAGTTTCATTGCCTCATTCATTCAATAAATAACCATTGAGCACCTTGATTTGTGTCGTGCTCTGGTAGATGATGCCAACTAACATCATCTTGACAGCTACCCTGATGGAGCTCAGAGTACAGTGAGACAGACGTTGTATACATAGGCACATAAGTAAATATAGCGACAGTTTGAGGTATGTGACATGAAGCAAGAGGACAGGGTGTGTGTCTAAAAAAAAAAAAAAAAACAATGGCTGTGACCAGAGTTGTAGGGCTGTTGGTCTGGAATGGCAAGATCAAAGAACATCTTTCTGGAGGAAAGGGGTTTGTCCTAAAACCTGTAAACTGATGAGCTGAAGAAAGATTGTGATGAGGGCAGTGAGTTGCAGAGTATTTCAGGTAAATGAAAGACTATATCTGAATAACAGAAAGTTAAAGGGTATGTGTGTATGAGGCAACCCAGGAGATTTAGCAGGGATGATGTTATTCAGGAGTTTGGGTGATGTGATCACATTTGTATCTGGAAATGTCATTCTGGATGAAATGTGGAGAAGGGACTGGGCATTCAAGAATACAAGGGAAGATACAAATTGAGAGACTATAGCTTCAACAGCCTAGAAAGAGGTGATGGCCCCATGCACGAAGGGAAGAGTGGGGAGTGCGAAGAGAAGGGTGCAAACTGATACATGTCTGGGTCCGTGTTGCCTTGTGGCCTTCCCTATTTGGGCACTTATTGACATCTGAAAACAGAATGTGTCTTTAGTAAATGGCCTTTTGTGGTTTATTTTCACTTGCTTTTTTTAGTTGCACTGTATTTTAATGTCATACATTGAATTGATATCATCTTAGATTCAATGGAATACAATAAAATGTGCTAAAATTTTATAAAGGATTATGGCCTTAATTACCTTCCCTAATGTAGGTTTATTTTTAACTGACGTATCTGAAGTGACAACAGGATGTGACATCACACTAGGAAAATAATCTGTTTTCAAGCGTTTATTCATCTCATAAATATTTATTGTATTCAAGGCACTGAGGGGTCCCTGGAGATAGGATGGTAAGAGAATAAAAACAAAAATACCTATCTCTTGGAGCTTCAAGAATGACTAAGAAGGTAGACATTGTATATGTAATAGATAATGTTGAGTTCTGTGAAAAAGTGTAGCTTGCTATAGCAGGGAGAAAAATACATGCCTGACCTTGTCTGATAGTAAAAGAAAAATGCCTTAAAGAAGTGATATCAAATCTGAGCCCTGAAATATGAGGAGTCAGTATGGAGAAGGAGAAAAAAGAAGTCATTCCAGGTCCATATCCTGACACATGTGAGTCATGGAAAAGCCAGTAGCTACACAACACAGGGCAGGAATGAGAGAATGATGAAAGATGAGGCTGGGAGATAGGCAGGACCTGCTACCCCTGGGTCTTGTCTCATGGACAATGAGAAAGGTAGAAAATGATTTGTTGGGTTTTTTAAATTTTAGTTGTTGTTCTTGTACAGTTTTCTGTCTTCTACTCCCATCCCAGGACACCGCCCCAGCCCTCCCCAGCTCCCTCCATTTCCACCCCCTCTAGCTTTTGTCCATGTGCCTTTTATACTTGTTGCTCTAAACCCTTCCCCTCTTCCCTTGAAATTCCTACCCCTCTCCTCTCTTGTTCTCAGTTTCAGTGTCTTTGGTTATATTATGCTTGTTTGTTTGTTTTGTTGATTAGGTTCCTGTTAAAGGTGAGATCATATGGTATTTGTCTTTCACAGCCTGGCTTATTTCACTTAGCATAATGCTCTCCAGCTCCATCCATGCTGTTGCAAAGGGTAGGAGCTCCTTCTTTCTTTCTGCTGCATAGAATTCCATTGTGTAAATGTACCATAGTTTTTTGATCCATTCATTTACTGATGGGCACCTAGGTTGCTTCCAACACTTGGCTATTGTAAATTGTGCTGCTATGAACATTGGGGTGCATAGGTTCTTTTGGATTGGTGTTTCAGGGTTCCTAGGATATAATCCTAGCAGTGGA
>PVKU01000097.1:0-49466 GCA_004027475.1 Anoura caudifer | reverse complement strand
TCCATAGTGGTTGTACCAGTCTGCATTCCCACCAACAGTGCACTAGGGTCCCCTTTTCTCCACAACCCCTCCAACACCTGTTGTTTGTTGCTTTGTTTATGATGGCCATTCTGACTGGTGTGAAGTGGTATCTCATTGTGGTTTTAATTTGCATCTCTCTGATAGCGATATCGAAGAAAATGTTTATATAGTAACCTTGTTTTCATTAAGGTCTGTTGTCACAGTAGGCAGAAAGCATTTGGAGGGTAAATGGAAGGTGAGAATGGATGCCTAAAGAGCAGAGAGAAGATCATATTAATCCTGGGAATGGAAATAATGGGCCAATGCAAGACATATGTAGGCACAAAGCCCACAGGACTTTGTGCCATATATAAGAGTGACCAGCCATCCTGATTTGACCAAGCTTGTTCTGATTTTAGCATTGAGAGGAAAAAAAAGTTTTGTATCCCAGGAAGTTCTTCAGTTCCAGGCAAATCATGATGTTTGGTCATCCTAGATGGGAGAACAAGAAACATAAGATTCCCTTTTTGTTATTGTTTTTTGTTGTTGTTTTGCAGGGAGAGGTTTTCCTTGGACAATGAGGTAGATTATGATACCATTTGCTTCATTAAAAACCCTGAAGGAGGCCAATTTTTGAGGGGCAATGTCATGTGGATTGGAGTTGCCAATGAAACAATGAGATGCGCATTTAAACAAAACATTCTGGAATACAGTACCAAGATTGGTGCAGTGGTAGACATTTAAGACTTGAGAATGTAAGTGGCTGGTGAAACCAGGATTAAAAAAGAAAAGCAAAAACAAAAAAACAAAAACAAAAAAACCCCAAGCAAACCAGTGAGATTATATTGAGTAAGAAGAGAAATATGATCCCTGGTGTTTTTAAGTTTATATAGCTGATATGAAAGAACCAGAAAAAGACATTGAGGAAGAATGGCCAGAGACAGAGGAAGAATAAAAAGAAGCCAAGACATGGTGGCCATCTCAAAGGAACGCTGAATTGTGTTAAATTGTATTGACACACAAAAATGAGGATCACTAAAATGTGTTGAATTTGAGATGTGTTAGCAACAGTAATGCCTGTAGATTGATTGAAATATAAACTTGGGTGTTTTGAGACTACATTGTAAAGTGACTGAGGGGTGAGGAGACAGCAAGTGAAGCTGTTTTGAAACCTTTAACGATAACAAAGATAGAGAAGCTGTCACCTAAAAGAGAGTAGGGTACATTTTCTGTGTTTGAAAGGGACTTGAACCAACAGAGACAGAGAACTTGAAGGAATTGGAAAGAGGGAACGTGGGGTCTTAAGAAAGAAAAAAGAGAGGATCTAAAGAATGATAGAGGAATTTCTGTTAGCTGAGAGAAGAACCTCCTTCCCAGCTATAACCCGAGATAAAGGAGAAAAGCAAGGTCCAGGGATATATCTCAGTGATGTTGTATGAAAAAGTGTGCTGCACAGGAAGCACTTCTTTCAGTATTCATATGTCAAATTATTCTTCAAAAGAAAAGGTATAATAAGCAGTCATATATTCATAACTGCATCTATTATTACTATATGAGCAATTATTAATATTATCAGTAACATTAATTATAAACAAGTTTATTGTAAGTTGAATGCCTGCTGGGCATTCACAGTGTAGAGATGACACTGTCACTGCCATTAAGGACTTGTGGTGTAGTGAGGAAAACCGGAATGTAAACAGGTAGCTGCAGTACCATCTGAAAGGAGGTAGGACTAGAGTGTGGTGGAAGTAGAGAGCAGGGAACAACCTCCTAAAAGTCAGATGAATTGGGATATAGGTTTAGCCATGAGAATAAGACTAAAATAAATTTGACAATAAACTTTACAACATAGAATCGTTATGCACCTGTATGTCAGACAGGTAGAAAGAACAGGATGACTCCATTCCAAGAGGTCATGCAGGGATCTAAGTGTTTGTACCTTAGCTGCTTCATTATATCTACATGATGGAGCCTGGCTCCCTCCTGACACATCCATGTTCCAGTGCACAGGAAGGGAGCAGAGCAGGTGGAGAGCATGATCTGGATGGCAAACACATTGTTTAGGCTCAAATCCTATATGCCCAGCCAACTCCCTAGTATCATGGGGGATGCAAAAAAAATCTGTTGGGGGCAAACTAACCATCTGTCACATGCGGTGACTTTGATTGAAATCTTTGAGGATATAAGGAGTTTTCAGGGAAAGAGATTTCTGGGATAAGAGACAAATGTATATAAAAACAAAGGTAGTATTTTAAATTGTTAGCAAACATTATGGCACAGATTTTAGAGTAGACTCCTCCAGGGCCTACACTCCCTCCCTCAGACCATCTCTAATAGCAGCAGCAGGGGTGGGGGACAATTCTGCAGGAGCTCAGATGCAGCTGGCAGTCCCAGGGTTTTACCTCATCGCTCAGTGTGTGACTTTCTGATTCCGCCTGCAGGTAATGTCATTGGAGCTCCCCCAGCATGATTACAAGTACAAAGTTAACCAATATTGGAAGGATAAAAGCTTTATCTTTTATGGATCATTCTGGGAGTATTCTATAGACATCTCAGAGGTTTCAGCATATTTCAGCTTCTTATTCCTCAGCAGCCACCTTGGCAAAGCACATTTATGTTGGCTTTTCTCCATTGCTGTATCACTCTCTCACTTCTGCTTCCTGAGATCACCTCCTTAATTAACTAATTGTATCCAGTTCCTTATCTCAGACTCTGCCTTTTGGGCAGCCAAAGTTAACTGATCAATTTTGAGCAGATGCCCTGATCCTCAGAATAGATGTCTGCTGGATGGCCCTCATCTGTGTGTCCCCACTAACCATCAGCTCTGCATAAAACCGCAGAGCCAGGAAACTGCAAGTGGACTTCAAAAATCTATGAGAAGTGTGTACAACAATGAAGTAGACTTTATTATAAGGGGAGACAGAAGAGACCGCAGAAGTAGATGGAGTTCAACTTAATATACAGAATATATAGAATTAATGATAATATTATATACTTATAAACATAGTTATCATATAATGTAGATGGAATATGTTTAATTATATATAATCTATGTTTAATCATGTGGTTGCCAAGGAGCCAATAATGATGAATTTTATCTTGATGTTCTTTATGCATGTATGCATTTTATTAGAGTAGGTAATGTTTGAATTGAGTTTCCAGAAAGTTTGTGTTCGGAATAAATTGCAGGGAACATTTCTACTGGAAGAGGGCTCTTGGAAGAGGCTATTTTGGACATCCAAATGGAAAACTAGAATCCAAATAAAGGCAGAAACTGGAGCCATAGCACTGGCAATGGAAAGAAGGGAATCAATATTCTAGAGAAAAGGGATGAATTGAAATGATGTTCAAAATATTTGACAGCAAGTCCTGCTGGGCACTGATGAGCGAAAATGGACGTTGACTGAAAAAGCCCCAGTATGACAGAACTGGAGCATTCTGGCTGATTAGCAGCCCGGGTAGGGAGGACTAACTCCGAGAACCACCCAAACTACTCCCAGATCTACGAACATTTCTTACTTTCCAGCTGGTGCTGAGAATGGAATCCTAGCCTTGTGTAATGCCATCTAGATTTATGTATTGCTTTGTCATTCCCATTTCTTTCACATTTTAAGGATTTTTTTGACAAATCTATTTTAATACATTTAAATGTACAAGTTCTCCTTTGATGACCAAGTCATGATTGACACTGTACCCTGTGTGCTCTCCACATTCACTGTCATATCCCTGACCTCCCTGTTCTGGTCTGTGAGTCACAAACACTGGCCAGTTCTGACAGGCTGATAGACCTAACGTGCATGTCAGAGCAGGTGTTAGCATGTCAATGAGAATTCAGGCAAGAATTAATACTTTTCTTAGCAGAAATGACTTTTTTTTTCCTGAAATATTTCAGGCCTACTCAAGCCACTGCAAAGTCAGACTGATTTACTCAACAAATATCAGTTAATCACAGCTTGTAGTCCAGCAATCAGATTATCTTGGGGGACAAGAAGGTAGGAAAAGACAGACTGTTTGGCCATCAGAAGGTTCATACCTTACACACAGGTAAAATGTCTCTGTATTTCCTAAAGTTCATTCTATCTTATTTTATAATACTATTGGGTTGGCCAAAAAGTTCATTTGTTTTTTTTCTGTAAGATGGCTCTTGTACAGCTTAGTTGTCTTTAAATTCATCTGAAACAATTTTATTAGATTATATTGTGACAGCTGTCATACCAGCATGCATTTAAAAAAAAAAAAAAACAGCTTTCAAAATTGGTGAATTTTTGTGTAGCCATTTTAATATTGAAGATGGTAGAAAATGAACAACATTTTTGGCATATCATGATTTATTTCACGAAAGGTTAAAAACAACTGAAATGCAAAAAACGGTTTGTGCGGTGTGTGGAGGTGTTGTGACAGATCGAACATGTCGAAAGTGGTTTGTGAAGTTTCCCGCTGCAGATTTCTCAGTGGATGATGCTTCAAGGTCGGGTCCACCAGTTGAAGTTGTTGGTGATCGAATCAAGATACTAACTCAGAACAATCAACATTCTACCACATGGGAGATAGCCAAAATACTCAGAATGTGCAAGTCAATGCAGTTATTGGTGGAAATAAAAAAATGTGTCTTTTATTTTATGGAAAAAGTCTAAATAAATGGACTTTTTGGCCAACCCAATATATTTCCTATTATTTCAACCCAATATATTTCCTATTATTTCACAGAGTGAGAAGTAAGCAAGCAGTGATTTTACATTGCAATTTCCCCTGCCACCAATTTCAGAATTAAAAAGAGGGGAGTTATATTAGTTTTCATGCTGTCATAACAAATTACTACAAACTTGTTTCCTTGAAACAGAGAAACTTATGCTCTCACAGTTACAGAGGCCAGAAGTCTAAAATCAAAGTGCTAATGGGGCCACTCTGCCTCCAGAGACACAGGGGACAATCCATTCCTTGCCTCTTTCAGCTTCTGCTGGCTCCAGGCATGTCTCAGCTTGTTCCTACCTAACTCCTGGCTCTGCCTTTGTGGTTCTATTACTTCCTTCTTTTCTGTGTCTGTCTCTCTCTGGAATGAGAAACCCAGAGGGGACAGATATCTCCCTCTCTCTTAAGAAATGCATGTGATTGCATTTAAGGCCCGTCTGGATACCTGACAACAAGCATCTCCTCTCAAGATCCTTAACTTAATAATCTCATAGACAAAGACCCATTTTCTGAATAAGGGAACAGTCACAGCTTCTTGGGTTAGGACCTGGTCAAATCTTCTTGGGATCCATACTTTATCTACTAAAAGAGTAAAGGTTAACTGTTCTTTTGGAGGAATAATTAAAGAGAGAGAGAGACACAGAGACAGAGAATATGAATATAAATCCTTCTTAAGGGTAAAGAGTCTGATAGGGCTAAGAAGAGTCGTCACCTACAGTCAATTCCTACCCTTGTCTAAGAAAGAAACAGAGAAGGAAGAAACAAATAGAGGACAAAAGCAAGACCAATATGATGTAGATGAAAACCACAGACCCTGAAACCAATGAGACCTGCATTTAAATCCCACTTAAATGACATAGTAGCTATGCTATTCTACAAATATCTTTCATGTGGCAATGGTAATGCCTAAAATGCAGAATTATTTTAGCACTTACATGAAATTTTATATGTAAAACATTATATATAAAATTACAAGCATATTTTTGTTCTGGGGAGAATAGGTTCAGAGCCATCCTCCCCAGCTCTAATTGAATTACTAATATTCATCTAATTGAAATTCTAATGAATATTACTAATATTAATCCATTGCTCATTATTCCTTTATTTCTGATAATGACCTTCTGGGATATTCTTTTCCTGTAAGACTTTATTACTTCTGCTTTTTGCCCCAGACAGTGCAAAGTCCAGTGGTATCCAAGAGAAGGGGAAGTGAGACTACTCTGTAAGGCAAATGTTTGTGCTGGTGCTGAAATAGAGCAAGTGGCTGGATTATACTATTACAGAGGCTCGAGCTTGTCATAACTCATGATAACCCAAATGATCTGTTAATGGGGTTGCTCTTTGAGGGATATATCATTGTAAAATATGGTGCGAAGGGTACATGAAAGTCCAACCAGAATTCTCCAGAGTGTTTTAGCTCCTAGTTGCTTTCCTGGCCTAAGTGCCCCTAATGACACCCTCCAGGGGAAATGCAAGTGTTTTTTGGCTAATGCATTTTCAAAATGGGAGTTGTTGGCTCTTAGGGGAGTCTCACAGGCCTTGATGAGCTATCAACTGCTGTTTTCCTTTAAATACTTAAAAATCAGCATGAGCAAAAAAAAAAAAAAAAAAAAAAAGACACTACCATTATTTCTAACACAGTGAGAGGGAAATTTTTAAAATGCACCCACACCAAAGACCGAACCAATCTGAGAAAATCAGTTTCTTCATTAGCAGATCAATTCACAACCACTAAAGAGTAGAATGTTCATGCATGAAAGCATCTGCCATCTGCCTTTTCAAAGAGAAT
Organism: Anoura caudifer; assembly: GCA_004027475.1. Classification (NCBI taxonomy): domain Eukaryota; kingdom Metazoa; phylum Chordata; class Mammalia; order Chiroptera; family Phyllostomidae; genus Anoura; species Anoura caudifer. Next base: position 42,988 of record PVKU01000097.1, on the reverse strand, counting down.
TACCTTTTCAGCATAAGATTAGTGACACTACAAGGGTAGAGTTGTCTCTTCACTTGACATAGTGCTTTGAACAGTTTGCAAGCTGAACACATGAATCCTTCATTAAAGTATGCTATGTTCTTCAGTATCTTAATGCATGAGCCATCGAGGTTTTCTATTTTTACATTTACAAAATTCCCTAATTATCTTCTGAAAAGTCAGAGTTGTTCAATAGAGTTAATTGCTCTTCTCTCAGTGTAGCATGTGGATGATGTCAGTAAACACTTGTTTTTGTATCATGTAATTAAATTACAAATACTATACTGAAATTTCAAAGTAATGACAAAAAAAGCAAAACCATATGAATTGGCATTCTTATGAGGGCCACTAAATAAGAGTTTGTATTTTTATAGAAGATTCAATGTTCCTTTTTATCAGTCAATAACTTTTCCTTCCACAGTTTTAACAAAAATTGGAACTGTATGGAGAGTAATTTCAAAAAATACTACTGAAGTTAATGGCAGTTGACCTTAATTGGATTTCCGTTCTTCTGCCATGCCAGGATATAAAAACCTCAGAACAATTATCAATATTTTGACATTAATTGTAGATATTGCAAAAAAAATAGCATAATTAGCTAGGATATTATTTTTAGAACTTAAAATATTGATTCCTGTGGTAATTACATTTGTCCTTTCTGACTTGGTTTCTGAAGCACTAATCAGCTGACCATTATCATCAGAAAACACCATGAAGTCAACTTTGTAACCATACATTGTAGTCTTAATGGCGAGGTCCTAGAAGTTCAGGCATTTAGGTATGCGAACTTCAGTCAAGGTGTTGCACAGTACCAAAATCAGTCCCCTCGATGTGTCATGTTTTCTAATCAAAGAGATAACCATCAGACTAGACTGTATAAAGCAGATGTTATGGACTAATAATTAAAAAAAAAAGCATACTTGATCTGACTGGTAATTTAAATTGGCGTTGAAAATGGAAAAAAAGTCTGAACCCCACTGATATTTGCAGATAATATTTTCTATGAATTTAGTTAATACAGACAATGTCCCAGCATTATGGATGAGATGAGACATTGACATGGACTACCGCGTCCTGAGAAGGAAAAGGGACAGTATGGCCACTTTCTCAAGGGGAGAGCAAGCCAACCCTTGCCTTGACAAGATTTTATTGGGTTCATTTTGCACAGGAATACATGTAAAGCTCTTTAATCGTTGTCAGGCAGTAAGGATCAAACAATAGATAACAGACAAAGAACTACAAGGGCTTATTCTTAGTCAAGGTCTGTTAGCTAAGGGGCTAGGAATCCTTGGGAAACAAACTTATTTCCTGCTCAGACCCTTATCATTTAATTGATAGCATTCCTAGCACAGCAGGTTTAACAGGATTTTATATATTCTTTCTTAGGCTTGATAACTCAGGGAACCCACCCTTTCCAGCACAGGGCTGCACCACCCTCTGTCATTGTTTCAGGCTTAAATCAGGCAGGGGAAGTAAGGTAGACAAGAGATTAGGAGACTTCTGGCAGACAGAATGAGAACTCAGGCTATATCAAAGCCAAGGGGAGAGGGTCCAACACCCCCTTTTGCTATAGCCCCCCAAGTCCTTCCCTGGGGGCCCCCATGATCATGCCTGTCTTAGGTCATCCCCCCCTTGAGGAATCTTACCCATCATTGGCTAACCAATCAAGCATTGGGGGCCAGGTGGGGTGAAGTAAAAGGAGCAGAGGCAGCACCCCTGCAAGGGAGATAAGCTTTGTCTCCTTAGTGGCTTATGGTCTGAAGGTTGCTCATTCAGCCTTAGCCATGGGGTGGGGAAGGGGGGTGGTTACAGCTTCTGAAATTAGGCAGGGTGGTTCCCAACATTTAGTGACACACTTTAGGCTTTGATTAATATTTTCTAAGGCTGTTGCTTGGTTGAATGGTGGGTGATTTAGTTTGTTTCCTGAAATTGACACAAGTGAAAAACATCATTGGCAGCTCAAAATATATTTATTGAGCACCTATGGTATACAAAACACTGGCCCAGAAACTATGGAAATGAAAAGATTGATATAAATAAAATAATGTAAAATAAGTAAATATACCACTTACTAATAACTTTCATGATCTTTTATCTTAGGAGAGACCATTTAACATGGATGAAAGGGATTAAATAAATATTAAAGTGCTAAGTGCAGTAAAAAAATTGTAAAGAAAACATCTTTTGTGGACTTAGAGAATAGAAATCTTACCATCCAGAGAGGGAGGGGAGAAAGTAATCATTTTTATGGAAGAGGTAACACTGAACTGGTTTATGAACTAAGAATTGGATATCTTTAGAGGTCTATTATCTGCCTAACATATAGAACATGAGTTTAAGTTCAGTGGGAAGAAAGACAAGGATCTATTAAGGGAAAGGGAATTTGACTTGGCAAAAATGAAAACAGGGCAGTTCATGAATTACCAAAGAGGTGTTCAATAAATTAGTATCTATAAATCTCTCTAAAACTGTCTTTAAAGGTAAGATAATTATTTCTTCCACCTGATTTTAAGTATGTAAAGATAACTAATAAGTAACAGATATGGAATTTAAGTTTAGAACACTCCAATTACAAGACATATGAATTTTGGCTTTGAAGTACTTATCTGAATGCTAGAAGATAAAGGACTACATAGTAAAAAAACATGTGCTTTAAACATTTTATAAACTGATAAAGAGACTCTTGTGATAGTAAGCTATTTTTTTAGGTAGCTTCCAGAGCCTCTGGCATATAGATAAGAAGGCTACATACACTAGATGGCTTCCAAGGTCTCAGTGGTAACTTTCTCAAAGATATTTACTTTTTCATAAATTGAGATAAAAGAACTTTATAGGATTTTCCAAGAATCAGAAACTTAATAATTAAAACCTCTTATCTTAGCCTTGTCTGTAACCAATCCAAGGGTGAAACAGGATAAAGCTTTATCACAAGTTAAGCCTTCAGATCACCTTGATTTACTTTGAGCCAATGGAGGCCAGAGGGTTGATTCCAACCCAGGTAAATATTAAGGAAACCCAAATACTCAGTAGGTGGTGATAACTGTTTCTGAAACTTGAAATGTATGTGAGCTATTTAGGATGGCCCTTTAACTCACCATTACTGTTTACCTTGTCATTAAGATATCTCAGTAGCTGAGCACAACCCAACTATATTGAAAGACTTCATCACTGTGATAATTCATATAAGCATCTTTGGTCTTCTTGTTTAATATTGTACAGTTAAAGGTTTATAATAAGCCTAGAAAAGTCAGTCAATAAATTATTCTTTGGGTACCTATCGCATGCCCATATTTTATAAATGCTGAAGGTGAAACAGAAAAGCATGAGAACTGGTGCCTTGCTGAGAAGTTATAATTAGCATGGGAGAGAAGACATTCATGGCACAAAGAGGAAACAATGCAAGGCAATATATAATTACGTGCCTAATTTTGTGACACAGGCTCTTATAAGAGCAATAAGTTTTCAGAACGATGAGAGTCTCATGGGCTGGAGTCATCAGAGAAAATCCATGGAGGAGGTGAGAATATTGGTAGGAAACTGAAGAATGCGTAGGACAGAATGAAGGGAATGCTGGGTGTGGGTTATATTTAAGAGACTGGCTTGATAGGAATAGATGTCATGAGTCAGTGAAATAGGAAATAAAATTCACTCCCTCTTTTCTTCATGTTGCATCTCTAAACAACAATAGATAATAAATCTAAATTTAAAAGTTTCCAGAAAAATAATCTCATAACTAATTTCCTTGCTTTATGTAATTACACGCAATGCTTTATTATTACCTATATGTGTAATGCCACAGCCTTACAAATAATCTTTTAAATTTATTAGATATACTATATTATATTTACCTAGCCTACAGCTGTGATTGCTAATATTTTTCTCCTTAAAATTCTTTCCTTTTAGCTTTCCATTTTGCTGGGAAAAGAGAATACTCAGAACTGAGTAATAATAATGGAGCTGACAATAACATTTTATATTTATAAATAGCTTAATAATTTATGTGTAGCAATATGCTTCAAAAACAGAGTATTGGCTGGTTAAAAAGTCTGGGAAGGGAGTGCCCAGGGCAGAGTGGAGACTTGCAAATGTTTGTTGCGAGCATAAAGGAATGCATATTTTCAGTTAATTGATGGACAGGTGCTCAATGTATTTAGGATTAAAATATTGACAGCATGGTTTTTAAATAAAAGTTGCTTATTTCACTTAGCATTATGTTCTCCAGTCCATTCATACTGCTGAACAAACTGAACTAACACGTGAAATACAGACCGACTCATGGATAGAGAGCATTATAACAACTAAGGGGGTTGAAGGTCGGAGGGTGGAGGGGTTGAGCAAAAAGGAGAAAGGACTCGTGGACATGGATGACAATGTGGAGGAGGGCAGAGTATAAGGGGCCTAAATGGTAATGGGAAAAATGAAATAAAAGAAAAAGAAAGAAATTTTTTAAAACATCACAACATTCTAAAGAATGATGCCTACTCACATTTTCACATTACATTCTTTCTGACAGCATTGATGGTGTCTTGTTTAACAAATCACTTTTGTATTTATGTTGAGTTTTTTATTTTTCAAAGTACTCTCACCTACGCCACCTCCTTTTTGCCTCACGATGGCTTGTGTGGGTCTGACAAGGGTGTGACCTTCTTTATCTTTACGTCCTCACACCAGTGCCTGAGTGGTGCCCAACAAATAATGATTATAACAACACCCAATAAAAATTATTGAGGACTTATTTGATGTTCCCTGAATCTAAGCTTCCCATAGATTGCGTTACTCTGTTTTCCAAACACCTTCAGGGAAAGTACTCTGATGATCCCATTTTATAGCTGAGACAGCAATAGCATAATAAGGCAAAGTACTTACCTAATCTATTGAACTGTTAGTTGACAGAAAAATCTTAAGACATACACCCTGGTCTACCAATATACATGCTATAACTTATCAATATAACCTACCATTGTAGCATTTTTTGGTGGGGGAGGGATATAAAAATGACAAAGCACTATTTTTATTGATCATTGACCATAAAGCATTCCTTTTGAATTCTTCAATGAAAAGTCTGGAAGCCACTTGTCATTGAAATATATTTAGAGGAACATTTCTTTTTTCAAAGCAGAGACATAAATCATTAACTAAAAGCTGTAATTCCTGTCAATGTATTTAATTGCAACTTGGAAGTGTTTGTATTCAAGTGTGCAAAGCAGTAATGTGATAGTAAATTCCCATGATGACAGACTGTCAGCATGAAATGGTTGGTTTAGCAAGAGGAGAAACAATGACTATTTTAGTGACAGTGCTTGAAACAGAATGTGAAAAATTTTACAGCCTAAGGATCAGTTATGTCCAAGCTTCCATCGCATCACAGTTTTCTAACACTGAGATGTTAGTGTAAATCTTTAAACTTGGAGACATTGAAACACAACTGTGTTGCCTTGACGTGGACACTTGGATACAGGCATTTAGTTTGTGTGAAGATTAAAACTATTCCACGTTGCTGTAGACTCAAGAGCCATTTGATCAAGAGCATCACACATGAATAATGCTATTTTAGACTTCCTTTCCCTAAAACTGTTATGTAGTTTAGAAGTTCTTTCAAAATACTTGAACTCTTTCTTGTTTCCCCTGTTTTCAATATCCCTAGACTTTATTTCCCAGCATCAGGAATTCTTTCTTAAAATTCTGGATTTGGAGTAAGTCTGAACAATGTCATATACTTTATTTGACAGGTCTATCAATATTCAACCAAGAGTTGAATTTTCCTTATAAATCTTCCCTTCTGAGAATCATTGTGGCCCACTGATATTTACTTCAGTGTGTGATTTAAGTCAATATGACCTATCTGGCAACTTTGGTCTTCTCATCCCTCAATGTGTAGTTAAAGGTGCTGTTACCTGTAGAATTTATTCTCTTTTGACTGATGGGATATAAGCAATTTAAATTTGGGAAAATAAATCAGTCTTAGGCCCTTGTTCCATGTCTCCCTAAGAATTGCAACATGTTAAAATCTGAGATTGGCATCTTCTGCTTGGTGGTATTTATCACAACTTCTCTAGCACAGCGTAAATGATGCAGATGAAGCTCAGTGTGTATTGGTTAAGAGAATAAGGGTTACAGGGGTGAATGGCAGAAAAAGGAAAATAGTATAAAACCAGCATGGCCTGCTCCCCTCGCTCCCAATGTCAAAGAGCAGGGCTTGTTTACTGATTCCAGAATTTAAAATATTTAACCTTTCTTGTGGAATGGATAATGCATTTGTTTGCTAAAGCTGCCATAACAAAGTTCCACAAACAGGTGTTAAGCAACAGACATTTATTGTCTCACAGTTCTGGGAGCTCTGAGTCCAAAATCAAGGTGTCAGTAGGGTTGGTTCTTTCTGAGCGCTGTGAGGGAGAATCAGTTCACGCTTCTCTCCCAGCTTCTGATGGCCTCAAGCATCACTTACACATGGTATTCTCCCTCTTTCTTCAAGGCACATTTTCTCTGTTTGCCTGACTCCGTGACCAAATGTCTTCTTTTTATAAGGACACCACTCATATTAGATTAGGGGCCCAGAAACTTGTCACATGACCTTTTATATGCAAGAGGCACAGGTAATGTAGTTCTTGGCTGGACAGCCACTACCTTGCATTACTCTGCAGCACACAGGGGAGGACAAGTGTTTGGTAGAAGCCTAATTGTCTCTGCAGCAGATTTTTTCCTTCAACCGAGCGATGCTGTGACTCCGTTGGTCTTGTTGGAGCTGTTTCTTAGTGTCTAGTCAGACACACATGATTTCTCTAAAACTAAAACAGTAAATTGTGTCCTTAGCTTTGTTTAGAGAAAGAATTCTGAGTTGAACCAGAAGACATTACTACTGAAAAGTCTTTCTTAGTCAGATATTCATTTAATATACATTATGTATATGGTGTTTTAAACCTGTTATCAATCAGCCAGAGGCCCTCCTACAACAGTGCTGGGGTGTGAGTTTCCTCCTGGAAAGAGGATCTGGACAGAGGAACTCTGTGTCCATCACGTAGATCAAAAACAGAATGAAATAAAGCAGCCCCTTGACTCATCTATTCTCAGTTCAACCATACACATTCATGAATCCTTAATATATTCCAGGGTAATAGTCAACATACCAAACACCTGCTGCCTCCTGGCTCCAGCCATCAGAACCAACACCCATCATAAAAAGCCCAATTGGCCCTACCAGTGGGAACTGCCTGATATTAGCAATCATGTGATACAGTGTTCCCTTGGCAACTGTGAGGCTAAATTTCTTCAAATACCCAGTGTTAGGAAAGAGTTTATTATGGGAAAAAAATGTTTAGCTAACTGAGCTTATCAAACAATTGATAAAGGCCGTATATGGTTGGACTCTATGAGGGCTTGGGAAATGCCAAGCATTGTGCTCAACCCTTCAATTATCTCATTTAATATCCCTAGTGCCATGAGGCAGGTACCATTATTTTTCCATTTACAGATGAGTGAATAAACTAAAGTTTAGAAGGAGTAAGTTGTATGCTCATGGAAAAAAATAATACCCTGTAGAGCAGGCTTAGACTCCAACAAGCTCCAACTCCAGAGCTTGATCCAACGGCACAGCCGTGCTGCCCATGTACTTCCTGAGCATGCACGGGTGTATCAGCCCTAGTGTCCATCACTTGCAACAGATGGAATTGGGGACAATGATGATACATTTCCTTCTTTTTCATCTGGGCCTCTTCATCCTCTGTTTTTCTGGGTTACCAATGTTTAGACTCATCGCATAGTGCCCCAAAATATATTTCCATTGGCCACCAAGAGTTTGCATCTTTTCTCTTGATGATTTTGCTAAACCCCAATTAGTTAGTGAGAATAAAGGCAGAGGATCTAGGTAGGTTTTCTTTAAAAACAAAAACAAAAAACCTCAGGTCATTGAATTGTGTCCTAAAATATATACCTACCAAACAATGACAATCTTTATGCATACTTTTATCTCTTTTCCATTATTTAGCTTATATTTTCAATGTCTGTGAATATAAAATATTATCACAATAGGTTTAAATATGCAATGCCTGAAACTTTTTAATTTTTTTCTTTCTTGTTTGGAAGTTAATGTGACACTTTTAAACTATGCTGTTGAATGAGATACAGATTACCACTATGCTACAATAATCAGAACCTCAGTTTCTAATGTCTTTGTATATTTTAGCTGTTATAATTGCAATTCTTATTCAGTGCTTTCCAAACAATGGATAGTAATACATTAGTAAGTCAAGAGAATTTTGCTGTTAAATACAACCCAAAGGAGCTAATAAAACAGATAATTCTCACTTCAAGATAACCACTATGCTATGAATTATTTTTGAACCATTTAAAAAGTTGAAGTTCATTTCAACCTTGAAGCAAAAGTCTCTTTCAAGTCAAGATACTATTGTTCAACTCTCACGGAGTATGATTAAGAGAAACAATGATTCACCCTTTTTTTATGAAAAATGGTTTTATGTCCATATTCATTATTTAGGAAAAAATATAAGGAAATCAAATAAGGTTTAAAAGTATTATGTTAAGGTTTTTCGGAAAAATAATTGTCGCTGCTACATTTTAAGCTAACAAAGCCTTTCTTTATGAATGATGAACTATGAAAGGTATTGAAAATGCTTTTTAAAGTAAATGCAAAAAAGTGATTGAAAATCCACCTCAAAGCAGAACTACACTTCTTTTGAGTCACTGAAGGAATCCTATGTGGAAGATGGCAACATAGGCAAATACTGTACAAAGTATTGCTGGTCCATAAGAGGATCCCCACCCAGATACCCAATGGCAACAGCAGCAGCACCCATACTGTGAAATGCAGGGATATACCCTTAGTAATTTATGACTAATTATATTACATGTGAAAATATATAGCCAAACAATAAGTATTTCTAAGTATCTACCATGTATAAGCCACTCTCTAGTTACTGCATGTTTTAACTTGCACTGCTACAACAAAATCCCGCAGACTGGCTGGCTTAAACCACAGACATTTATTTCTCACGGTTCTAAAGGGTAAAACTTTGAGACCAGGGTGCTCATATGGTTGCATTCTGATGTGAGGTACCTGCATTTTTGTTGTATTTTTATGAGAGAAAGAGAGAGAGAGAGAGAGAGAGAGAGAGAGAGAGAGAGAGAGAGAGAGAGAGAAAGAAAAAGAGAAAGAGAAAGAGGAGAAGCCCTGTGGTCTCTTCTTATAAGGGCACTAATCCCATCATGAGGGTCCCACCATCATCTGAACCTAATTACATCCCAAAGGTCCCACATCCTAACATCATCACATTGGGGATTAGGGCTTCAACATAGGAATTTGGGGGAGACACAAGCATTCAATTCATAACACTATGTCCATACAAAAGGCTTTGGAGGGATTCAGCTGTCTCTCAACAGTTTATAACACCCCTCTGATGAATTTATGTGTATTAGATGTGGAGTTACAGTGAGCTTCTAAAGGGCATGAAGAATATTATTCCCTGGTTTCATCTTCGGTGCCATGAACAATAATCCAGAGTGTGAAGTAGGTATTGTAGAGTGATGATGAATAAATGCAAAAGTGGGTAATGAAGAGAGATGAGACTGACACATGAAACTTTCAAAAGTTACAGCAACATCAAAAAGAATATCTTATGTACAAAAGCATGACACTTTGCAAGTGTGTGGTAGACACAATATATTTAATGATTCTAGAAGGAAAAGGCTTCTTCATAGAGGTAGGTAACCTGGGCTTGATAAAGAAAAGAAATAGGATAGTAAAGAGAAAGAATTTACTGAGAAAATTTTATAAGAATAAGAAATAAGCAGGAAATTTCAGATGAGATCAGGCACACTCAGGGTAGTATGGTTGTAGACATAAGCAGGAAATTTCAATGTGTCTGCTGGGGATACCAAACAGCCCAAATTTGCTACAAAAGTGGCAGAATAAAATAATTGAGGGGATTAAACCATTCACCAAAACTTGCAAACCTAGGCCCCTAAACTCCACATAAGCCAAAGTATGTTTTATTTTTGTCCTATACTCTTTAAATGTTTTAATGTGTTGTTAATGCATACATCCCAGAAAATTTTACACAAAAATTCAGATTCTCAGCTTTCCATAAAAATTTTATGATTGAACATTAATTACTCTCAGTTCCAACCAGTCAGAGCAGAGGGAATGAGGGAAACAGCTGCTGAGATGGCCCTCCTCCTGCTTACCCTCCGTCCCACCGGATTTGCGTTTCTCTCTGTCAGCTAAGGGCATTTCACTCGTTTAGGGTTCTCTACCTCAGCCCTTATGGTGTGAGAGGTCTGATGAGGATGCAGTTTGAGGTCAGATGTCTCTCTCTCTCTCATGCCCATGGTGCAATCACCATGAACCCTAGAAATTTACAGCTGCCCTAGCAACTCACAAGGGGCCATGTGAAGTCAACAATCATCACAGCTCTGAATGACACTGATTCAAGTCAACAGAAGACCCTGTTAAACCTGAGAGAGCAGAGGTAAAGGAAGTGTAACAACGTGAAGCGCTTGGGCTTTTCACTCAACGCTGAAATCTCCACAAGGGATGTGGAGTTTTCCAATAATGATTGCCTTACAAAAGGAGGGATTCTCTGGTCTCTCTTGGGTCATCAGTTACCTTCAAGAATTTTTCTGCATACTTCATGGGAAATTTAAATGCAGCTACTTCCCAACATTTAAAAAAAACATATGTTCTCAATGGTCTGGAAGCAACAGAACTCCTCAAAGGCAGTAGGGCAGGGGATCCCTTTGAGCATTTTCCAATAGCCATAGGCCCTAATTCAAGAAAAATTTTATATACAATTTCAGAAGTTTTGGGGGATTAATGGAAAGACTCTTTATTAACATTTTGATTGTATGTACAAATTCTAGATTTAAAAAAATTGTTCCTGGATATTGTCAAAGAAGATTTAAAGGTTACCTGAATCAATTTGGAATTCTCAGCAGAGGGCATGAGCAAGGTTAAACTCCAAGCACTTGTAAAATAGTGAAATTTATTTAAAATGAAAGGATCATTGGAAGGGAGGAGATACCATGACTGGGATGGAAACAGGGCAAATAGAGCAGAGAAAATTGGGGTGAGAGATACTGAGGAAATGGAATCTGAATGATATTCATTCTATTTTTAAATTCCCATGTATTGAAGTTGTAGCTATCTCCAGGAATATCCAAGATCCGAAGTCCTAGTAATTCTATGCTGCCAATCTAAATGCCCCAAATGCTTTTCAGAGTCAGTCTTCCCTGCAGGCCAACCCTATTTCTATTTGAAACTTGACTCTCTCATGGCCTAAATCCTACTGCCTACTGTGAAGTAGTGGTATTAATACCAAGTTGCAAGGCTTTGAGAGCCAAATTATATAGTCTCACTTTCCCATGTATTTTTTACAACATGCTGCATGCTCTCCAGTTTTAGTAGGAGCTCAATATTTCATAAGTTAAAGATCATGCAGAGTTCAAAATACTGGTTAAGGATGCTCAATGAGCTTAGTGAGGACCTACAGCATAAAAAAGATGCAGTTAGGAATGAAGAATATGCTACTTGAAATAAAAAACAATTTATAGGGAAACAACAATAGAGTGGATAAAGCCAAGAATCAAATCAATTATTTGGAACATAAGAAAAGAAATAATCAGAAAAAGAAGGAAGGAAAATCCAAAAAAAGCAAGGATAATGTAAGCAGGTTATTGGACAACTGTAAGCCATCCAACTTTCACTTCATAGGGGTTCCAGAAGGAGAAGAGAAAGCAAGAAATTAGAAATCTACTTGAAAAAATAATGAAAGAAAACAAACGTCCCTAATTTGGTAAAGTAAATGGACATGCAAGCCCAGGAAGCACAAAAAGTCCCAAACAAGATGGATACAATGAGGCCCATGCCAAGACACATATAATTAAAATGCCAAAGGTTAAAGATAAAGAGATGGGAGGGGGTGTGGGAGAATGGGTGAGAGGTGAGGGGGTTAAGAAGTACAAATAGGTACTTACAGAGTAGCCAATGGAATGTGAAGTACAGTACAGGGAAGGGAGTAGCCTAAGAACTTATACACATGACCCATGGACATGACCAAGGATGGGAGCATTGCCTGAGGGAGTGGAGGATGCTGGGTGGAGGGGAGCAAAGGGGGGGAAATCAGGACAACTGTAACAGCATAATCAATAAAATATAATTTAAAAAATTAAGTTTGGGGGTCCAAATTTCTTTAAACACAAGGATGAGCTGTTTTGTTCTTACTGCTAGTCTGAGAATGGTCATTTTCTATTATGTGTAAAATAGAAGAGAAGGAACTAAATATTTGTATTATTATAGATAACAGCACCTATACCTATAATTTTTTATTCAAAGCAATGCACTCTTTCTACAATCTGATTTCTCTGTTATATATTCTAGTGACAAGTACATGGTCATGTAATTAAGAGATTCTTAATGACTATTTTGAGGTAAAGATAACAAAGTCCTGCCAATCAGGGAAACAAATGGCCCTCAAAATTCAAATAACTGAAAGATACTACAGATACTGCTACAGGAAATAACTTTTCCCATTTACTGTTGAACTTGACATTTACCTTGGTATTTAGCTATCTTATCTATCAAAATTTAAAACATATTCTCTTTAAAACTATGAAATGACTTGCAAAAAATCTATCCTAGAAAAGGACATAGATGTGAAATTAAGTGAAAGAAAAAATGACACTTTTTGGTTTGGGTGTTCAAAAAAAGCGAGGTCCAAGGGCCATGCCCCACAAAAGAACACGCATGAATAAAACATGAGCTGTTCTCTTTGGATAGCTTCTAGTGTGACAGAGGAGCAAATGCATGGGGATGATCACCATTCAGAGGGGGAAATACAGAATCCCCAATGCACCCCACAGCAGGGTGGGGGAAGAGATGTCTAGAAAGGAACCTCAGGAGATATTTTCAAAATTGATGGCATTTGAGCAAGTCTTAGAGAATGAATTGAGTTTGGGCACAACTATCTTCACTGGGATGCTTCAAGGGAACTAAATTACAGAAACCAGAAGGGGCCAGTGAAAGAAAATCAGTCTAAGACATTCTTACTTGGATGCATGCTTCTGATCTCCAGCTGTTCAATTTACCCAGTAACTTTGCCTAATTAGAATGTCTTCGGATAATTTTGGTATATTTGAATCTGAATGATCAACCAAAGAAAAACATGTTATTGTTATGATCACTTTTAGTTCTTAATCAGTGTTTACTTGTTTGGATAAGCTGCCATATTTTTCTTAATGTCATAATGCCATGTTTCTGTAAAGGTATTATAGAAGTGCACAAGTAAGTATGTTTTATTTAGTTTGTAAGACAGTATCTTTTCTGAACATTACAGGAAATACATGATTTTTCTTTGATTGCTCTTTTTGTTTCAGTCCTTTCCTATGAGGACTTCACTTTGATTTAACATTCCCAAATTTTACTTAAATATATTAGTTTCTAACATATTAAATACATGTTTACATTCTTTTTGCTTTGTACAGAGAGACATTGTTTTGGGATAGGGAGAAAATTTTCTCCTCAATTTTTCATTTGGATTTAAATTAAATTGATTATAACTAACTGCTACAAATATTTTTTAATATTTAAAAAAGATTCTAAAACCATACCACCATAATCTTTTGTACTGCCAGGATACTTATATTATGATTGTGTTGTTTGAAAAGTTAGGAAGATAGAGGATACCCCTCAAATATTTATGTCCAGCTTTATTTTATATGGCATAGCCAGTTAATTTTTATTTATTTACTTTTATGTAAAATATGTTAGTATTTGCTGGTTACCTCAACTGGGTAACCACAACCTGGAGATACAGCCTGTCCTTAAGGGTGACTGTCCTTAAGGATTGTATAACTAATAAGAACAGAAATGCTTTTAAAAAAATAAATGTATTAAAACACCTACTGTCCCCACAGGATGCGGAATCAGTGGGTATGGAGAGACGAGCCTGGAGATGAATGGAGTTCAGTAATAAAGAGTGCACCCAAGTGAATTTTAACTAATAATAGCTAATGTGAATGATTGGCTTTTTAAATTGTTTTCAATCCATGGGAATGGATTAAAAAGCACCCTTCTAAGAGCATCACTCTGATTTGCTTGTGTTTCAGATTGTTTCTTTGGATAGAAGAGAGGAGAGGGAAATGATGAAGGTTTGCTGAGAATGTGCATGTGGAGTGGGTCACATGGTCAGCATACTTGTCATGCAGAATGCAGCAAATAAAGAAAAAAAACATAGTCATCCCTCCATATCTACAGGTTCCACATCCAAGGATTCAACCAACTGTGGCAGACCCTTCTGTGTGGCGTGGGCCCAGCTCCCACTTGGAGATGCGCAGGACTCACACCCACAGATAGGTTCTCTCGTGGGTAATCAGACTTGCAATATACCTGGGCTGCTTTGAGCTTGCTTTTCACTAAAACTCCCTCACCCTACAAGTGCTAAACCTTGCAGGGACCAGTGTAACTGGCTCAACCACTTTTGCCTTTTTATTTGCTAATATCCTTCTTCTGTGATGTGATTAGGGGCATTGGCTCCTTTGTTGTAACAGGGGGGATAGTGAGTGAGGACCATCTTGTACTGTGAGGAGAAATAAAATAAAGGCCTGACATGGTGGAGGCCACAGCTTTTGCTCCCCTTGAGAGAAAAGAGCCACACTGTCGTCCTTTTTCCTCCACCGGACTCGGTAGTCCTTGTGTATGTTTTATTTTATCCATAATGATGTAGACACTGCTAGCCGGTGTCCACATTAACCAACTATGGATCAAAAATACTTGAAGAAAGCATTACATGGTTGCTGACACGTATTATGCAGTTAAAACTTCCTTGATCATGTCTGTGCTGAGCCTGCACACTTTTCTCTTGTCCTTATTTACTAAACAATACTGTAAAACAACTCTTACATAACATTCTGTTGTGTTAGGTATTACAAGTTATCTAGAGATGAGTTAAAGTATATGGGAGGATGTGTGTAGGTGCTTTTACAAATAGATAATGTGACAGTCTTCAGAGTGTGCCTTTTTGTCAGGTTTGTCCTTTAGGGCCCCTGCTCTTACAGTGGCAGGGCACTGTGGGCCTCATCTTAATACAGGCTCTGGGAGCTTCACGAAATGAGTCAGTAACACTCTCCCTCAAACACCTTTTTTTCCAAGCAGAGTATTTCCTGATTTGACTTGAAGTCTGAGTCCTACCTGCTTCTTCTCTCACCCTGAATTTGAAGTCTAAACAGAAGTGTCAAAGCATAAAGTAACATTTTCACACAGCCAGGAGAAAAAGTGGGCAGGGAATACAGATCCATGTTTTATGGTATGTTTCAGCAAAATAGCGAGGACTCAGGAGATTCCAGTGGTTCAGCCCTCCTCCCTGCTGGAGTGCAGGGCTTTGTTCCTTTGATCTGCTAGGTTGACTTTGGATCAGCCAAAAGTCAGCCTCGCTGTTCATGTTGCTCCTCATTCCTGGGCAAGAGTAGTAGTGTTTTCCTACCAGAAATCATGAGAATGCTGTGTGATATCACTCTTTTCATTTCCTTGCACTCAAAATAGGCTGGTTTAGAGAGGGCTTTTCTGACTGCCTTTCACGTTCAGTCAGCACAGGTGATCCCAACAAATGCATTGAACGTGTTCTGTCATTGTGACAGTCCCATCAAACATCTAGTCAGCCATATCAGATTAAAATGTTTCATTCTTCCCTCTGTTTAAATGCCTAGCACTTCACTGTCATTGGGGGGGGGGGATCTAGCAACAAAGGCAATAGTGGTCTAAATTTACCAAATTACTCAGATAATCATTCATTTCTAGAGTACTTCATTACTCATTTAATGGCATGCTTGGCGCATGGGAAGTGCTTTATAACTAGCAGATATTATTTCTACTTGAAAGGCAAATTGTGTTTTTAATTCTCTATTAATATTTTCCCCTTCAGTTTTCTCTGTTCATTTTTCCATGATTCTATTTACCTAATAATTAAAATATGTACTTGAGTGGTATGGCTTCGTATCAACTGTATTATCTAAGAATAGGTCTTATATGTGCCCTTCATCTAAACTTTTGTATAATCTATACTCAGTAGGATCAAGAGTAGAATAGCATAGAAAACCAAGTGTTGAAAACCAAGTTTTGGCTGTTATTCTTTCAATTGCTTGAGAGCTTATTATACTTGTGGAATTGGAGCTTTGATCAGTAAATTAAAGCTCGTGAAGAGCAGAAGAAAAGAAATATTTTGAGACAAAGCAGATCACGGAGATTAGGACTCATTTAAAATGTTCTGGAGTTTTGCCACTCCAAGTGTGGTCTGTGGACCACCAGTATCCCCATCATCTGAGAGCTTGGTAGAATTGCAGAATCTTAAGCCCCACCCCAGACCTACCAACTCAGCCTGCATTTAATCAAGATCACACACGGGCCCTGGCTGATATGGCTCAGTGGATTGAGTGCCACCCGATGAACCAAAGGGTTGCTGGTTTGGTTCTGGTTGGGGTATATGCCTGAGTTGTGGGCCAGGTCCAGTCCCCAGTGGGGGTGTTGGAGAGGCAACCACACATTGATGTTTCTCTCCCTCTCTTTCTCCCTTCTTTACCCTCTCTCTAAAAATAAATTTTAAAAATCTTTTAAAAAAAGATCACTTATGGGATTTGTGTACCCACTAACACTTGAGAACCATTGTGCTAGGACATATAAGCATCAACCATAAACTTCAAAACCCTTCAGTAGAGAAAGGAAGTACTGTGCAATGATGGACCATTCAAGGACAAAGTCCTCACAAAAAGTTAAGGGAACTTTAACCCAACTCTGTGGCTTGCCTAAAGGCATATGGTTGTAAGTGGTGGAAATAGGGTGTAAATATAAGTTTGGGTTCACTGTTGACTTTTTCGCTATATCACATTGAAAGAAGAATTTTATCAGTAATCTCTGAGAGCAGAATTTTCTTTCTCTGCTTTTGAAATTTAGATAGTGAAGCTACTGTGCCTGCCTTAAACTGTTTAAACGTTACTATTTCCTGTTCTCAAACAACGCCTATTCAATGATAACAATTTCAAAGATTCCACTTTTAAAAAATTTCCAATCCCTTCTATTCCTCCTCCATAAATACAGTAGATCTTCATTCTTCAAAGAAGTTGCGTTTCCAAATCCAGGTACTCACTAAAATTTATTTACAACTCCAGAATCAGTACCCAGGGCATTTCTGTGGCCATTGCGGACATCCACAGAACAGCAAAAAAGTGTGGTCACCCGGTGCACACGTTCCAAATGGAGGCTGAACAAGGGGAGCTCTGCCTCCTCCGTTCAGCTCTCACACTGTGGATGAGTGTCTTTTTCACCATCTGTTTAGTTCCGTGTTTTTCCCATTTCTCTCTTTTTGTTTGGTTTCACTCTTTAAGATGGTCTCCATGCATAGTGCTAAAGTTCTGCTTAGTTTTCCTATGCCTAAGAGAAGGTGGAGGGGTACAAGATAAGCTTCATTCAGATATGTTATACTCTTGACTATAAATCCAATGTTAACAAGTCAACAACATGCATTCAGTAAGGTGACTTTATACAGAAACAGACATACAAGAAAGTTATGTAGTGACTAGTTGATAGAAATCTTGTGACTAGAAGCACTCAGAAACAGAACCCTGTATTTCCTCAGGAGCGATGGTTCAGTCTTCACTAACTCAGTGTCTGTAACAACTTCATAGAACTAAAGTACTGCAGATAATGAGAATTCTGTCACAGGCCATGATAACTTTTTTTTTTCCCATGACAATGTGGTTCTGCCCTAGAACTTAGAAACACCTGCAGTCGTTGCTTCCTAAATAATCTCCATGATGTAACAGAAATGAGCAATGCACCACGTGCTCCTCCGGATAGCCTAAGAAAGCCTGGGCTGGAGCTGAATCAATGTGCTGATGGTGAATCCTCTGTTGTTATAATGCATCACGTCATTTCAAACTGATTTCACCTCTGTAGGAAGAGTCTCTCCTTCCCCTTTCTGGGGCCAGGATATTTATCACTGTCCTTTTCCTCTTTCAATTTAGATCCCAAACAAATGTGTAGCCTTATGGGGTCACATTCTGACCCTCCTTTTAGAACCACAGGAAAACACAGAACACCGTCAAGGTTCTTCCCATCTCACAGATGTGGAGGCTGAGGCCTGGGGCAGCTGGTGGAAGGCCCCAAAGCATTGCTAGAACAGCACGAATGAGGATCTCGGAGGAAGGCCTGTTCTCTCTGATGACACTGGAGCCCGGTGCTTGCAGAATTTCTCTGTCTGAGACATTGGGTGTTTCCATAATAGGAGGCAGACTGTTTGCTCTGCCCCGCGGTTTGCTAGTGGCCACTTCCCCTGCACAGTTAAGGAGAACAGGGTCGCAACTGGCTGTTTTCTAGAAAGGATTAAAGATGTTAAAAAAGGGAATATTGATTTAGGGCCTCACGACTTAGGGGATCTGGGTTTCCTTGTTGGGTTTGGAAGGCAAATTTGCTATCACAGTACTGCAGCAGATCCTCCTACAGAAGGGAAAATTGCCGCGTGTTAAAAGTGCATCTCAATTTCTAACTACCGCAGCATCGTGTAAATTGTCTCAGACCTAAATCGAAGCAGTACCTTCACAATGTAACCATAGTCTTCTTAATTGCAATGCTACTTTAGGCAGGATATATGTGAAAAACATTTTTTTGTGTGGGCACATATTAAAATTTGATTTTTTTCCTGCCTAAAAAAAAAAAAAAGAAACCATATGATCTGCACTTTAGCTTAGCTTTGGCTGAATCAATATTATGAGTTACTAAGGACTAATGAGTGAGATCGCAGGTCCCTGAAGACACACAGGATGACAAGTTTGTGTGTGTGGATGGAAAGGACTAGAGAGGCCTTGTCCAGAAACACATGAAGTTCTTTTTCAAGTAGAAAAAGAATTACTTCTCCTTTCACCAGTATTTTGGTTCACTTTCTTTATGTGTTCAGATAAATGCATTTTAACTTGAAGTGGAACTCAATTTTGGAGAACATAAAAGTTACCCTATAAAACCAGACCAATCAACACTCTACAATCTTCTCTCAGCTTGTTTTCTTTAACCTTTAGCCACCAAAACTCTTTTGCAGAAAGCACTTCCAATAATGTAGATGAATACCTGCTGATATGAAAGAAGATCGATACTGTTTATGACATAGGGAGGATTTCAGATAACGTGTCGGAACACCTGGCACATTCTATATACATTGTTGACTTTCGGTGAAATTGAACAGTTTCTTTGGATTTCTCATTAGGCCTGTATATTTCATAAATAACTGGCTTATTAGCTAGAATTATCAGTCACTATGTTCACTATCTCTATTTCCTTGCCCAATGAAATATTCTTTCACAGGCTGCTCAGGCAGTCTCAGATTTAAAAATTTAACTTCACATTTAAAAAAAAAAAACAACTAACTGCAGAGAGTAGCATTTTCCTTTCCCTCAAGGCTGCATTTTTTTTTTTCCAGGCTAGTGCTAGGACACAGAGGACAAAGCTGTCTCTCCAGGAACTCACAGTGTGTTATAGAAAGTAGGCAAGTAAATAAATAAAAGCAAGGGAATGTCACTCTTCATCATATCATTTTATTTTCTTGATAGCAGTTATAACAACCTGCAATTGTCCAGGGCAATCTGCCTCTCCTCCTAGGAAGTAAATGCTCTGAGGGCAGGGATCTGGCACCGAGCAGTAGGTACCCGATAAGGATGAGTTTAATGAATATAGTAGAACATGAGATACTAGGTCCATACAGGGAACTCTGGGGTCCTTACGTGAGTAAGTCTCTCTAGGGCTGCAAGATTTTTCTGCTACTCTTTCTTGACGCTTATTTATGCAAGTGGATCTGTCCTATGACTGTCATTTCAAACTTCTCTCTCCATCTTGTATGCTTGTCCTGCCTAGAGTAGCATTGCAATAAAAAGATGATGGTTATATTGTGACTGTGTTGTGTAAACTGTCTGAATGCAGACATGGTGATGATGACCTAGAGAATTTGCCATGGCCTCCCCGTGATGTGGTCTGTCCCAGTTTGGACCCCAGAGCCCGAGGGTACATAGTAAATGAGCTGGGACACTGAACTCCACCTGGAGACGCATGACTTTGAACCTCAGCTCACGCACTTAGTGAAGTGAGTGAGTTGTCAATCTCTCTGACACTCAGACTCATCTGTGAAGTGGGGAGTTAGTAGTACTCTCCTCACAAAGTCGATGCTTGTAAAATGCTTAGCACTGAAGGTGCATGAGTTGAGTCTGCATACATGCAACTAATGTTTAGAGATTAGCATCCTGTTTTCCTATTTCTGTGAGTTGTGTTCTTTATAAGCCATGGTAGGATTGCGACTTTAGAGCCACCCCCACCCCCAACATTGCTGCCATCTGACATTGGGGCGAGGGAGTTGAAGTCTTTCCACAGAAGGTAAAGTGGGCCAGTATTTGTGAGTCTGACCTGGAAGTTTCAGGAAAGTGGGAGAAGGAGGGCTGTCTAGAAGTCGTAGCCTCATGAAACGGTTGTTAGTACTTCTTGTATGAGTCATAAACAGCCCTGAAGCTGTGGCATCTCTGAGTTCCCCAGTCATTGAAGGCAATAAAGAAAAAAGCAAAAGATAATGAAATCTTTGGGGTAACTTTAGTGACAATCGAAGAGGAATGTTTTGTTGTGGAAAGCATTTCTTTTGTTTGTTTTCAGGGCTGCTTTACAAAACTAAATTGTGGCAGAAACACTGTGGAAGTTATTAATGAGAAAGACCAAGCTAAATGTAACTATATTTCTAACCATTCAGAGCCATTAATTTGAACTAATTTGCTGTAAACAATCCAAGCTGAAGGTTTACTGGGCCTTTCTCATTTTCTGCCAAGGTTTTTAACTTGCTTGGTAGGCAGCAAGGGGGACTTGCCTGATCTAGCATTTGCAATTATTTGTCTCTAACAAAGACAATCATGGTAAATCAGGAGACTTCTAACAAAAGTATTTTATTTTTTAAAATAGATATGAAATGATTCATGTAGTAGTTTTTAGGACTTGTTTTCACTACTAAGAGGTGTGCATGATGCTTTTTTC
Organism: Anoura caudifer; assembly: GCA_004027475.1. Taxonomy (NCBI): domain Eukaryota; kingdom Metazoa; phylum Chordata; class Mammalia; order Chiroptera; family Phyllostomidae; genus Anoura; species Anoura caudifer. The sequence continues at coordinate 21,918 of PVKU01000097.1, read as the reverse complement.
AGTGAACATAGACTGCAAACCTATGCTTATCTTCTCATTCTCGAATGATATCTTCTTGGTAAGAAATTAGCATTTGCATCGGGCCTGGTTTCTAGAAGCCATGTGTCTTCAAATGCCCTTATTCCTGAAGTAGCATTTATGCATTTCATACCCGTTGCCTGGGCCTAGTATAAAATATAATAAAAGAATATGACTGGGGTTCAATAAGTACAACCCTCTGTCAACTAATAGCTCTTTGATGCTGGGCAGGTTAATTAAAGTCTCTGAGCCTCAATTCCTTCCTAGAATTGTTGTACAGATTAATCATACAGTGTAGATAAAAGGTATATCACATGTAATGCAGCCCATGTAAAAGGCATAGCTCATATAACATGATATATGCAACAGGAGTAGTATATGTAATGGAGTATAGGCAAAAGGCACAGCACAGCATGTCCCAAGCAGACAATGTGACAAGGATCCCTGGGCAAGTGACTTATTAAAGAAATGCTCCCAGGAGAAGGAAGAAGGGCGCAGGGGAAAGAAACCAGGCAAGGGTATGATTTCAGGCAAAGTCCCAGCCTCAGCCTGATTCTGTAGAGAGGAGCTGTGTTGTGCAAACTGTGCTTCAGAGTTTGCCAAGACTTAAAATGAGAGAGCAGGACCTCCTTCCTCCCTCACTAACCAGTTTGGCTACAAGATACAGGGGAACTATAAGCTCTCAGGCACTTGCCACTCTCTGGCTCTGTGGATGCAGGGGCTCCAGCAACGGGAGGGCCCCCGTCCCAAGCTGAGTCACGAATGCAGGTCATTCATTAGGTGAAGTGAAAGCTTACTGAAGCAGTGAGGGACACTAGAAACCAGTAACAGGGACCTATGGGGATCCAGGCAGACCACCAACGGTGTTTACTACAATAATGCCTCATAAAATCTCAATAAATGTAAGTTCCTTTCCTTTTCCTAAGCAGTCACTATTTCCATCATTCATAGTAGCCTCTTACTTAGTGAAGTCTTGAGGTCAGAGATTGTATACTTTTGGCCTTTCAATGGCTGCACATGGCCATCAAAGAGAATTTGCCGAGCACACGAGAAGTTGAACATGAGTCGTAACTTATGAAACTAAGATCCTCATGCATTTCTGGTTTGCTGTAAATCTCAGAGCCACACGGGGATGGTAGACAAAGATTGTTATTACTTGTTGGTAGTTACTAGAGAGCACATGGCAATTTCAACCACTGTGCTTGCTTTATTCAAGTGATTAGTGAGATGTCATATTCTAATCTGAGAATTTTTCTGGTACATATTAAAATTAGCTTTGGCAATTGCAGGCAAGGTAAAGGATTCAGGATGCTGGAAGCTCTCAGTTCTGACAAATTCATCAGAGAGGCAACTGTTCTTCAATGTATTGATATGAGAACAAGAACCAATTAGCAACTTAAGAAATACAGCTTGATGCTCTCACACAAAACATTGCAACTGAGAAAATTTCAGCAACTGCCAGCCAGACTCATGTCCATTAAAAGCAAATGTAATCAATGAAATTCTTTTTTTAAAAAAGCAAATGTAAGGAAGAGCCAAGGATGAGAGAAGGGAATTGCTTTGGGCTATTACCATGCTGTCCTATAGATGACGCTGGACTGTAACACACTGTTTATGAATTTCCCACAGGCTTCCCCCTTCAGGGTGTGCAAATTGATGGTGAGAAGGGACTGTCTGCTGATCCCCACCCTAGGGGTGGGGGTGGGGCAGGACAGCTGTGAGGCTCTCTAAACATGAACCAGGTCTGAAAGTACCACATTGCCTAACTCCAGTAGCTGTAACTGAGGCAAAAGGAAATGTTTCCCCAAGCTGTGTTTACTGAGCTGAGTTTCCAGAAGTGACATTTACTTTGAAAGCACTCAGTAACTCTTTTGTCTGGCATATAATTTCCACAAGCGCTTAGGATAACAGATGGAGCATACGCCGTGTCTTGAAAATTAATGTGGCCCTCCACTGGTGAGTGACAGAGGGAAACCACCACTGTGACAAGATATTTCTCAGGTTGTCCCTAGCCACCCAGAACTTTGGGAAGCCTCACGGGCCACCCTGTTCAGGAAGACCAGGGAAGAGACAGGGCCGCATGTTCCTTGATCTGAGGGCATTAGTGATCTTGGCGAGGTTCAAGTCCTTTCTAACGTTCTTCCCTCTGCATTCGAAAGTGGAAACAGAACAGTAACAGCATATGGAGCCGAGAGAGAGCATCCTCAGCACAGCTTGTTATTAAAGAGGCAAACTGCATCTTTAGGGACAGCGGAAGCCTCCAGGCTGATTTGTTTTTAATACTGATAGATAAACAAACACCAGTGATGAAGCTTTGGGGTGGTGTGTAATTCGGATTGCTTCTGTTCCATGCCAGAGCCCCAGGGCTCAGGAAAGGGACATTTTTACTTGTGCGGACTGAATCCTAGTGACAGAATGAGAGACTCCTCTCGCCTGTCTCACCTGCCAACTGGTTTGCTCTTCCATGGAAAACACAAGTTTCTTTTTTCACTGCAGCCTTGTCTGCAAATATTTAAAATAGTAGTTACTGGGAAAACCAAACACAATTATGTTTGTTTATCATGTAATTATGTGTTTATGACACTTGCTATACAAAGCAAATTTCTTTTTATTGTGACATAAATTCACTAGCTTTTACCAGAGAAACCATGTGTAGTTCCCTTCAGAGCCCAGAAAGTACAAATCAATTGTTTTCTACTATTAGTAGTTTCCATGTAAGCAGAGTGCCTGCCTACTTATTGCTCGAAAGTTTGCCACCAGACAGTTTTTCCAAGTTACTGTAGAAATCCATATTGACCTACTATTTAAATCTGAAGGCGCTGGCTTCAAAATTCTTTCTTTTGTGGAAGGATTCAATCTAGAATGTCTAAAATAATGATCTCAATCATTTTTTCATTCAGTACATTTTTATTGACTACCTACATACCTGATATATATTTAATGCTGGTTTCTTTAGGTTACCCCTTCTCGGACTCTATCCTTATTTAGGAGAATCTCAGCTATAAAGATGGGGAAAAATCTGAAAGTCACACAAGGGAGCGGCACACGGAATATGGCCCTAGGGCCCAGATGCAACAAGCCAGTGGACATTTGCTTAAGGTTTCCTTTGTTCCCAAAGGGCTGAGTTCTCAATAAACACAGCTCTGCTTGACTTTTGAAGAGTTTATTTATTAATGACGGTCAATACCCTAAACCTGATGCCTATTCCTGATGGTTTGAAAACCTGTGGGGAATTGTTTACTCTTCTATTGAAAGTCAGCTTTAAATTGACTGAGAATCAACTGACTTCCTGCTTGGGAAGTGGGAATTGGCAGATACTGGGAGGGAGCTGGAAAGGGAAGAATTCTCACGTAGAATGTGTCAAAGCCCGCTTGTAGAAAATTTTCAATCTAAGAGTTAGAAGAAATTGAAAACCCTGTTGCCCAGTAGTTTAAACTTCATTTCCTTTATTTAAAAAAAAAAAAATTTAGTAGCAGAAAACTTTCTTCAAAGGGAAGCATCCTAAATACCCAACATATAAAACAGGTAAAAAACAGAGCTTCCCCAGTTCAAGGAGGAGTCCAGATAGCTTGCTTCCGTCCCGCACTAACAGGTGGGACTCCACTGAGACTATTTGGTCAAACCCTCCCCTAAGGCTCCGTCTCTAAGCCACATCATTGCTGACTTGTTATTCAACTTCTGCTTGCTTATATTTCATAAAGAACTCCTTGCTTCAGAAGGTAGCTATTTCATCTTTCCATAGCTCTAAGATATGTATACAGGTTCCCTGCATTATCATTCATTACAAATCAGCAGTACAGGAGAGATTTTCAATACGAATGGGATCAGAAGTAATGTGACACTGTGCTTCTTCTTCGTTGTCAGCTCACACAACCCACTAAAAGTTTAAGCATGAGGCAACAGTTTCTTTTTTTTTTTTAAATTTAATTGTTGATCAAGTACAGTGGTCTCCATTTTCCCGCCACAACTCCCCCCCAGCCCAGCCATCCCCACTTCCTTGCCCTGGTTCCACCCCACCCCACCTTGGTTTTGTCCATGTGTGCTTTATAGTTGTTCCTAAAAACCCTTCTCCCTTTCCCCCCATTATCCCCTCCCACCTCCCCTCTGGGAACAATTTCTTTTTAAAAATCTTTTAGGTTCCCTGAAACAGGCTTAGTGACTTTTCCATGGAAAGTCTACAAAGAAATGTATCCCTTGAATAAAATCAACTATGCAAGATACAACCTCAAGAAAATGTTTGTTCTGAGTCATAAGTCCTTCGAGAAAGCTTGGTGTTAGAGGAGTTATAATGAAAATGCCAATTACAGATGCTTAGCAAGCAAACCTGTTCAGAAACTTTGTTCAAAAGGAAAGTTCATCCCAAGTGCAATATTTATATGTTCTCCGGCTGTCTGGGTGCCAGCGCCCCTGGATCCTGACTCACCTCCTCCTCTAAGCCCAGCACAAATACAAACACAAAACACTCCCTGCCAAACAGAAGCCACTGTGATGGGCTCAGATAAAAAAGGCACAGAAGCTTTCTTGTTTCTTTGTTTCTTTGAGGAGCTGAGTGAGAAAGATCTCCAAAGTTTTCAGAAGAAAAAATAAAAGCAGTGTGTGGAACGTTCCTGCCATCTCTCATCTGCCATGTCTCGACATAAGCACCTTCCAGAATTGTTTTCTGGGTGTCGTGCTGAGAATGTTCAGCGGCTCTGCCACCTGTTTTTGTAACTAGTTTTATTGGAACTCAGCCACACTCATCCATCTAGGTATTGTCTTTCACAGCTTTCAGAGTACAGTGGCAGAACCGAGCGATGCAGCACATACCTCACAGACCACGGTGCCTAAACTATTTCCTGTCCGGTGCTTTACAGATGCAGTTTGCCGACCACTGTATGCTGTGCTCACCACCCCAAGTCAAGTCTCTGTCCATCACTGTGTATCCCCAGTATACCCTATTCTACCTCCACCCTCTCCCTCACAACTGCCCCCCCCATGGAAATCACCACACTGTGGTCCATGTCCATGAGTTTTTTCCTCTTTTTTTTCTTTTTTGCTCAATCCCTCCACCCTCTGCACCCAGTCCCCCAACCCCCTTCCCCCAACCACAGTCAGCCTGCTCTCAGTCAGACTGTCTTAGCAGGTCTCTATTTTGCTTGAAAGAGAGGCACTATATCATGATTTCACTCATATGTGGAATCCAGTGAACAAAATGACCTGTGCATGCTTGTATAGTGGTTGTAAAGAGGATTCAACAGAAGACAAAGGGCCAGCGACATAGAATTGGCTGGAGGGACTAGACTACAAGTAATTCAGGTTTGTACAGCATTCGCTCTCCAGTGGGTCCTAAACATGTAGGCCAAGGCTTTTTATTCTCCATTTGAGGGAGCTGGAAGCCAAGAGCAGGGAGCAGGTGAGTGGCAGAGCCAGTGGGAAATTGTCCAGTGAAAAGGAACTTTTTTGCACACATCACAGCACAAAGACACACCTTTGTATGCTTTACATCAAAACACATTAACAAATTTGACTTTTAGAGACTGTAACTACATAACAGCATTCATCTTATGTTTATTTTATTGACTAGAATCCATAGAATAAAGGCAAAATAGCAGTAATAGAGGAATAGAAATTAATTTCAGGCTTTGCCATCCATTATAATTTATAAATTATTTTCTTTTCTCTAAACATCAACTAATCATCTATAAAATGTGTGTCATAATAATAGAAACTACTGCTTCTGTGAATTCAGGTATAATGAATTGCAGATGTGTGGTACAGAGTGAGAATTAAATAAATCTCCATAAAGAATTAGCAAATAAATATCTTGGTTCAGGTCCCCCCAGCCCACAACTAATGAAACCATGTGCCAAGGCAAGTACGTAGGTGCCAGGGGTCTGTGATCCCAGGAGTCTGTCTGAAGGAGTGGGAACAGGGGACAAGAAGAGTTGGAAGTTAAGAAAGGGACATGGGCACAGTCCCATGGAGATCCTGTTAGAGACCATGTGGAACCTGCCTTCAAATTGTCACACTGGGACAGTTCCTGTCTCTGGTTGGGCAAGGGTCACTCATAAGTCATTACCTCCCTGGTAGGCATTTCACTGGGCTCAGGGAACACCCTGAAGTAGAGGCTTGGGCAGCTGCGGTATAAATGAGACTATCTTAGATGAGTTCCAGGGAAGGTCCAGGGAATATGGCTAAGACATCAACTGTGTTTGCTACAACAAATAGACAATACTGTAGTCTCTTTTGTTTCAGTTCCACGAATTCTAACCAACAGACATTTCAATCTAAAAGCAATTATTAACTATACACTTTATTGAGCTTCTGAAGAGGCTGTCACATCAAAGTCTTGTAACTTATTATGAATGTTATTCCAGGTGATAATAATAATGATAAAAACATCTACCTTATTGTGTTTGTGTGTGCGTGAACCAAATCCTTAGTTAATAACCTGAAGTAGATATAAGTTTAGTAATTTGGTAACAAATTTTGTTGTAAAGAGAATTTGAAGATATTCTTTGAAATATGCCCAGAGGCCATAGAATTTTTTTGAAGCCTGTTTTAGAAGAGATTTATAAAATGTTCAGATTCTTCTGCTAGAAATTATAGACATAGATCTCCCAGAAAGAGAGAATGTGTTTTATCATGGACACCAAGGGTCAAAAAAAAAAAAAAATCTTACACTGAAGTGAAAGGAATAGATTGGTTTTCTATTTCCATGGGCACTTTGTTTTATTAGAGAAACACACCAAGTTTTGATTACAGTTGGCTTCTCAAGTTATCTTTTCCCCTGCAAATCATTCCAGATAGGTGTTGGTTAGGACAAGTGTTCCCAAACTTCCTGACTCAGCATCCATTCAAGATGACATTGTTCCCTGGAACTATCATCTTCACTTGCCCGTGGAAAGAAAAAAAAATAATAAAACAATGAAAAGGGATGTATAGTGTTCTGGAGCTGTGTCAGAGGAACGTAATTTAGTGGTTAACTCACGCCCCACACTAGTGCGCAGGCGCGGTTGCTGCAGAATTACGTTTACTATGTAGAGCTGGCTGCAGGTCCCTAGATAACTTAGAGTCCCTGGGGCCTCACATCGCGTAAAGACTTCAGTTCCCAACTCTGACACAGTGTTCTTTTGTGACATCACAGCCTTCTGTGTTTGCATCAGTGACATTGTTTTTGCAGTGGTTGGTTTACGTATCAGTGTTCCCCACTGATTTGTGAGCCTCTGTATTTTATTGAGTCCCTTATCTCTGGCACCTAGCAGTTACACAACACATACTAGAAGGTACTAAATGTTTTGCCAAATGAATTATGCCAGGAAGGGAGCAAGGGAGGGAGGAAGGGAGGGAGGGAGGAAGGAAGGAAGGAAGGAAGGAAGGAAGGAAGGAAGGAAGGAAGGAAGGAAGGAAGGAAGGAAGATATCTCCAGCCACTTCATGCCTCCCCCTCTAAAAAGCATATTTACCTTTCCTTCCTCGATTATACCTGGAGTAGGGACATGTTCCTTCAATGAGGCTCTTATGGCTCCAATGGAGTAAAGGTAGTATTTGGAGGCCAAAGGGATAAGTGGAGGCCAGATTGTACCACAGCTTGGCTGTATTTTAAGGACTTTGGCTGAGTGCATGAAATTGTGGGCTATTGCAGGGTCTTGATATGACTTCCATTCTAAAAGGCTCACTCTGCTGCTTTGAGAATAGAGTATAGGGGAGCCAGGATGGGAGTAAGCAGACTGTTAGGAAGCTGCTGCAGGGACTGGGGTTAGAGGAGACGGCATCTCTGATCAGGGTGGGAACAAAGGCAGTGGTAAGAAGCAGTAGGACTCCGGGTATGTGCTGAAGGTGGAGGCATCAGGGTTCCTGATGGGGGACTCCAGTGCTGCTGACTGGCAAGACTGGGAGAATGGTGTTTTCGTTAACAGGAATGAGAAAGCTAAGGGCAGAGCTGTCTGGGAGAGGTCAGGAATTCAGTTCAGCACATGTTGATTGTGAGGTTTCTAGTAGATGTCAAAGTAGGGATGCCGAGTTGGCAATTACACATCTAAAATTTGAGAGGTTCAGGCTAGAAATATAAATTGTGAGTTGTTGAGATATACAAATTATTTAAAACTACAAGGTTGGATAACGGCAAAAAGGAGTAAGTACCTGTAAATAGGAGGGCTGAGCTCTGCGACACTCCAACAAAATTAGAATAGTGGTCCATTCCCTCTTGAACTCAAGTTGTTTCCACTGTTTTCTTCAAAGGAAAAGCTGGGGCTTTTTTTTTTTTTCTTTTTCATTTTTATGCACAGTTAAAACAAATGCAATTAAAACAAAAGATCAGCGGAAGAAGTAGCGCTGAAATGATTTGGTGACAAATTCATGAAGATGATAGCTCAGAATGGTGCACTCTCAGAGGAGACAGTGACCTCCCTGAAAGGGATCCTATGTAAAAGAGCAGCAAACTTTGAATGAATGTGACCGCATCAAACATAAGCATTGGTAAAAGTCCACCCTGGAGCCCTGACACTATATCCCAATAAAATTGGCCTTTGCCATTCTACCTCATTACTGGACACTATTTTGGTGCCTGTTATGGTCCACAAGCCAGTGAGTCCTGTGTGAACTTGGTATTGTTACTGTAATAAATTACCACCCACATGGACGCAGCTAATCTTACTTACCTCTTTAAAGTTCGTGTCACCAAATATAGTCAGCTGCAAAATCTCCTTTGCTGTGTCAGGTGACATAGAGGATTTTGCGTTCAAGATATAGACATTTATGGGGCAGCATTATTCTGCTGAGAACAACTTCTAAATTTATAGCTTCCACTTATAACTCTATTCAGAGGACCAAACCCGTATATTTAAATGTCTATTTATTTTTTTGCCACTTTAGAGGTCTAAAAGGCACCACCAATACAATATATCCAGTGCTAAAAATCTGACTTTGGTCCTAAATCTGGTCTTTCTCTGTTGTAAGGCTCTCACCGATTTCCTGTGTTAGAAAATAAATTCAATGTGGTGTATTTGCATAAGCCAGAAACCCAGCTACCATATTTAAGACCCATCCTTCCCTCATTCTCATACTAATCCAATGACAGATTCTACTGATACAATCCAGAGGATGGTAAACTTTTTCTTAAAGCACCAGATAATAAATATTTTAGACTTTGTGGGCCATGCAATCTCTGTCCCAACTATTCAGCTCTGCTGCTATAGCCACAAACAATACATAATAAATAGGTGTGTCATGTTCTACTAAAACTTTTATTAATAGTAACAGACAACCAACCTATAGGCTGTACTTGGTTGACCACTGATTTAACCTTTAAAGTCAGTTTCTTTCAGTCTATCTCCATTGCCAACACCTTCATTTAATTGATCATCATCATCATCATCATCTCTCTCTCTCTCTCTCTCTCTCTCTCAAATTATTGAAAGAATCTGGTGTAGCCACATCCACTGTTGAAATTCCCCAATATACTCTTCTCAGAACAGTTGGAATAATTTTTTAAAATACAAATCTGTTTATGCCACACCCTGGCTCGTATCCTTCAGAACTGCCCTGATCATAAGACAAAATTCGCAGTGTGACCCCCTAAGCTTTCTATCACCTAGCCCTTTGTGAGTCTCCTGACACTGCCAAGTTCATTGTGACTGGTGTCCCAGACACACTGACCTACAGCTAGCCATGCTTCCTCCCACCACAGGGCATTTGCACATGCACTTTCATCTGCTTAGGCTGCCTTTCCCAAGGCTTGACCTAATTGACTCTCAGTCATAGTCTTTGCAGGAAAAAAAGGTACACTACAGTGGAATTCAGAGTGAAATGTATGCTGGGGTTGCCATGGACCCAGCAGGGGTGTTGAGGCACTCAGGATGAACAACGGCAAGAGGGAGAACCATGGGGGGGACCATACAGCAGGAGCCATGTTGGAAGTGGATGATGACACGCATAGCCACTCTGAGAACTAGAAATCAGAAGCTGGCAAGACACAGAGGAAGAAATATGCAGACCCCTCTCCTCCCACTGTTGTAGAGCTGATGGCTCCCAATGGTTGAACGCACTGGAAATCAAAAGGCAAGAGATCCTGAGAGAAGCAGCCTGTGGAAGTCAGTTCCCCTCCTTACCTGTTCTTATAGCAACTTTGTCTTTTATAAACACTCTTCAGGGTTGTAATTTGTTTTTATTTGCAGGACATTTAGATTAACATCTATCTCTTTCTCTTAGAATCCACAACACACGATGTCAAAAATTGTTCCACTTTTACTTAACAATTTTCTCACCAAATTCTACCCTAGGCCTGGCAAACTGAGGGTACTCAGTACATAGTTATTAAATATTTGAAGGAAAGAAAAAAATCAATCAGTTAATCAATGAGTGAACTTTTCTCAGTTTATTCTCTCCCTTGGTGGCTCTCACTCTGTTCGCCACACTGCAGCAGTTTTTCCTCCATCTTTCTAAGCACCTTGCTAAGCACTTGGACTTGAAAACAGAATTTGACCCCATCTGCTTTGATAATTGGTCCATCCTTAGACAATATTTCTAACTCCTCCAGACAGTCAGTTCTAGTTTGTCTCTTAAGTTCAGGCTGTTAAAGCAAGCTCCAGAGGTGGAGCTTCCTCCTCTCTTCTCCCCCTCCTGCCTCACCCACCAGTCTGGGGATCAGACTAACCCTATAGGACAAAAGACAAATTATGACAATTGGCAGCAGATTCATTGGCAGTGACTATGTGGCCTTAACATCCTAAATTCTCATGTCTTTATTCCCTTAGGTAATTGTTTATAATCTGAGCTCCACATAAAAGCTCTTTTAGTAACCGGTCTCTTGGCTTCTACTTGATTTTCTCTTATATCCTCATTCAATTTTAGGGTAGTGCGAAGAGCTCTGCATACTTAAACAAATATTTCTCATGCAAAGAAGTTGTCATTTTTCTTTTTCCTTTTCAAATTCATGGACATTTTTTAATTAAAAAGCTCTATGAAGTATTGGTCACTTTAAGAAAAACCATATTTACTTGACCCCAAAACACATTTTCTAAGATTAAAAATAGAATTTTTTTTTTATCATGGTAAAGTCAATAACAATATAATCTTATTGCGCAAGATAGAAACTACAGCTCTGAATTAAGTATTTTGACATTTACCAAATGCCAGCAGATAAGGTTGAAAGTTTGAAGAGACCATTAAGGAAAAGTTTCTACTTAGTCAAATATAGTCAATTAGTGCAGCTAATAATAGATCTATTGCTTGGTGTTTAGCAGCAATTTTAGAAAAGGTGCTAATATGTAAGAATTTATTTGGAAATATATGCACATAAATATGTAAGCTTTAGAAATCTTGCTGTAAATTGTACTGTCTAAACAGGCTTAACCAGGAATTTTAGTTGTTGGAAACTGACTATAGTTTTCACGGTTTGCCAATTTCCAAGAACAAGGTGACTTAACAAAACATGGTATTAAATATAATTGAGTGTTTCAGCCCTGGCTGGTGTAGCTCAGTGGATTGAGTGCTGGTCTGTGAACCAAAGGGTCACTGGTTCAATTCCCAGTCAGGGCACTACCTGGGTTGCGGGCCAGGTCCGAAGGTAGGGGGCATGTGAGAGACAACCACACATTGATGTTTCTCTTCCTCTCTCTCTCCTTCTCTTCCCTTTTCTCTAAAAATACGTATATAAAAACCTTTGAAAATAAATAAATAAATAAATAAAATTTAGTGTTTCAGTGATGGTTAAAAAGGAACCTCCTAATCAAGCTGAATTCCTAAGTCATCCTTATCAACATTAATCACCTTGAACCAGAGTTGAACCAGAAAATCTGTTAGAGAAGACTCTGTTGATAAAGGTGATGGTTAATAGCAACTGGTATTTAAAGACTTCGTTGCGTTACCTAATGATGTTGCAAAAGATAAAGCGTTAATTTACTTGTTTCCAAACCATATTAACCTAAAAAAATGCATGATTTTATCAGTAAAATAAAGTTATCAGTAAAATAGATGAATTAAGAGTGTACAATAGAAACCATGATATAAAAATCACGCTCACTTGCTGGATGATCAGGCCACTATGTTTATTGATGGAATTGTCATGCTGCTTTCCAAAAAGGCTGCACCATTCCATCTCCAGCAGTGTGAGGGGTCCAGTCTCTCCACACTCTCCCAACACTTGTTCTTATCTGTCTGATTAGAGCCATCCTGCTGGGTGAATGCAGGTCTCCCTGTGATTTTGATGCGCATTTCACCAATGGCTTAAAATGTTAAGCATCTTTTCATGTGCTTATGGGCCATTGGTATATCTTCTTTGAAGAAATATCTGTTCAGATCCTTTCCTCATTTTTAAATTGGGTTATTTATCTTTTGATGATTGAGTTGTATAAATTTTTACTTTAGATACAAGTCCCTTATCAGATATATGATTTACAAAATTTCTCTCCCATTCTATGAGTTGCCTTTTCATTTTCTACTAGTGAATTTTTCCTTTTGGTTATAGTAGTTTTCAACTCAAGCATTTCCATTCAGTGCTTAAAGAGTAATTTCTATATTGATGTTCTTTATATGATAGGATACTCTCATTATAGCTTCCTTTACTTCTATAACCATAATTTCCTGTAGGTCTTTAAATATTTTTTGAAGATTTTATTTATTTATTTTTAGAGAGATGGGAAGGGAGGGAGAAAGAGAAGGATAGAAACATCAATGTGTGGTTGATGTTTCTCGTGCACTCCCCACTGGGGACCAGGCATACAACCCAGCCACGTGCCCTGATTGGGAATCGAACCAGTGACCCTTCACATCACAGGCTAATACTCAATCCACTGAGCCATACCAGCCAGGGCCAAATATTTTTATAATGACCCCCTAGTTAATGTCTTGAGCAATAGTTTTTCTATTTTTCTTTCCTGAGCAATGCATTTTTATTCACATTTTATGGGGTAAATATATGACAAGAAATTATGGGACAACAAATAAGACATTAAATGATGGTAAGGGTCATTTGGACCCAGTAATTCATGACTGTTTTAAGAAGGAAAAAAAAAAAAAAACCCTCTAGCACTCAGTTGTTGTGACCTTAACAGGAATTAGAGAAATATCTTTTGATTTTTTTTACCATATTATTGTAAATGTGCTATTTCTAATATGCATCAAAAATCCAAATTTACTTGCCTAGGTTTTATTTTATTTCTGAATTTTCATCTCATAATGGGGATGCTAAAGTCAGTGCAAAGGGACAACTTTTTGTATCTTGAAAAATTATCTTGAAAATACTTTAAGTATTAACCCCATTTCCCCCTCCTCAACTGCATATGGCTTTGTTGTTCTGAGTCAACAGATTATTTGTGTTTGCTGGTTTTTGTTTTGTTTTGTTCTTTTGCTTTTCAATTCCAATTGACATATAATATTAGTTGCAGGTGTACAACATAGTGATTAGACATTTATATAACTTACAGGCTAATTACCTGATATGTCTAGTATCCATCTGGCACTATACATAGTTATTACAACACTATTAACTGTATTCCCTATGTTGTAGTTTACATCCCTGTGATTATCTTTATAACTGGCAATTTCTACTTCTTAATCACTTCACCTTTGCATCCATCTCCCTAACTCCCCTTCCTTCTGTCAGCCATCATTTTTTTCTCAATATCTATGAACCAACAAATTATTTTAATAGCATCAAATGAAGCAGTTGGATTTGACTATAGGCTATATAAAATGAAAATTGGTGTTGAGTTTGTTTATTTTTGAGATGCTTATACAGGTTGAATGTTCTTAGTCTAAGTCCAAGCATGATTCTATCTTACCAAGTATGAGATTATGTTCCATTCTCCAGTGGTTGGAGGTACCCTGAGGAAATGTGGAATGACTGACAAAAATAAAAACACCCAATTATATTCAGCAGCTTAAATATATTTAAAAGGCTTAGCAGGTGTTTTCTGTAGTGATTCCCCATTCTTGGTGGACTCAAACAACTCAGTTCTTAGACAAGTTGTCGTTCTTTCTTCCAGATCCTCTTTGGCTTTGCTACACCATTATACAAGTCATTTTATTCATTTGTAATTGACTGCATTCAATTCAACTTTTTATAACCATCTAGAAGGATAAATCATGATAATAGTTTTCAATTTTCAGTTACCATTTAGCCTTGGTAATGAATATAATGCACTCAAAGTTTGAAAACTGCTTCATTTTCTTGGATACCAAATTACTGGAGTAATCTTTAAAAAGCAAGCTCATATATCTGAAGGATGATGGAATAGCAATAAAATTAAGTATTTAGGAAAAAAAACTTCTCTGCAGTCTGAAGGTCATGGTCTCTTTGGCTGGGTCAGTCGTTAACAGTTTGGCAAATCTGGGGTGCAGAGGGCATTTACCTGTTGCGGACAGAAGAGGGACTACCATCTCAAATATACTGTGTTTCAGATTGAGTGTGCGTGTTGATCAAAAGGCCAGGCATGTGGCTATAATTACTTTGTTAATTAATACTTATTGGTGGCATGAGGAGCATCCTTAGATAACGATGGGAAGAACTCACGGATATTGGGTGAATGCGAGGACTGCTAGAGGACAGCATCCAGAGCCACTTGCCGCTAACTTAGAGCATATGATAGACAACATGTTTTTTTGAGAGTAATCTAGAAAGAAAAAGCAGCACATCAGAGCCCGGGGGTTGAGCATCAGTGTTTTCCAACTCAAAAGCCTTTAAGGGATAAGTATTGTACATGTACGGTGCACCATGTGCTGGGGGTATGAGTAGACTTGTGGAAAACTGCAGAGACATACTCTAATTATTTTGGTTTTTAAAAGCACTCCAAGGAAAAAAGCACATCTACACATCATGTTTGCCTCTTAGCGATTGGTTTCTGAACTCGGGTATTGCTTAAGTAAATACACCAGCCTCAAAACTGCAGAACTGTCGGACCACAAACATGAAGCTACACAACCTGACCTTTTGCATTTCTTTCCTTCTCCTTCTGAGTTTATCCAGTAATTTTACTTCATGTGATTGTAGGACATACCTCTGGTGATATAGTCCCCAAGCAAATTAATATTAAATAAATTAATAGACAATGATTCTAGTAAGTTGTGGGGAGGGAGAGTGCTTGTATTAAGAAAAACCTATAATGATTGCTTTGCATGTACCAGTGCCATTATATATTTTTTGTATTTAATTTCAACAAAACTATATGCTAGATATTATCATCTCCTATTTCATAGACTGGGGCTCAGAGAAGTTAATGAATGTCTCAAAGTTTTTGACTAGTGTTATGGGCCAAATTATGTCCCCCCAAAATTCATACATTGAAGCCTTAAATCTTAGTGTCTCAAAATGTGACTTTATTTGGTAGTAGTACCTTTGAAGAACTGACTCAATTAAAATTATTCTTAATTCAATATGACTGACATCCTTATAAGCAGAAGAGATTAGGACACAGACACACACAAAGGGAAAACAATAAAGACACAAGGATACAGCCATCTACAAGCCAAACAGAGAGGACTCAGGAGAAGCCAGCCCTACCAACACCTTATTGGGACTTCTAGCCTCCAGAACTATGAGCAAGTACAATTCTTTTATTTAAGTCATCTAGTTAGTAGTACTTTGTCATGGCAACCACAAGTTAATATATTTAGAAATTCATAAATTCAACTCAATGTTGTCAGAATTCAGAATTCACTATAGCCTAAAGTCCTGTGAACAAATTCAGTTTTACATACCTCTGTCATAGTTCTAATTAATGCCTCCTGTATTAATCCAGGTTTTCAATCGGGCCAATCTCAAGACAACATTACATGTGCAAGAATTATATTAAGAGAAATTCCTGTAAAAGAAAATAGAGAGAACAGCTGGGAGAGCCATCAAACAATGACAGAACTCAGACTCCAAGTGAAAGGGACAGGGGAGGAAAACTGGAAGAAGCCTTTGAGTCAGCTGTGAAGTGTAAGGTTCAGCAATCCTTCACAGAGTCCTGAAACCAAAGTTAGCTGTCAGAGGGGTCCCATCTAGGAAGGAATAGCCTGTCCCAATATACCCTAGAAACTCAGTCATTGGCTGAAGGAGTCTGGGCAGGGCAGGGGGGTGTCCTTGGTGCAAAGATGCAAAACAGGATGGCAACTATGACCTTTAGTCAACTACCTCTTTGTATTTCAAGGTCTATTAAGATGCATTCTCATAGAGACTGTTAAAGAATAAGTAAATTCCAACTTTTAAAGAAGTAGTTATTCAATGACACTTGTTACAGCACAGCAAAGTAGGTTTATTCTGGTGGGGGGGGCTAGTGATAGATTGAGGGGCCCCTGCAATGGGAGTTTGCAGTGGGGTAGAAAGATTGGGCTCAAGTCTGAATACAGCAGGGGTAAATGGGAGTTCACAGCCAAGGAGTGGGGTCTTGATCAGTGTATGGAAAATTACAAAGAGAAAAAAATCAGAGGGAGGAGGGGATGTTGCCAAACCAACCTAACAGGATTTTCGCTAAAGACAGGCCAACATGATCGGGTATCACCTGGGGGATGGTAGAGGATGAGTAACCCCATTAGATACAGAGAATGATCAGTATGGCAGATTGGGGATTCTGGCTGAACCAACTTAGAATTTTTGCGAAACTATTGGACAATGCAGAGATATGGGAGTTCAAATTAAAGGCCTACTTGAAAATTTCAGGAGACCTTCAATAGAAATTGGTCAAGAGAGGAATCTTTGTCAATATCTCACCTCCGTATTTTCTAATTTTATGAAACAGGTTTTCTTTTATAAGGGCACATCACATCTGTCATCTCTGAAACAGATGCTATATTTGGTCACCAGATACTTGTTGACTATGTGATAAGGACTGAAGAACCTTAAGGAGCTAGAGGAATATAAAATTATGAAAAGAAAAAAAAAGAGTCTATCCATTGATTCACATCTTGTATTTTTAAGTTCTAAACCCAAATTCCAATTTTAGGTGCAGAGTGGACACCGATTGTTACTATGATAGCTTATTCAATGTTTCCCTTTTCCTGACACAAATCCTGCCTAGAGGGCCACCCCTGGTGTGAAAGGAATAGGGGAGGCAAGAGTTGCAATTAAGGAAAAGCTCTCCTGTTTCAAATGGCCCAGTGGTATTTCCAGGTCTTCTTTTCCGCTCCTGAGTGGAAACTGAAAAGAACTGGTGAACCCCAAGGCCAGAGGCTCACTGGAGGAAATTCAGCCCTGGAGTACCTTCATGAGCATCACGCTGTGCCCTCTGTTTTCAGTATGCGGTCAGCATACTTACTAGCCGTCTACTGGCATCTGGTTTCCGGTCCCCTTCCCTCAAAGTCCTGACCTCCTTACCTAATTGCTGCGATCCTTTTTTTCCCACCAGGACTGGGTTTGATGCCAGTGCCTGTCACATCATCTCAGATTCCCTTCCTCCTAGCCCTCTGATGCTGACATGTGATGCATGTTCAAGTTCTACCGCTACTTGCATGCTGCTTCCTGTATTTAGACCCCTGGCCTGTTGGCTCTAGCCCAGAATTAGCTGGAGTTTACCTCCCTACCTTAAATTTGCAAAATGACTAGAAATGTCCAATCATTGTCCCTCTCACTTCATTCCCAGGTCCCCGGTGAGAAGTTTCTTTTGTGCTCATTGCTTGGGGCCATGATATTTTACCCCCAAATTGCCATAATTCATAGCATTAGAGTGAGTCACACTTTTGAATTAAAGCATCCATGTTCAAGTTAAATGAGTTACCTAGAAAAGCCAGCACATTTGGTTGTCATTGCCTGTTAACATCCTAGCATGCATCAACCTGGTCATTATCCCACCACCAAGAAAAGTCTTGAGGGATATAAGACAGCTGTATTTTCAAAGACTGATTCATCTCAATTTGGAAAGTGGACATAATATAGTCATACTTCATATGTCATACACAAACTCCCTGCTTTATAACACTAATCCAGTTCTCCAGGTCCTAGTCAAATATTTTCTATGACATGAAATGCTGAATGTGCAAAGCACATATGTATTTGGAGAGTCTAGTGATTGGATTCTTTACCCTGAACTTCAAACCACTTTTTTCTCTTTAGAAGAGCTTATACTAAATTATATCCAACAGATATTTATTGAACACATCTCTATCTATCTATCTATCTATCTATCTATCTATCTATCTATCTATATACTGCAAGATGAGTGCTATGTGCTAGGCACACCAAGGGCCACAAAGCATGATCTCTGCCTTCTATGAGCCTGTGTCCTACTGAAATGTCAGATGTTTTTAGAAACACTATAAGGACGCCCTTATTCAGTTGTGCCACAGTTGCTTTCTGTACAAATTAGCTTAGTACATTCTTATCATGCTTCTATTTGATTTTCAGTCTCTCTTTTTTCCTTTCTGAAACAGTCAAAACATCAAAACTATTTTGAGACCAATTTGGGCTTTTTTTTAATAATGAACTAGTTAAGACATAATTTATTCAGCTTGTCCCGATTATACTACAGAAGCTGAGTGATGAAATTAGATCCTGGAAGAAATAAACAAGAGCATTAAGTACATCCAAAAGACATCTGTCTAATCTGGGGATACTGTGGCAGCAAGGGACTTTTTCAAAGGCTCTTTGGGAGTAGGATTCTAATGGGATTGGCTATGCTTTTTTTAGGCCAAAGTTGGAAGAGTCATCTATACAGCCAATATCAAAGAGACTTAATTCTTGTTGACTTGGAGAAAAACTCAGAGAGATTTTCATTATAAACATGTTTTTTTCTAGTTGGAAGCTGAGAAATAAAGCACTCAGTAAGCACATGTGTGCCCAAAAAGGTGGTTGACATGCACATTTTCTAAAAGTCTAAATTGCAGTCATTTATAGTGCAGAAGCAGGTGGAATGGAAGCATGCAAAGTCATTGTGATGAGAAGTGCTATTTTTCCAAAATTGGCTGTAAATAATACTACATACAGGAAGACAGAAAAGTACTAAGACAAATAATAGCCTTGTGCTAGTATCTGAGACCCTTATAAGACTTTCAGGACAATGACAACTTGTGACTCAGGGATCAGAAGATGCTTCAGGAACAAGGATTGTATGAAACCTGGAGTTCATCAGCCACACAGAATCCAAACAGATCTGCAGTTCAGCCAGGAGCGAGTATGGTGGCAGCCGCACTTCCAAAGTTAACGAGGACAAATCACAATGGCCTAGCATGTCTTTCACAAAAAAGGCAAAAATGCCAATTATTTCCAGTGTTATTAAGTGACTGCATTTTACTTTCCCTCTCTTGTTTCTCCTAATTATATTTAATTGCCTCATTATTTCCTTACTATGCATAACTTGTTGCTACAATATCTGGAGACATTTAGTAGAATAAATGAAGTATATGTGCAGGTTATGTTTTATAAAACTTGAAAGAGGATGATGCAATCCAAAGTAACCTTTGGAACTATTTGGTTTCCACTATTACAAAAAATAAATAAAAGGAAGAAATGCTAAAGGGACTTCTTTAAAAAGAAGAAGAAAGTAAAAAATATGAATATGAAAATATCACAAAGAGAAAATTCTCACAGACAAAAGCAAACTCATAATAAAAACAGTGGATCAACCAACACTGAAGCTAGTAGGAAGGTTACAAGGCACAAGTGGGAAGATCACGTTTACACCGGTAAATTAAGGGGTACATATCCACATAAAAGAAGTAAAAAACAAGGTCAAAAACATAAATGTGGAAGGGGTGAGTAAAAATGGTAGTGATTTTAGAATGTGTTTGAACTTAAACAACCATAAGCTTAAAATAAACTGCTGCAAAATGGTGTGGTATATGTGAAGCACATGATAACCAAAACCCAAAAATCTGCAAGAAATATACAAGAAACAAAGTGAAAGGAATCCAAACACACCACTGTAGAAAGTCATTGACATATAAGAGAGCAAGAGACTAAGAAAGAAACAAAGAACTAAAACAACAACCAGAAAACAAGTAATACAATAGCAGTAAGTGCATATCAATGATTACTTTTAATGTGATGGAGTTAGTGCTCCAATTAAAAGACAAGCGGATAAATAAATGGTACATATATAACAATGGAATATTACTTGACCATAAAAAAGAATGAAATCTTACCATTTGCAACAACATGAGTGGACCTAGAGGGTATTATGCCAGGTGAAATAAGTCAAACAGAGAAAAACAAATACCTCATGATTTGACTTACATGTGGACTCTAAAAAAATTAAAAAAAAAAAAAAACCCAGTCTCATAGGTAAAGAGAACAAACTGATCATTGCCAGATGGGAGGGGACTAGGAGACTGGGTGGAAAATGTGAAGGGACTAAAAATTACAAGTCAGCAGTTACAAAATAGCCATGGGCATGTAAAGTATAGATTAAGGAATATAGTCAATAATATTGTAATAACTTCATGTGGTGTCAGGTAAGTACAAAACTTACTGAGGGGTTCATTTTATAAGTTATATAAATATCTAACCACTATGCTGTATTCCTGAAACCAATGTAATATTGATTGTCAACTGTAATTGAAAAATACTTTTTTAAATGAAAAGAAAAGAAACTGCTTTTTTCCATCAATCCTTGACCTGGTAGCATGAAATTGCCTAACATCAGCTGGAATTGATCTTATTTCAAATAAAAATCCAAGTGTACAAAGACAACCTTAAAAAAACTAAAAAAAAAAAAAGTCAGACACTATGGGGGAATTGACTGTGGAAGTGGGGGGTGGGGTGGGACAGTGGAGAGCAATGGGGACAGAAGTGGGACAACTGTAACTGAACAATGAAATTGCAAAAAAAAATTGCAACTTAAACCTTCAAATATATCTTATCCTACAAATTCTCCCCTTAATTTATGAACATAATATACTATGCTATTATTGCTAAAATATGAGTTAGAAAATATCTACGTTGTGATTGATCCCGAAACAAGTTTTGTGAGGCTGGCGGTGAAGGCATTCCTGTGAGTCCGTGGCCTTTCCAGTTGTGTTTCCAAAGTGAACTCCCCTGGGGCGGTCACTTACCTTGACTCTAGCACTTGTCTCCAAATACAATTTTGTTACTTTGAAAAATCAAATCCATCATACAAAGATCTGGGATCTTTCCCAGCAGGCATTCAAAAGGATGTGCCACCACTTTGCAGGCGTTTCGCCTGGGGAATTCAAAAAGTGCTCAAGCTTCAATAGTGCCATTAAATTAAGTGCCTGGCTTCCCTAAGTACTTTTTGGGAAGGCACCAAATCTCATTTAGATGTATAAATTCTAGTTTTAAAACATTTCCAGTTCTATTGAGGTATAATTTGTATTTTAAAAACCGCACATAAGTAATATATACAATTTGGTGAATTTGGACCTTTGTTACCCCCTGTTACCCTCATCACAATCAAAGTCATAAACATATTTATCAAATCCAAAAGTTTCTTTGTGCCCTTTTGTTGTCCTTTTGATGTTTTATTTTTAAAATTAAACACATGACTTTATACTCACATCTAATATCATTTCAGTGAACAGGGGAAGAAAATAAAAATGTGGCCACATTCCTGTAAGAAGGTACCAAGGAAAATGTCTGGTGCTTCTTTCATGGGTGTTAAGATCCTCTGTACTTGACAGATGACATAGATATGTCTAAGAAGCTGTAGGTATGTGACTGTAATTACCTCTCTCAAACAAAGTCAGCAGTTGGTATACGCTTGTTACTTTCTAGGGAGCCAGGGATGAGTCTTGAAATGATGTCTTTCTTAGGACATTGGAGATCACTGTCACACTTGAAAGGCAACCTCAGTGTTTACTAATCTTAGGAAGGCAGTGTGTTGAGGTGCAGTGACTTCCAAACCGGCCACCTGTCAGAATCCAGAATCCCCTATGTGTGGAGGTAGCACTATCCCCAGTCTGGATGAAACTAACTTTCTTTCTTTCTTTCTTTCTTTCTTTCTTTCTTTCTTTCTTTCTTTCTTTCTTTCTTTCTTTCTTTCTTTCTTTCTTT
>PVKU01000096.1:731326-756669 GCA_004027475.1 Anoura caudifer | reverse complement strand
TGCATCTTTCTTCATTTCACTTATTGTAGCCTTCATTTTTTCATCTAATTTGTGAGCAAAATCAACCAATTCTGTAAGCATCCTGATCACCAGGGTTTTGAATTGTGCATCTGATAGGTTGGCAATCTCTTCATCACTTAGATAAATTGGCTCTGGGGCTTTGATTTGTTCTCCAGTTTGAGCCATTTTCATTTCTGGGTTTTTTTTTTTTGTTTTTTTTTTTTGTTTTTTTTTGGTTTAGTCGCGGCTGTCACGTAGTGAGGGGTGGAGCCTCAGGTGTTCCCCAGGGTGGGGCAGCCCAGTCGCTGGGTAGTGACGCTGTATGTGGGGGTGGGGTCTGAGAGGAGACAATGGCGGTTGCTTTACTCACTCTCAGATTCCAGTCCCTTTCACCGCTTCCCCTTTGCCTGGATTATCTGCGTGTGAATGTGGGACCACCCGGTCAGCCAGCTGCCTTGTGCGGCCTCACTGGTTCTGCACAGTTGCCGCCCCGTACCCGGGGTCTGCTAGTCGCCGCCTGTGCACCTGGGGGCTGCCAGCCGCTGCTGCCTGTGTGCCCCTCCGCACCTCCGCTTTTTCCTGCCGCGACTCCACCCCTCTTACCGGTCTGGATGAATCGTTGTTGGACTTCCAAACAGTTTGATTTTCTGAGTTCTGGTTGTTTTCTTGTTTCTAAATCTTTGTTGTCCTTAATTTTGGTTGTGAGAAGAGGCACAGTGTTTCTGCCTATGCCTCCATCTTGGCTGGAAGTCCCTACAGTTTTTATTCTTGAAGAGGTCATGGCTTTTTGGGCGAGACAGACAGACAAGCAGATTCCTAGTGTGCTAGGAGAATGCTCACTGTCACATACCCAGATTATTTGGATAGCACAGAGTTAGGACCTCACACTTATGAGGGGAGGGACCCCAAGGCCCCGGAATTTATTTATAAAAGGTTGTGTATTCATTCTTAGATGTTTAACCTTCAGTCACCTTCCAAGTCCTCTCCATTTGATACAACATGTCTATTGAGATGTATTTTCCATGGCTCAGAACAGTTTTTGAACTCGTTGATTACGGTACCTTTTAGTGCTTCTGCCATTTTTCGTTTCACCTCTTCCACCTTGGCAAAATGTTTTCCTTTCAGGACTTCTTTCATTTAGGGACACACAAAAAAGTCACTTGGGTGAGATCAGATGAATAGGAAGGGTAGGGCACAGGGGGAATGCCGTTTTTGGTCAAAACCTGCTCCAACACATAGCATGGTGTGGGCAGGTGCACTCGTTAATTACCCATCAGGAAATGGGCAAACATGTTGAAAGAGTTTTCAAAAAACACTCACTGAAGCCGAACGCAGCCTCTCACAACAACACCAGTTGGTCCACTGATATAGATGGGTTCCTAGAACACTCACCTAGTGAGGTTGGGGGAGGGAGAAAACTGTGCTAACAAGGGGCCCACCCTCCAGAAAACAGTTCTGGGTTTTTTTTCTGTCTCTCCTTGTACACTTGCAGGAGCCTGACTAAGGACCTGCAGGAGAGGCCTGAGAGGTATTTTGGAGGATGGTAGGAGTTGACCAAGAAGAGAAGGCAGGGCTGCTTGGAGGTGAGGGGGTAGTGTTACGAAGTGAAGAGGTGACGGTGCAGGGTCACACCGAGAACCACAGCTCGCTGTGTGTCGCTGGAGCCCAGGACCGGGGCAGAGGGAGAGAAGGGTTGAGAAGCAAAGCTGGGGCGGTGACAACTTTCATTTATTGAGTGGTTTTTATGTACCGAGTACTTCACCTGTGTTGGTATTCGACTGTCTTCAATGAATGGACTTTAGTTTTTAGAGCCATTTTAGGTTCCCGGGAAACCGGAGCGGAAAGCGTGGAGAGTTCCTCCACACATCCTGTCCCCACCCACTGCATGGGGCACTGGTCACAGTCGACGGACAGGCACTGAGACATCACCATCACCCAGCATCCGTGGTGTACACGGGGACTCACTCTTGGTGTACATTCGATGGGTTTGGACAAAAGCATAATCAATGACTTGTAGCCACCGCTGAAACGTCGGACAGAGCAGTTTCCCTGCCCTGCACATCCTCCCTGCCCTGCTTTGCACTGCTGTCCCCGCTCACCCCTGGCAGACACTCATCCTTTTCTTGCCTCTGTCGTTCTGCCTTTGCCAGAGCGTCGTGTAGTTGGAATCCTGCATCCTTTCGGATGGCTCCCTTCTTAGCAGTAGGCCTTTAAGGTTCCTCCCTGTCTCCTCACTGCTCGGTGGCTCATTTCTTTTCAGCCTTGACCTGTAGTCCGCTGCCTGCATGCGCCATGGTTCATTACCCATTCACCCACCGACAGACACCTGGGTTGCCTCCAGGGTTTGGAAACTGTAAGTAAAGCTGCTATAAATACCTGTGTGCAAGTTTTTGCAGGGTCATGTTTTCAGCTGCTTCAGGTAAATACCGAAGAGTGCATTCAGGGGATCGCATGGTAAGAGGATGGTTAGTTTTGGAAGAAACCGCCAACTCTCTTCCCCAGTGGCTGCACCTCTTTGCCCTCCCACCAGCGAGTGAGATCTCCTGCTCTTCCACGTCCTCGCCCACACTTGGTGGTGTGATGTTTGGGATTTGGGTGGCTCCAGCAGGTGTGTAGTAACATCCCCCTGTTGTTTTAACTTGCTTTTCCCCGATGACCTGTGATCTGGAGCGTCTTTTCCTGTACACACTTGCTGTCCATCTTCTTCGGAGAGGTGTTTGTTCAGGTCCTTCTCCCGTTTTTAAAATCAGGTTGTTTGTCTTTTCCTCCTGCCAGAAGTGGGAGGGGGTTTTTCTCAGGTAATCACTGTGAGAACCTGGTCGAGCTCCTGGAGGCGAAACTAACAAGAGCGTAGGTCCCCACTATGCCTGAGTCCTCACTGTGTCTGGGTCCCTCCCCACTGAACCTCCAGCAGTTCGCTGAGTCCAGGTTTTCCGACCCGGGTGCTGGTTCCCTCAGAGTTTCCTGCCTCTGGGTGGTGAATGTCTGTATACATCTGTCTGCCTCTCCAAATTTGGGGGGGCAATGTCTTGTGACCCCACTACTCTGATGAGTCTAAGAAGGGTGTTGATTTTCTGGTGCGTTCTGCTTCTTAGTCGTTAGGAGACAGTGGCAACTTCCAGGCTCCATGCATGCTGGACCGGAAACCCGAAGTGCTGTTATTTAACTTTAAAAGATAGGTCTGTTATTTTTCTCATTTCAGTGATGAGTTAGAGTGAACATACAGCTTAGTCTTCAAACAGGAAGCCCTTGGGAGTTCAATGGGATGCTGTCCCTCCTTATTCCAGGCAGGGAATGTAAACTGATGTACGGTTACCCTAGTGATGTGGTTGCACCTGGAGAGGAAGCGAATGTCTTGGAGCTAATAAGAGGCACAGGTGGGACTGGAACCCAAACAGTCCGATCCTTGGGTCTGTGCCCTGAGCCTCTGTGCCATAGAGGAATCAGATTTTGGACGTGCCTGGGTGTCTTTCCAAGGTCTCCACCTGACGTCCTCAGCTCTCGTCCCTGGGGCTCTTCCTTCCCAAAGAGAAATACAACTGAAACAATATCACACATTATTTATTAGCTCTAAATTCTTTATATTTTTCTCTCAGTTGGAGGGCAAGAATCTTTTTAAATTCCTCTTTCGTTTACTTATTACTTTCCATAACCCTTTCTAAACTGAGTGTGGAAGTTGTTCTCCATCCCAGAATTCTGGACCCAAAAGAGGCATCTAGTGAAAGTTTTACTTCTATAGATAAACAGGTCCAGATGATGGAAGGAACTTGCCAAATAACACAGCTAATCTAGCTACGAATTGGAGGGCAGAAAAATACAGCGGTTAAAAGTGGGATTAGGTTGCTTGGATTTCACGCCTGCAGGTCCCTCCAGGTCTCACCGGCCCCATCTGTGTGGTGGGGGAAAGAGTGGTGCCCACCGCAGAGAGGCTCGGCCAGTCCCAGAGGAGGCGGTGCACTCTCGGGGCTCCGTAATTGGTCTCGATTAATTTATTTTCATCGAGACTTCAGATTTCCAGTGAAGTGCTTGTAAAACATGCTGCCTTTGAAACCCTTCTGGCCATGGCTCTGAGATCTGCCAGGGTAGGCCCGGAGTCTGGCAGCCAGACTCCACTGGTTATTTTAAGGGGCCTATTTGTGTAACTAAATGTGAAAAAGACGAGGTTCTCCTTCACCACTGCTGGCACCCCGCTAAGCATGGCCTCCTCTGCCTTCTTCCCAATAAGAGAGCAGTCACGAAAGTGCTGTTAAAATTCAACTTTCATTTTATTAATGTTATAAATGTACATAGCTTTAGAAAATCAGTCCCTTACCCATTCCTCCCAATCTTGAGTACTTATTTTCACAGGCTACCACTTTCAGCCCTGTTAGCTTTTTTTGGTATTTGCTTCCATATTTTTTTAAAAAAGGTTTTATTTATTTACTTTTTTTAGAGAGAGAGGGGTAGGGAGGCAGAAAGAGGGGGAGAGAAGCATCCATGTGTGAGAGATACGTGGATCTGTTGTCTCTCCCTCCTCTCCTAACTGGAGACCTGGCCCACAACCCAGGCATGTGCCCTGACTGGGAATCAAACCAGCGACCTTTTGGTTTGCAGGCCGGCACTCAGTCCACTGAGCCATACCAGCCAGGGCTGCCTTCATATTTTTATGTAATCTTTTTATACTACTCTTTCTTGATTTTTAAATTTTAGATATTTTTTGACTTCCTACTGTAGAGAAGATTTAGCTGTTCTATATTTCTTTCCCATACCCACATATATTTCTTTACATACACACACACATCTATATACCCTTCACACCTGGCTAATACATTTATACCATCGTATTTTGCTAAATGAATATTTATGATTCTGAAAAAGTTATTCACAGCTGAGCCACGTGGTAAATTATGATTCCATTTCCACAATGCTGTCTGCTTTGGGATTGATGGTTGATCTGTTTGCATAGTCTTCTATACGTCTTTCTCTAATACATCCCCAATCTCACCTTCAAAAGTTGAAATCTCTTAATACCTTCACAAATATTAGGCATATTCTATCACCTTTATTTTCTTTTCCTTGATGAGGAAGCGATCTCCTCGGGAATCTGCATTCTCTCTTTCCTGTAGATACCGATGGTCCTCCCAGCCTCACGCTGTGTCTCCAGCACCCTGAAAAATTCCCTTCTTTTCTTGGCTGTGTTGGGCTCCCTGCTTCCTGGGTCTGCCGTCTCCTTGGGGATTCACTCCCGTGTTTGGTAGACACACCCTTTCATAGTTTCCTCCCCAAAAAGGAGAATAGGAGGTAAAATATTTTGAGATTTTGCAGGTCTGAGAATATCTTTATTTGTTTTACTGTCATAATTACTGATAGTTTAGAATTCTAGTTTAGAAATTATTTTTCCCTCAGAATTTTGAAAACATTGCTCTGTTGGATTTTTGTTTCCGGTTCGCTGCTGGGAAAACTGATGCTGTGATGATTCCCAGTTTTTTTTTTTTTAGAATTTTCTTTTCTTTCCTTTTCCTTTTCTTTTCTTTCAGAAAAATCTTCTTTGTGGATGGAACTGGAAAGCATTATGCTAAGCAAAATAAGCTGGGCAGTGAAAGGCGAATACCATATGATCTCACCTTTAACAGAAACCTAAACAACCAAACAAACAAACAAGCAAAATATAGCCAATGACACTGAAATTGAGAACAGAGGGACAGTCACCAGAGAGGAGAGGGGAAGGAATTTCAGGGGGAAAAGGGGGAAGGGTTTGCAGGAACAAGTATAAAGGACACATGGACAAAAACTAGTGGGGGCGGAAATGGGAGGGAGGTGGGGAGGGCTGGGGCAGTGGGCTGGGATGGACATAAAAGACAGAAAACTGTACAAGAACAACAATTAAAATAAAATTTAAAAAAATAAAAAAACCTTTGGGAGCTTTTTAGGGTATTTTATATGTTCCAGTGTTTTGGAATCATATACCGATATGCTGTAATTTTGTGTGTCTATGAATTTTTAATGCGTTGGGTACTCGATGGGCTCATTCAGTCCGCAAATGGATCTTGCACTTCAGCGCATTGTCTTGGATGGCAAGCCCCCACCCCCTGGTTCTGCTTGATCTTCAGTCTCTTACTGGAATGTCAGTTATTTGGATATTGGATCTTCTGCATTTCTTGAGTTTTAAAAAGTTTTTCCATTCCTATTATTTACTTCTTTTTCTTTTGTTCGCTGGAAGAGTTTTTTAACTTTCTGTTCCAACCATTCTCACATTTTTATTCCTGCTGTCATGTTTTTAGTTATTGAGAACTCTTTTTCATTTGTTTGCCTATTTGGTTTTTCACATGACGTTGTTTTTGTTCCACGAATGCAGTGACCTCTCCTTTCTCTCTGAGGATATTAATTAAAATGATAAGGTTTTTTCCCTGTGTTTGCATTATCTTTGTTTTCTCCGAGTGCTGTGTGATACTGTTTCTTGGTTTGGGTCTCTCACTAGAGGATTTCCTGGGCTGTCCATTCATATTCAGAAGTGACATGTTATCAGGTGGCTGGAAGGTCTGTGTGGGTGTCCTCCAGGGACTGAACGATAAGCTTCAGAGCAGGAAGATTTATTGGGCTGCTGTATGTTTTTCTCTTGGAATGGTTCCTTTCCCCCAGACCACTGTCCCAGGCTCTTGCTTGGGGGTTAAAGTCAGCCAGCCGGCTCTAGCTTGACATCAGATAGGGAACTGGCCTGGGGAGGGGGGTCCTGCCATTCAGTATGTGGACTTTTACTTAATCCCCCTCCTTTAATATCTGACCCCTCCCACCCCCACCTGGGCCAGGTGCCATGAGTTCAGCGTTTTCTTCGGTTCGGACTTTCCTGAGAGCACACCTGCCAGGATGGCCCAGGGCGGCGCCTCGCTGTGTCCTCACCTGCGTGGAAATCAGCGCTTCCGCCCCGCGCCCCCATTTCAGCCTCGCCGCCACCCCCATTGTCCTCAGGGCTGTTGGTCCCCAGGTCTTGACCCTTTCCAAGATGCTCTGACACGAGTTACGTGGGCTCTGTGCTTGGCGTTCTGGGATGAAGTTGTCCTCTTTCTTTGGTCTAAATCATTTTGCTGGGTTTCCAGTTTCATATTTTTTCTGAAGTTCTCCCTCATTTTCTTAGACCTTTTGGTTTAAGCCTTTAAAAAAAATTTTTTTTAAGTCCTTTTACTGTGAGCAGCAGCATGGACTCTGAGCCTACCGCCTGTAAGACCTGGGGAACGTTACTTAATCTCTCTGTGTCTGAGTTCCCTTCTCTTAGAAAATAGTGGTTGTACTACTTTTTAGCACTGATTAAAGACATGTAAAGCATTTAAAACCATAGCTGGCTTAATAAATGTTAAACATTATTATTTAGAATAGTTGCACCTGCTTGTGTTCAATTAACCGTGTTTAATGGGAAGTCCAAAGAAATGCACTTTAAACAATGTGAATCAATAGGTAAGTACTGATGGAAGCAAGGAACAAGTAGATTGTGTCTGATATGATACATATAACATCTAGGTTCACACACTATTTTATTACTGAAAGGAACCTGGAGACCGACCCTACATTTTACAGATGAGGAAAGCTGGGACCCAAAGGGTTAAGTGACTGGCCACGAGCCTGGAGCCCAAGCCTCGGAAGTCTTAGTTCAGTCTTGTTTTCTTTTCCTTTAATATTTTCTCTTTTTAATCTAATTTAATTTAATTCATTTATTTTTAGAGAGAGGGGAAGGGAGGAAGAAAGAGGGGGAGAGAAACATCCATGGCTGGTTGCCTCTCATGTGACCTGCACTGGGGACCAGTGAATCGAACCAGCAGCCCTTTGGTTCACAGCCAGCGTTTAGTCCACTGAGCCACACCAGCCAGGGCCAGTCTTGTTTTCATTAAGTCATGTTTCCCTTCTGCAGGAGCAGGACACGCTGAGAAACTTGCATGATTTCTGGTCATGGCACCATCTTATACCCAACCTGCTCCTTTTCATTTTCTGACCTCTGGGCTCAGACCCAGATCAGTACTAAGCCTTTGCTTATAACACGCTTGCATCGCTGGTCCAGGTGTAGCTGATTTGTTTATGTTTTTAAATCATGTAATACAGGAAAAATGTAAGCATCCATGTTGTGTGCAGGAGCTGGGAGGAGAATTTAAATGTGTAACCTCCAGGTATGCGTGTTCCAAAAATAAACTCATAAATTGAAAAGTATTTTTGGTGAGACAGCTGTTTATGTTTTCTCTGTTGAATAGAAAGTTACCTGATGGATGGGTGGTTTTCCAACTCTCTGCCTCATCCCATTGAAATTCCCCAGGCTGGGGTAGCAGTGAATTAGAAAACAAAGTAAGACCGAGAGGAACAAGAAAAGGACCAGACATATGAGTGCTTTGTAGTTAGCACTGAGACACACCTGTCTCTATGATTTGTACGTCTTCTGCACATTGTGTGACATTGGGTTTGTTGGCACTGCAGGTCTAAGAACCATTGGAGTCATCACCAAACTGGATCTCATGGATGAAGGGACGGATGCCAGGGATGTCCTGGAGAACAGGCTGCTGCCTCTGCGCAGGGGTAACGTACTGTGTCTGCCGCAGGGCTTCCTTTGCTGACGGCCGGGCGCACAGCCGGCAGACCTGGGGGAGGCTTGGTTGTAATGTCACTGCAGGTGTGAGGAATGGGGCTGTGATGAGTTATGCTTTTTATGGAATGGTGATGTTCCCAATGATGTCTCAAAAATGGTCCAAGGGGAAACTATTCCTTAACATAACAGGAGTAAGAAAACTGGAAAAGGAAGGGGTTTGAAGGAAAAATATAAATACTCATAGACCACATAAACATACACTGTCCTCTTCTAAGTTTGACTCACGTGCCCGCTGTATGACAGAACTATGAAGAAAAATACTCTGTTAAAATGCACAGAGCTTAATGGGCAAAAGGCATTACTGTGTTCATGCTAAAAAACTCTCATTAGCCAAATCAGCCAGCCTTTGTTCTGTCCTGATTGGGTTTTGTGAAGGGACCCATTCCTCAGGCCTTAAAAGGAATTTTGCCTCTTATTCAGCCTCTTTGAGAGCCTCGAGATCGCCCCAGAATAAGCAGCAAAGCGTGCCCCGACGCCATAGGTGCGTGTTCTGTTTCAGGTTACGTGGGGGTGGTGAACAGAAGCCAGAAGGACATTGATGGGAAGAAGGACATCAAGTCCGCCATGCTGGCGGAGAGGAAGTTCTTTCTCTCGCACCCGGCTTACAGGCACCTTGCCGACCGGATGGGGACTCCGCACCTGCAGAAGGTCCTCAACCAGGTACAAATGCACTTCCAAGCAGTAGGAGCTATTATGAAATGTGCAAGTGACTGCTGGAACTCATCTTTCTTATTTTTATATTCGTTGTGTTTCTAATGTAAGTCATGCAGCTGAAATTACAGGGATTTGAAAAAGGAATATGAACGTTTAGATCCATACTGTTACTATTCTCTTGAATGGAATCTTCCACTTTAATATTATTGAGAGAGCAGCGCTCAAAGCAGAGAGACATACTTATGTAGGAGCGGTAAACAGGGGTATGCACTTTAATACCCATTTTAAAAAAAGATTTTATTTATTTTTAGAGAGAGAGGAAGGGAGGGAGTAAGAGAGGGAGAGAAACATCAATGTGTGGTTGCCGCTTGCGTGCCCCCTACTGGGGACCTGGCCTGCAACCCAGGCATGTGCCCTGACTGGGAATTGAACCGGAGGCCCTTTGCTTTTGAGCCACACAAGCCAGGGATAATATTAATTTTTATATGCAGCCTGTTGAAGGCATAAGCCAGTGACCCAGCACAGTCAGACTGGGGCCTAGAGGCAGAAGCAAGAGGAAGCACCTGCAGGGCTGTGGAGTCGAGAGGAGGTTCAAGGCTGACAGGTACCTTCGAGCTCCACCAGGGTGGTGAGCCTGTGGTCCTGAGAATGTCAGGAAGCCCCTGTGACTCCTACTTCCTTCATTTCTACCACATTCTAACTTAAGCTTTCTTTCTATAAGATAGGTGATCTGGTAATCAATCCATGCTAGGTGTTCCTAGGCATCCTCATTAGTAACATCAGCTGCTTTGTAACAGGGTAGACCAGATGGCCCCAGCCAGCACCTCTAATTGAGGCACATTGAGTATTTTCTGGGGCAGTGGAGGAGAGAGTCGTAGCTGCTTCTCACTCCCTGCCTCCACATGCAGTCTCAGCTGTGTGAATCATTTCTCAAGTTCCGAGTGGTCAGGAAAACAGTGGAGGCAGAGTTTCGTCTCACGAGCTAATCCTCCATCTGTCGTATGCCTGTGTGGTTCTCTTTTGTTTTATTTAGCAACTTACCAACCACATTCGGGACACCCTGCCAAACTTCAGGAACAAACTGCAGGCTCAGCTGCTCTCCATAGAACACGAAGTCGAAGCCTTCAAGAACTTCAAGCCAGAGGACCCCACCCGGAAGACGAAAGCCCTGCTGCAGTAAGCCCCTCCCTGCCCTGCCCCCGCTCGCTGTGTTCTAGTTAAAGGAAGCAGCAAGTCAGCTAACTCTGCAAGGCTTTGTATATGTTAGTCAGTGAGCTTGATTCTCTACGTTTTCCTGAAGAATAATTGTTAGTCCCACTCTGTGTCACACAGATTTAACCAATTGCCTATCCCATGCCCACTTTTATTATTTTTATAATTGGACTCTGTAAGTGGGCAAAACCAATGTGATAACCCAGCAGGCTTTTTTTGCGCCCTTAGAATTAGAAGTGGGCAGAGCTCCTGTTGAAAATGTCACAACCTGTCTTGTACAACTGCTCTCTTGGTGCCCCTTGTACTTACCTTTTTCTTTCACTCATTTCCTGTGACCTGGGTGCATTTTATCAATGGAAGGAGAACCAAGGAATCCACAGAAACGTACAGACACATTGAATTTTCTTTATCCTTGTCACTAAGGGTTTTAATTTAGCCCTTCAGAACCACAACCATGAAGACTGCCAAGTATGTTTTCGCTCCTGCCTGATCTCCCCATTGTATCCTTGGGCCACTACCTTCATCCTTGCGGGGCCTTGGGGTCAGACAGCAGCGTCGTCAGAGAGGGGCCAGCTCCTTGTCTTTTGCCTTTTCTCCCTCTTTTGGTCCCTTCCAGCCTCACCTGTCCTTTAATCCCCATACTGTACCTTGCCTCAGGTCCCTCCACACCAGACAACACCCCCTGCCCAGCTTATATTCCAGGACATCTGGTGTCCATCTCCAAAGATGATCTTGCCACCTCTCATGGCCTCTTCCCCCTCTGCAGTCTCGCCATCAAAGTACCCTTCCTTTGGTGTTAAAGTGCACGTTATAGTGTCTTCCTTTGTGGGGAGATTTCTAAATGCTTGAATTATTTAGGCAGCATTTTAAATACATCACCTTATCCCACTTGAAAAAATTATGAGATCATATAGAGAAAAAATGTTTTTCTTGTACTCATCACCTTCCTAGTTTTTTTTTCTTTTTTCGTCTTGGCTTTGGTGAAGCACCTATAAAAACTCTTCAAGTCACAGGGAAATTATTTCTGTTGCGGCCCCAGGCCATCACTGTCTCAGCATCCCATCAAAGGAACGTCCTTGTGGAGACTGGCCTTGCCTCTGTGCCTCCACTGAACTCAGAGCACAGAACTTTCCATTAGAAGTTCCCTGGTAGATGAGAGATTCAGCTCCTTCCTATCTTCCTCTTTCTGTCCTTCCTTCCCATCCACCTTCCTCTCCTCTCTGTGCAATCTGCTCAGGGTCTGGGTCCGTGCTACTTGCTGGTGATTCAGCAAAGAATAAGATGTTTTTGGCTTCAAGAGGAGGCCACGGTAGAGCAGAGGGAAGAGACATCTAAGAGACTAATCTGACAAATGCAATGTCTCGGCTAAGTATAAAATGTGACGGGGGCCCAGCTGAGGAAGCAGAGTAGTTACTTAGAGGAGGGGTGTGTGTTCACAGAGAAAGTGAGCTTGAATGAAACCCTGAAGTTAGGGAGGAGTTTGTCAGGTGGGAGAAGGAGGGCGAGGAAGGCGTGGACTTTGGTGCCCCGTGTCCTGGTAGGCCAGGTGGCTGCAGTGTCAGGATGGGGATAGAGAGGCTGGACATATGTTTTCTAAAATTTCCTGGTGTTTCAGCACATATGGGATATACGCACCCTTCCAGGTGTTTAAAAATCAGCTTCACATTAGCATATGCATGAACATAGCTATAGCTGCATCCAATTATATTCTAGATTTTCTGGCCTAATAATTTGCAGGTACTTTTCATTTATCTATGATGCTCGTAAAAGATGTTGTGAGTTTTAGATGGTTTGCATTTTTTCCTGTTAGATTTTGAATTTGAAAGTAGTTCCATTATGTCAAAATTGGAGTTTCTGCACCAAGTCATCACAGAGGCACGCGGTTTTCTTCTTTCCGTGGTCTATTTCTTTGTTGTTTTTCACCAACCACCTGAAGGCAGTTCCTTCCTTCCATGGACTGAGTACCTCTCGCATGCTGAGCAGCGGGAGAGAAACAGAACTCACGGCCCCTGCTCTTAGGAGAGAGATCGGTGGGTGAACATGGCCGTGTATCTGCCAGGGGCTGTGCTGACAACAACGTGGCATGGGAGTGGAGGAGGGACCTTCTCCTCGTGGCGATGGGGACAGGTGGCTGATAGGGTCACAGATCACGGGGAGTTTTCTGGAAAACGAATCCTTGAATGGAGTCTTGAAGGTTGGATAAAAATTAGTCTGCTAAAGCAGCCAGGGGCCGAGGAGGGAGTGATATCTGAGCAGAAGGAAAAAGCACAGAGACACGGTACACGTGGGGAACCACTTCTCTGGGGCTGGCGTGGAAGCTGCGTGCAGAAGTGGTAAGAGACGGGGTGGCCAGGGCCAGACCACGGAGAATCTTGGGTGATGGGTGGAGGAGTTTTCATTTTGTGGTCAAGTTGTGGGGAGTCGTTGAGAAGCGAGGCTAGAGCCAGTGGTGGGGGGCCTGGGCGGTCACACATGTGTGTTGTTCTGGCAGCGTGAGGCCTGTGATGCAGGGGGTGGGGAGGAGAGGTGCTCCCCTAGGGGCCAGCTGGAACCGTGAGGAACACCAGGGGAGTGGATGTCGTAGGAGCTGTCGGCTGCCACTATATGGGCAGAACACATTGAATGGCACAGATATTTAGAATGTACGTATTTTAACTAAACATCTAAAGTAAATCCTAATAACATGCATTTCAGATAGTTAATCTTGAGTGCTGAGCAAAGTGTGATGTTAACTCTGCCAGCAGGCAGCACTGAGAACACCAGGAAAGGTTCCCGGGGCCAACCACAGGAAACTAAAAGGAGAAACTCAAAGCCTTGCTCCTTTAACTTGGATTTATTTCTCTCTCACAATGACAGGATGGTTCAGCAATTTGCTGTGGACTTTGAGAAGCGAATCGAAGGCTCAGGGGACCAGGTGGATACCCTGGAGCTCTCAGGGGGTGCGAAAATCAATCGTATCTTCCACGAACGCTTTCCCTTTGAAATAGTAAAGGTTGGTACCGACGTTACTGTTTCCTGTTCTGTTTCACTTCATGTCCATATTGTGTTCTACATAACCGTTCGCAGAACGTTGCAGAACTGGTCTGGGGCTAAGACAGTTCTTTGAATGAAAGCCTTCACCCTCAGGTAATGAAGTTTAGGAGAGAAATATTTTTTACCAGTGGTCCCGATTTTATTTCATGAGATCTGATGACATTTCAAATTATCTCAGCAAATGCTAATTGTGTTCCTGTGTTGTTTATTTGTTGTCTAGTTAATTTAAAAATATTTCTTGAGCGCTTACTCTGTGCCAACATTCTCAGTGCCAGAGATCAGGACAGAGATGCTGTCTGGTGGGGAAAGACATAAAATTAACAAATTGACAAAATAAGAAGATCTCAAGCGTTATGTAACATAGTAGGGGGAGTGGGGGAGGATTTAGGGGAGTCACTTTTGGTGGGACATTCAGGCAAGGTGTCCCTGAGTAGGGGCATTGGAAACAGGACCAGAATGGCATGAAAAGATCAGCTGTGGGCATCTGGGGGAAAGGGTTATTCAAGACAAGCAGCCGAGGACAGGCCCCACGTGAGCACCTGTACACAGGTAACGGGCAGGGGGCTGCACCGGGCTGACGAGAGGAAGGACGTGCCCCACCAGGGTGGATTTGTGACTTTGGAAGTAGGGTCTATAGGGCTTGGACTGAATCTGAGGGGTGCAAAAAAAAAGAGAATATTCAAGGTGACTCCTAAGGTCTTGGCTTGCACACCCGAGCAAACGTTAGTGCCCAGGAGGTGAGGGACCCCGCGGGGAAGCCACGCTTGTGTGTAAGCACGGATCCTGTTCCGTTGGAGGCGCAGAGTAGGCAGCTAAATGGTTCAGGGACTGGGCTGCTTGCCGCGTGTACAGAGGCGGCTGCTTCTGTCTCAGTGTGGGAGGCAGATGGGTAAACAGAGAGTTTCATTAAAATGTGCTAAGCACAGTGATAAACTGCAGCCCAGGGTGCCAGGGAAACACTGCCCCCAGACGTGAATCCCAGCCCGGAGTGTCCGGGAGCCTGGTTCCGAGCTGAGTCTGGAAGGATGAGCAGCTCTTTAGGCAGGAGGAGGTGAGGGAGGGGGAGATTACTCCAGACAGAAAGGGAGGACCGGGAAAGACTGAGATGTAGAGCCCAGGTGTGGGCAGGGAACAAAGCCATTCCTGGTCATGTGGACAGACAGCGGGGCTGGAGGGGCTGAGTCTTGGGAATCGGGGGCTGAACCAAATGTTCTTTTGATACCCTTCCAGGACTAAGTTCCATGGCACTTTGATCCTACTTCCAAATAAATTTCTGGTACCTGGTAACTTCTGGGGAATTTTTATACAGCCATCCATCCTGTGTGGGATTGGTAAAATAGTGTTCATTTCCTCCCAGAAAGAGGCCTGGAACTCAGGTGGTTAAAAGGCCAAGGAGAAAAGATAGTCATTGTTCACCTCAGCACAGCTGGGCCGCTGTTGCATGTCAGGTGACACTCTTATTTATACATTCGTCTGTGAATACATTCCCTACATTTAGCAAAAGAATGAAGAATTATAGCTTTCAAATGAGTGGTCAGATTTGTGTCCAGAAGGCATCCTTCATGCACAGCGTTCCTACCTAGAATAGAGTTAAAATCTGCTGCACTGAAATAAAACTCCCAGAAATCCCTCAAGTTCTCCGTTGCCTTGAACTTTATGTAAACAGATGTTTTGACCATCTGGGTTGAAGTTAGGGAAGATATGAGCATCCATTTATTGCTAACAAAGTCAAGTTATTGTCATTGTTTAATATTTCATAGTATCGTTACTCGGTGGAATTAAGAATCATTAACTGTGGCTCATTTTGTATCTGCAGATGGAGTTTAATGAGAAAGAATTGCGACGAGAAATAAGCTATGCAATCAAAAATATACATGGTATCAGGCAAGTGATTCACATGTTCCTTGTCTTTGACTCCGGTTACTAAAGGAAGATGAATGTTTATAAATGGCTAGTGAAGGAGCTTTTACACCGTCTGAGCCGAGCAGGGGCCAGAGGCGGGGGGGAAGAGGCAGGAAGTCCTAGTTTGGGTTCAGCGGTCATTGTCTGTATTGTCACACTCGGTCTTTTTCAATGAGAAAAACAGAAACCCTTCTGCACTCAAAACACTGGGCTTGCACGACCAGAACCCCTGTCCTCCAGAGCCTCCCTTCTCTGGGAGGGGGGCCTGGCAGGCCATCGGTCATCATGACTCACACAGGGACAGGACAGAATGACCCCGGCCCACGTTGTGGAGCAGGGTTGGGAATGATCAATGAGGGTGGTAACTCTGGAGTTGAACTTTGTCTGTTTAGAAGACAAGAATGATTTCAGCTGGCAACGTTGTGCTGCGTGCGTTTGTGTGTCTGTGTGTGTCTGTGTGTTGAGTGTGTGTGTGTGTGTGTGTGTGTGTGTACGGGGGTGGGGGCAATGCAATGAGATGTGAGAGGATGGAGTGTGTCGGGGCTGGACGGTGAAAGACAGGACTTAATGAAAGGAGCGGTGTGAAGACAGGCAGAGGTGGCGGCTGCAGCCTGTGGCTGCAGAGCAGGGGGTCACGCACTCGGACTGCAGTTAGGAATGGAGACAGGAGAGTGGAGGATGTGAGTCTAGGGGTGGACCTTGTGCCTGAACTTACCCTTGTATAAAGTGGCATTATAAACGTTTACTTTCTTTAAGTAACTGTGACAGGAAAAAAAGAACTTAAAACACACATTTCTTGAGTTCATCACAGAAGCCTAAATGAAATGTGATGGAGCACGTGTTAAGCTGAGGTGTCCTGAAGTCAGGGCGGCAGGACGTAGGTTGCTGGCTTCACGGATTTTCCCATGGGAAGAAGGCGCCCCCTGTCTGTCGGCAGCGGTGTCCCCGCTTCAGCCGAGCGTGCTGCGTGTGTGCGTGCCCTGCATACACAGGGCCAGGCGGAGACTCTCTGGGGCACTTGACCGTGACTGTGGATGTGACGGGTGATTTTCCAAAGGAGTCACGATGTTTGAATTGGCTGTCATTTTAAAACTGAGACAATCTCCAGGTGCGTCTGCGTTCATCAAGTGAAAAGGAGGAGACACCCACCAGGACACCCAGTGCCTCTCGCCAGCCGCAGGCCTTCTGGGCTCCCTGTCACCTCTCGTCCCTCTCCCTCGAATCCAGACTGTATCTGTGATGATGCTACGTCTTGCTCTTTAGCTGGGCAGGGCTGGTGTTTGAACGTGCCTATCAGGTCACAGTTTGGGGGTCACAGAGCGTTTGCGCTTAGCCAAACACAGCACTTCCCTTGGCTTTCAAAGCTCCCCAGGAGTACATTTTTGTTGACCGCCAACTGCCAAAGCTCAGCAACTCAGTGTAGATTTCCGATTTGCATGCTTACCAGCAGGAGAGATCAGTTGTTACTGTCCTGTGGTTGATTTGCATGCAAGCTTATGATGATGGATGTAAGACATGTTAATGGCACGCTTATTTAGGCCCCAAAGTTCACCTGTGAAAAGTGTTGTTCCCAGTTGGTTCTGTTGGGTGTTTGCACAGTAGAAATCCTCCCCGCCCGCTGGTGGGCCCTTCGTTCTGCAAGCACTGAGAACCAGCGATGAGCCCAGGAGGGAGACTGTCCTGGTGGGGCAGACAGCAATGAGCGCGATAGTCATGTGTCCTACCACAGTAGTAACGGGACTGAAACGTGGGCTCGGACCACAGCCGTGGAACAGGGTGTGGGGGTCCGGAGGGGGACGGCCTTGTCGGCCACCGGCCGGGGCAGGCGCTGTAGGAAGTGGCGTTTTGATCTGGGCTTGAAGCAGAGGTGGGATGTGGACGGGCTGAAATGCGGGGCAGGCGGAAGTGAATGCCGCAGACGAAGGCAGGGAGATGAAATACTGGTGTGAGTATGTTTGTGGAAAGGCAGGTGGTCCCATGTGGCTGAAACACAGGGTGCACGAGAGGAAGGAGGAAAATGAAAGGAAGGGTAGGGTCAGAGGGGGAAATGTTCAATGTTAGACTGAACCGTGTGGGTTTTATTCTGTATCCAAGGTGAGAAATTATAGCTGCAGCCTTGTGTGATCACTACGGTTAGAATAGAGCTGAACAGAGGGTGCTCAGTATGTGATTAGGAGGGGTGTAGAGTGAGCTGGTGAAGGAAAGTAAGTGTTAAAGAAATTCCCCCAGAGAGATGCCATGGGACTGAGTGCTGAAGGAAGGGAAGTTAAGTGAGGAGAGGCAAGAAGAGAAAGGGAGGATGGTCCAGGATTGGGGAGCCAAGTGCAATGCCCAGAGCTGCTGGGATGGCCAATGCTCAGGGTCCAGGGTCCCTCTTACTGGCTTGTCTACATGGACCCTTTGTTTAAACATGAGTAACCATCTTTCACGTTTCATGAAACACACACAAACACACACACACGTCTGCTTTCCCGACGGCAACACAAGACAAGCATTGTTACCATACCAACTGGAACTCATTCCAGCCGAATGAGAAAAGCACTTGTGGTTTGGGCTATTGTTTGTTATTTTTGTAAACTCACCATTTCGCCATCCTGGGCCCCAGGTTAGTGTCATTTAACCGCTTTGTCCTCCAGCTCCCCGGGACCTTGGATGGGGGCCCCCTGAGCTCACCATGACACAGCTACCCAGTCGTGTTAACTGTGGCAGCATTCGAAAATGAGGACCGTTTCTGCCCCATGCAGGACAAGGGAGGGTTGCTTCTGGAATACTTTAGAAATACAAGTGTCAGTTGAGGACCCCATTTCTGTTCCTGTTTTCTCCTCTCCCACTGCCGTGCGGCTGAGAAATGAGGCAAATTATAGCCAGTAAGGCCAGGTAGTATGCCATGTAAACATGGGAACTATTTTTAGGTAGTGCTCATCATCTATAGAACAGAATTTATTATGGAATATATGTATTAAAGGTATCATTACAAATGCTACTGTGGTGAGAATAAATCACATTGTAACTTTTAAACCAGGGTATTACAAGCTTTCTTCAAGTGACCTGTCAATCAAAACACTTCTGCACATGTACTTGGTGGTAGTCACTTCAGGAATTTGATGTGGGCTCTCTTTCTTACGTGCAGGACAGGGCTGTTCACCCCAGACATGGCTTTTGAAGCAATAGTCAAAAAGCAAATTGTGAAGCTGAAAGGGCCTTCCTTGAAGAGCGTGGATCTGGTGATGCAGGAGTTAATCAACACCGTCAAGAAGTGCACCAAAAAGGTGAGCTTGAACTGTGCACTTTCCGATGAGTCCCTGTTTGGTTTGCCCTTCTGTCCCGTCCTGCTGCATGCTTCCCTTTGCCTGGTCCCCCTCCCCGACTTTGTTCCCGAAGGCGGTGTGTTTGCGCACGGGGAAGCTCTGGGAAAAGTACTGGGTGGGAACTGATTTCCTGATAGACGGCATATTTCCTTCTCTCACCCTGTGGTAAATAGTTGCTTAAGCAGGTAAACATCAGTTTAGAAGAATTAGGTGAATGCCCTAAACTTACTTTTCTCTGGTGCGTAGATGAAGGGGGGGGTAATCGTTAGGGGATGGGACTCAGTAATATTGTGTATATTAGTATTGTGTAAGGAAATACTCCTCAGTTTACACGGATTGCAGTTGACCCTGGACACCCTGGGAAGGGGCAGCATGGTCTAGTAGTGGAGCTCAGCCTCTG
Organism: Anoura caudifer; assembly: GCA_004027475.1. Classification (NCBI taxonomy): domain Eukaryota; kingdom Metazoa; phylum Chordata; class Mammalia; order Chiroptera; family Phyllostomidae; genus Anoura; species Anoura caudifer. Next base: position 737,558 of record PVKU01000096.1, on the reverse strand, counting down.
AGGTACAGTTGCCTTGATTCCCATCCTGGCCCCGCGACTTGCTCTGTGACGGTGTGCATCACGCTTGATCCCTGGGCCCCTGTAACTTCCCTGTGAAATGGGGACGAGAATGGTCATCCAAACGCGACTCCGGTGAGGATCAAACAAGGTGATGCCTGAAAACCACAGGGCCCCTCACCCATAGAGGGACCGTAGTAACTAACTGCTCAGTAAATGGCGGCTGATCTATCGATGGCCGCCACTCCCTCGTGACACCTGGTGGGTCTGTGATGTAGGCCGTGGCGAGGGAGAGGCTTCCCAGCCTGGGGGCTCCTCGCAGAGGACATCGGCCGAATTGTGCTGGCTGCCATCCATTCTGCGGGGACAGGAGAGGGGCATCCTGTCCTGGAAAAGGACGAAGGGAATCAGAGATGCCGTTCAGGGCCGGGCAGGCCAGCCTCATGACAGGTGCCTCTGGTACTCTGACCATTTCGTGACAGTGCAGATACTTTCTGGTTTGTTCGTCCCTCGCTTCCCCCTTTCTGTGTGGCCCCTGTGAGCAACCTCTCTGAAAACCCAGCGGGAAGCAAGCGGAAGAATGAGAGACAGAGATCATGAGTTTATGTGAATTTTGGTCGCTATCTGTAGTTCAGTCAAACCAATCAGCTCAAATCATGGGCGTAAAAAGCGTTTTGCTCTGGTTGTTTATTTTCCCAGTGCTGTTTGATGCGGAACTGTGGGCGGATGATCACCTGATGACCCGGGTCTCTGCTTAAAGCAAAGTATGGGAGTCTTGCTGGTCTCTCTCATGCCTGTTCCAGGAGAAACCTAATAGCATGTCTGCCAAAATCTGATTAATCAGTGGTTAATAAATTTAATAAGTGTGTAATTTTTATTTTATTGGATAGAAATATCTTCCAAGTGATTTATTTTTCCCCTCTAGGGAAAAAGTGGCTCATGCTTAAAATTAAATTTTAATATCAAGGTCCCACCGATGTAACTAAACATTACCCTAAATAAAACTTAAAACATTGGGTTTTATTAAAACATGTTTTCATATGTATATTTTAGAAATTTTGGTGCTGCTTTCTCTCAGAATAGGTACAGTTAAAGTTTTTTTCTTACAATTCTATATTTCAAGTTTAGATCCCTGAAGTCATATATATCGTATTTTTTTCATAGTCTCTTTCTTATTATTTGAGAATATTCAGTGTAATGTGAACGATAAACAATTTGGAAGTAATTTGCCAGTCGATAGATGTCCACCTTTGGAGGCTCCACGGGCACCAACGAGGCAGGAAATCCTCTGGGGCCTCGTCACAGCACCTTGGACCATCTACTTCTTTGTGATTTTCTTTTTTGCTTTTTATAAAATATTTATTTCCTGCATTCCACTGTGTCTGTACTGTCGACCTGCCGCTGCAGACGGTAAGGCTGTTAACACCGGGTGCTGGGACACACGCTGAGCGTGCAGTCGGCCCACAGCGGGGGCCCGGGGAGGGTTTGTTCAAGGGCTGACTGACGTGGAATGAAGTTAGAAATGTGAAATGATTGTAGCCCGTAGAAAAGCCTTGATTCCTCGGTCCTATGTAAATCAACTGACCAGAACATTTAGATAATTAATAGGGGACCAAAGGTCTAAAGGTGGTGTCTTCTAGATCAGTACTTTGGTGCACATGACTAGAATGTTGATACTTTGTAAACACATTCTTACAACTCCCAGCTTCCCATTCTGCATCTAGAGCCAAAGAGGTTCTTAAAAATTAGAATGATTTAAGTTGAGGATACTGACTGCACCTTAAGTAAGAGCCATAGAGGAGAGGCAAGGGAATGAATGGGCATTCGGGGTCAAGTACGTTTTAAAACTAAGTCGAGGGTTGTGCCCACTAAGCTAAGGAAGCAAGTGGCAAGAAGTCGAATGAGAAATGACTCCGAATGTCAGGACGATGTTCTGGGAGGTATTACGAAGACCTGGACGGGAGCCTTGGGCTACTGAGCTAGCAGTTACAAAGCCCATCCTCCTCCCCGTCTGTGCCGGCCTTTTACTTCTTTTCCGCTCACTGTTCCTGTCCCCTGCTGTGTCACCACTCACTGTCCCTGTCCCCCAGTGCGCACAAACACATCTGCTGGGGGAGAATTAAAAATGAATTATCTCCGTGGTTCACGCAATGGATCACCATCAAAGGGTGACAGATGAGACCCTGGGCTCCGGAGTCCGAGGACTTGGAGTGGAATCCTGGACCCACCTCGTCTGAGCTGTTTAGCCTTGGGCAAGTGCTTTAACCTCTCTGTGCTTTGCTCTCCTCCTCTACAAAACGGGTGAATTGTACGATCTATATTTTCTGACTGTCGTGGTTTTTGAATGAGGTTATTTCGTGAGGCCCTTGGCCCACGGCCTGAAACCAGCGAGCACCGCTGTGGCCATCACTTCGCGCTCGTCCCATCTTCCTCAGCTTTGTCCTGGAGGGAGTGCGGGCTCTGGAGAGCACAGTGCTGCCTGCCTGGTGTCCCTTTTCTGGCTTCTTTGGAGGGACGTCCCCTGCCGGTTCCAGGTTTCCTCTGACTTCAGCTTGTGGAGCTGCTTCTCTCACTCAGCTATTCTTCGGAATACCCACTCCTACCTGTGGAATTGTCACTCATACCTTCTGTGGAATATCATCCTTTGTCTCTGCCCCTTTCGATATTCACACTCAGGTCTGTTTCTCCTGACAGCTGGCGAACTTCCCCCGACTCTGCGAGGAAACGGAGAGGATCGTGGCTAACCACATTCGAGAGCGGGAAGGGAAGACCAAGGACCAGGTGAGGACAGGCCTCCCGGGGGGCCTGGTGGTCTGCAGCTCTTGACCGTCCCTGGCAGGGAAAGAAGTGGCTGAGAACACAACCGCACATGTTTATTTTCACTCATGTATACATTTCATTCATGGGTTGCTATAGTAACATCTTGGGTACGTTAAGAATATAAACAAATACAAAGACTTGGGAAGGATGCAATTTAAAACACAGTGGAGGGAGTTCCATTATTTTTCCTTGGTGCTCTATTGATCCTCATGTGTACCCCTGGCATGTACTCTCAGTCTGCTTTGAAAACCACTAATCCAGAAACATGGCACATTGTTTCTTTAAGACAGGGTTTTTAAAAAACTTTTAATGGGCCCACAGGTGGGTGCCAGGGTAGTCATAAACTTCTGACATCTCATGCAACATATTCCGTGTTCTGATTTTCTATTTCTGAGGACAATGGGCAAAGCTGTTCTCCAGCTGACCCAGGAACCTTTCACTGAAAAAGAAAAACTGTTAAGAGAAGCCTTTTTTACACATTGCTAACTATTTTGTAAAAGTATAGGGTTCATAAGGACTAACCTTGAAATTATCTTCCAGTCCTCTGCGAATCCAGAAGATTATTTTCAAGGGAAGATAACTCACTAAAAACAGTGAAGGACCGCATGAGACAAAAACTTTGTAAACTTAGGCGGATTTTCTCTGGGTTCTCTGTAAGACACTTCCATGGGAAGGGTGAGGGTTTGCAGGTGCTCTGTGGTGCCAGGACACAGCCGTCAATGTGACAGCAGGGAGGGGACCCTGCCCTCAGGCTGTGTGTTCTCCACAGCCACAGCCCGGCCTGGCTGGTCACTCTCGGACTGTCATTTTCTCATGTATGACATTGGCATGCTGGTCTGCGTGAGCATCTCCAAAATCCCCTAGGAGTTAGGATTCAAGGTTCCATGGTGCTCAGGTGACTGGCAGGGAGGAGAGAGAGGATGGTGAAGAGGAGGAAGGCGGAATAGAAGCGAGAGGCGGACAGACCACAGGGACAGATGTGCAATGCAGCTGAGGGAGTGCGGGGCTGAGGTGAGAGGGCAGGACCAGGTGGAGAGCTGTGCAGGAGGGCCCCTGCTCTGGGGTGTTGCTGAGTGACTCCAGTGACAACCCGCTGTCTGCCTGGGCCACCAGGTTCATGCCACTCCTTTTTCTCCTTGTGCTTTGAGAGTCAGTGAACCATTATTCATAGTTTCCACTTGGTTTCCAGCTTTCATGCCCTTGGAGAACCACAGATTGGAAAGCAGGAACAAACAAATCAGTGTTAACTCATGAGCTAGCGCAGTTGAGCCTGGGGTCACGTGTGTGACCCTGAGGCCTGGAGTCCCCACATGGTATGTCAGGGCTGCAGCTGGACCAAGGAAATGCACTTGCCGGTGTCAGCTGCACTCTGACCTTGAGTAAAGAAGGTAACCATTTTAGTTTAGCACCTTTATGCTAGAAAATTTGAATGGTGATATAGCCTACTTAGCTCTTCCCTAAAAAAACAATATTGAGGGCAAAGTAGTATCATTATCTTTGTGTTCCTACCTAAGGGAGCTGTTCACATCTTCATCTTTCATGGCAGCAGTGTTAGGATTGTGGGCTCTCGGTCCTGATAGCCTGAGTTTCAACCCAGCTGCCCATTTCCTTTCTGTGTAAATGAACGAGCTAGTTGGCATCTTCACACTTCAGCTTCCTCGTCTTCAAGTGGGATAACGATGGCAGTTGACTCACAGTCACGGGGTGAGGATGGAAGGAAGGGATGCAGACCTGGCTCTAGTTCGCCATCCATTTCAGTTGTTCTCCCCAAAGTGCCGTGGCACACAGTAGGTCCGAGAAAGAATGACTTTCTCAGTTCATGGGAAGCAGTCTTTCATCTGCAGCTCTGATGCGCTGATGAATGAACTCCCTGAGAGGGAGACAGGAGGTGGGGCGGGCGTGTCCTCCTAAGTGACCAGCTCCGGGGGCCTGAGGAAGCTGGTCCTTGCCTCCTCTGGTGCAGACCTGTGTGGCCGAGGGGACGCATCCATTTGCCCAGATGACACCTCTGGGTTCTGAGCTCTGCCATCTGGGCTCCTGGGGTCACATGCTGCTTCTGAAGTCTGTGCCAGAACACTGTTTGAGGTGTTTTTGCAGTGTTTTTGTTTGTTTGTTTGTTTGTTTGTTTTTAAATACGATTATTACCAACTTCTGCTCTGGAAGCTTTGTGGGAAGAAAAATTATTCAAAAATTAAAAATATGGAAGCCCATAAATCTGTCTGTGAATTTTCTTCTGAAACAAAGGTCTTTTGAATGTGTGTGCGTGCCTGTGAGCATGCCAGGCGCTCCCACACACACAGCGACGGCTGCCGCGGTCAGCTGGGTGGGCGAGGGCGGCTGCCGGGGGCGGCTCTGCGCCTCCTCAACCCAACGGTCAATAGCTGCGGGCGGAAAAGGCAGGAGGCGACGCTGGGAAAGTGAAAAAATGAGGAAAAAATGCACTCTTTTCCTTTTCATCCCCCATATGTGACTTGGCTGTCTTCCTGGGATGGACACAGACCTCCAGTTTCCAGGAATATGAATGAGAGCAGCCACGGTTGTTCTGTTTTCCTGTGCCGCAGGCCAAGTCCATGTACGAGAGCTCAAAGACGTCCGGGACAGCTCTTGGCGAGGTTGAGGGTTATGTAGATGTTTTGCTCTTTACAGTGGTAACAATTTTCTTGTGCTGCAGTATTATGGCTTATTCATGCCGACTCCTGGCCAAAATGGATTTGGGAGTTTAATGTTTAACAGAATCTGGCTTTGTTATCGGGAGAATAGAGATAATACCAAGGACGATCCCATAACAATCATTCTTCCTAACACTTCAGTTTTCTTCATTAAAACAAGAAACAAAACTGTGTCTCACGCTGTGAAACTTTTTCCTACAGATGTGATGTTATTGACCAATAGTGCCTGTGCCTCGACTTTATGTTTGGTGGGGAGGATGGTTTGGGGGGATCCATTTGCTTTTCTTTGGCAGGTCCTCTTGGGATCCAGAGCAAGAATTGGTGGGGTGACCAGCTGGATCCCCGCAAACGCAGAGCCGTGGAGCCCACAGCACTGGGTAGGGGTGGTGAGAAACAGTAGGCCTCATACTAATTCCATGGGAATGAGTCGTGCACGTGAAAACCAGCTGCTGTTCAAAGCTGGGAGATAGTTATCAAATTTGCAGCCACAAGTGTTTCTTGGACACCTACTGAGTGTGTTGTGCTAGGTTCTGGGAATAGAGTGGGGACCGAGACAAATGGAACCCCTGCCTCCACGAGGCCGGCCCTCTTGCAGAGAAGCAGAACGGCAAACAGAATAGATGATTCATTATATTAGTGATAAACACAACAAATACAGAGGATAGGGTGCAGTATGTGTCAGATATGACATACAGGCCCCATGAGAGTCGTACCATGAGCCAGCGTGGTGAGGGTGTGGGTGAGGG
>PVKU01000095.1:600000-760208 GCA_004027475.1 Anoura caudifer | reverse complement strand
TTACTGTCAGTTTGTTCTTTATTTCAACGCCTCAGGTTCTATTTTGCTTGCTTGTTTGTTTTGTGGGTTAGGTTCCACTTATAGATGAGATCATATGGTATTTGTCTTTCACCACCTGGCTTACTTCACTTAGCATAAAGCTCTCCAGTTCCATATTGCAGTTCCCTTAATAGTTAAGTGAGATAATAGAGGTAAAGCTCCTCAATCAGCTCCTAGGTACTATTTATTCTACCACAAGGCAGCAATTTGCACTGTTAGGAAAGCAGAAAACTTGAATTGCAAAAACAATATTTTCAAAATTTTATTATTAACAGTCTAAGTTCAGTCTGGACCCTCTCTCATCCCCATACTCAGAAACCATTCCATCTCCTCTACAATTTTTGACGCAGACCTTATCACTTTACCTGCAGCACAGTTGATGCCCCCGGCGACCAGAAGAGCGCAGGGGAGCAAAGGCAAGGCTCCCAGCTGGGTTACAAGCTCCACCCACTCAGCTCCCCAGGGTATAGTAGGCAGTCCTTTCGAGCCTGTTCCCTAACTAATTGTGCTATAATTAACATTATAATAATTCATTCTGTGGAGACAATTATTGTAATGCGTGCCCTGGTTGTGCATATGCTGGTGATGGAGGCAAGGGGATGGTAAAGGCGTGGGGTGAGGGGGTGGTGGACTTTCCAACTTAGCATCTTCAGAAACTCCACCGGCCTGAGGGATAAATCCCAAACCCTGAGCTTAATTAGCAAAGTGCCTCATGACCAGGCTCTTGCTTCCTCATTCAGCCTTACTTCTCACGGGTGACATTCACACAATACTCAGACACACACACACACACACACACACACACACACACACACTCACACTCACATCCATGTTAGAATGCTTGACGATCCTCGGGCCCAACACACCTTCATTATATCCTTTGTTTATACTATTCTCGTCATAACTTCCTTCTATCTTCCACCAGAAACACTCCTGTTCAGAATTCAATACCCAGTTCCATTGTCACCAGCATCTTGTGTGAGGGCTTCTCTGATCCTCAAGGTTAAATTTCCTTTCGCAACACTTTGACAGTGTTGCGTGCACACTTCAATTCTAACAGTTTTAATCTGGCTTGTTAAAGACTCATGAGGATGCCCTGCCCACCAGAGGCAGCCTTAAAACGGACCACTCCAGGGCTCCCTCAGACTTCCAGGAGAACTCGGGCCCAGTGCCCTCAAGCAGCCTTGACTGCTGATTACGAAGTCAAATAGCAGGGCTCAGACACCCTGCAGCAAATCTGTTTTAACATATATCCTAGGGAAGTTTAAGAAATCACAAATGAACACTTCATGAATGAATTTCCAGTGAGTCGACAGCTCACTCTACCACTCCAGCCCTGAGCAGTCGCACGGGGCCTTGTGCTGCTTCTTCAGCTTTTAAAAGGAAGATGACGCCCCCTGAAGGGATGATGGAGCATGTGCCCTCCATCCCATCAACACATACAAAGTCCCGAAGGGCAGACATCATGGCCAGCAGAGCCAGGCGGAGGGCCCTGGGACAGGGAAGGGCTGACCGCACTGCTGACGAATGCCTCTGCTCACTCCCCATCCTCCTGCCTTCTGACACCCGCCCCCATGTTCCCCTCCTGTCCCCCAAGACATAGCCATGCTCTCAGCTTCCCTGCCACTTCTGTGCCCACTTCAATGTCTGCAGCCCTGAGTCCCTCACCTCCACTGCACCCTGGGCACTTCCACCTGCCTATTCCCACATCTCAAACTCAGCATCACAAGATGGACTCTCTAACGCTTTTGCTCTGCTTCATATTGTCAGTTCACAATTTTTATTAAAGTGTAATCGATACGCATTAAAGTACACATGTAAATATACAGCCTGGTGAATTTTCAAAAAACATACCTAAAAACCAGAACCCAGATCAAGACACAGAACACCGTCAGCATCCCAGAAGTTCCCCTGGTGCCCCTTCCAATGGTAATTAACATCCTGAATTCTCCCAGCTTAGCCTGTTTTTGAACATCGTATATGAGGTCTGTCTGGAAAAAGTCCAGCCGTTGTTAATGTAATGAGAATGGTTTGCATGACATCGATGTAACCTGGCAGCCAAGGAGAGTGGACTGGAATGCACATGCATGAACAGTGATGGCTTCACTGTACTAGTCAGTGGGGACAGTAGACACATTGAGTGAACATGTGCACTGTGTGGCCATCACATTCAAAATGACTGAGCGAGGACAGCGATGAATCTGCATCAGATTTTGCATGAAGCCTGACCTGAACATTCCTCCATGGAAACTATTAGGATGATTCTGAAGGCTGCAGCTGTGGGCAACTGGTGATGTGAAGCTTCATCACGACAACACACCTGCTCGTGCATCACATCGCATGCAGAGATTTTCGGTGAAACATCAAATCACCTGGTGACTCAGTCCCCCCTACAGCCCTGATTTGGTGCCCTGCGACTTCTGGCTTTTTCCAAAACTAAAATCTCCTTTGAAAGGGAAGAGATTTCAGACCATCCATGAGATTCAGGAAAAGATGATGGGGCAACTGATGGCGATTGGGAGAACTATGCGAGGTTCCAAGGTGCCTACTTTGAAGGGGACTGAGGTGTCATTGTCCTATGTACAGTGTTTCTTATATCTTGTATCCTCTTCAACAAATGTCTCTGTTTTTCATACCACATGGCTGGATACCTTCTGGTATGATTTGTAAATGGAATCATACCATCTCTACATTTTTGTGCCTGGCTTCTTCACTCAGCATTGCGAGGTGCATCCATACTACTGCGTGGAGTTTGAGCTCATTCATTCTCTCTTGCAGTGCAAATATATCAGCATTTACCCACTCTACTGCTGATGGGCTCTTGGGTTTTCCATTTTTGGCTTTTATAAATAGCACATATTAAACTTTGTGGTGCACGTCTTTTGATGCGACCATATGGACGTCTGTCTTTTGTGTATGTTCCTAGGAAAGCATTGCCGGGCTGTCGGGTGTGCAGGCACCCACTCTGGCAGGTTCCACCCGCAGTTTTCTATAGTGGGTCTGTCCACGTCCATCTCCCCCAGCAGCGTGTGTGAGTTATGGTTTCTCCACCTCCTCCCCAACACTTGGTGCTGTTTTTGATTCACCTGACCTTCACCCTATGCCTACCATCCTGTTCCCTCCCAAATGATCTCATGTTTGCAGCCCTTTCCCCTGGGTACTGTCCCCACTGCAGGCGCTATGAGCAAGCCTCCCTGGCTTTGACCTTCAGGCCACCCCGTGAATCGCTCTCAGATAACTTCCCTAAGTGCGGCTGTCATCATCGCACTGTCCTGTCCACAGAACTTCAGTCACTTCTGATCTCCACTTACTTTACAGTTAGATCTGTTTGAATATGTTGGGGTTTTGACCTGCTGTGCAAACCTGGCCGATGGTCCGCAGTCGCCACCTTTCCCTTAGGCCTGCCCACGTGTATTGTCCCGATGCCTTAGACCCTCTTCCTGTGCATCTCAGACTCGGCTTGTTCGGCAAGAAAACTGTCTTCTTTGTTAGCAGTGTGACGAGCACCCAAACTGGAGAGACCTGGTGCCACCAGAGCCTTAGGGAATTTGTTCCAACACCCTCATTTCCAGAGAAGCCCCAAATTGGAAAGAATGTAGAAAAAAAAATACTAGTGATTTCACGAGTGTTTCATGACTTTCCCACAGAGACACCAATCCCTTCTTGTTTGCTGGAGGCCATTGTTTGATCCTAAAACAAGCAGAGCTTTGGGTTTTAACTGGATGGGGAGAAGACAGGGGGTAACAAATAGAAATCTCAAGTCGACTCTCCTTTCAAAACTGCTTCTCGGTAAGAGAAACATCCTCACTTCCTATTATTACTGAGAAATAGAAATAAGTGCATGGGAAAAAGAAAAAAACAAATTTGCTTCCTTCTCCCCAATTTTTGAAGCCAAATAAAGCTGTGTTTAATGTTGTTTACAGTCTATTATAGTTATTACTTGAATGTATACTGTCCACAAGGGACTCCAATCCACTCTAATTCACATCATCCATCTTTAAAGCTTAAAGCATAATTTCTCTATTTTAAATGGCTGCAGACATTCATAGTTCCATCTTTTTCTTTTTGCAATGTAGTATTTTCCTTACTCACACTTTTTTTGATGTTGAGTTTTTAGTAGGGGCTCAATGCCTCGTTAGGGTACCATATTACAAGGCAGCAAAATCAGAGGGCTGTCGATTCAGCTGCCTTATGCAAACACGAAGGAGCACTGCTTTCCTTGGGAACCCATGCAGGGGCTGGAAACTCAGGCATGACTCACAGCACACACCCTCCAGGGCAATCACGGACACGCTCACAGCCCGCAGCCCACAGGCATGCCACGCTTCCCTTGGCTGGCACTCACGTTTCTATCTGAAAGGCCATTTCTTCTTTTTCTGCCTTCACCCAACGCTACTCAAACGTGAAGGGCCTTATGAGGCTTTATCTTCAGAAATGCTCCCTCTGCCTACTCCAGACACCACTCTTAGCTTTAACGTGTGTGTGCCCACAGGTCAGCACTTAATTGCACATAGTCTCCTATCATTCAAGAGAACCTTAAAATATGGCAGCTGCTGATGAAACTGACAGGCCTCGCGTCCCTCTCTGGAGGACTGCAGGATGGGCTCCCTTGTAGGCTGATGATATCACAAATGCCTTCTGTGCTAAGGCCCATAGATGGCCATTGATCGTGTACACCCCTTGACCCTGACACTATTGCTGCCTATGTCTTGTTGTGCCACCAGGGTAGGAGAACTACCTTCCACTTCACACCATCCCCTAGAGTCCTGAGAATTCACCTTGATACACAGCAGGATGGGGAATCGGGGATGAACAAGTGTAGGATGGGGGTGCTCAGAGCTGAGAGGAGACAAGAAGTCCCAGGTTAGCAGGAGGTCACTAAACTAGTCAAGGCATCCTGCGCTTACAGTCTGTGACCTGGAATGTAAATGGAGGAGAAACCAGCCATAGCCCACAGCCAACCTTTGGAGAGCCCAGGCCTCCTGGGTTTGGGTTGAGCCCAAGTGTGGCAGCTTGGATTGGGACTTTCCTGTGTTATCCACATTGATTGCCACCCACGAGGTTTCCTTTCTGCTTGCTCACCCTCAGGATGGCTCAGGTGCCCCCCAGAACCAGCCCCCTGCAAACCTGGAGCTAGGGCTCAGTCCTCCCTTGTTTTAGCCAAATCCTTTGACTATGGTTGGCCTGCAAGCTGAAGTGCTGGGTGCTCGTTCCTAAGGCTGACCGTCCTGTGGCATGAGTGGCCATCGGTGTGTTCCGGATGGCAAGGGCACTGCTCCCCGGACTACACGTCCCAATAATGCTGCAGCCTGCTCTGAGGGCTGCACTGGGGGCAAGTTCATCCCCACCGCCTCGCCACACCAAAGACACACGCATGCAACTATCTCAGTGCTGTGCAGGAGTTCACGCTAACCCTTCAAGTCTCCAGAGTCAGAATCACATTTATTCATCTGTACACTCAGGGAATACCTATTGAGGATCTCTATGCACCAGACACTGAGCCTGAAACGAGTGCTACTATTGCAGGTGGGCACAGGTAACCAGGTTCTCAGTGGTCGTGAAACATGAATTGAACTGGACATGCAGAGTTAATAGCAGAAAGAAAGAGAGCAGATTTATTAAGCAATAGTACACTCCACAGAACATGGGAGCAGGCCAACATCAAGCAGAGACTGACCCTCAGTGGCTGGAGGGAATCTAGTCTTACAGGGCAGATAGTTCCTGGCTAGTTTTGGTGGGCTTTTATTGTGCATGTACAATAGTAGTTTATCACTTTTAAGCTACTGTGCATGTGGTCTCCCATGATTTTCCTTGACTGGCTAATGGGGGAAGGAGTCCCACAATGCTAATGTATTATAATGCTATTATAATGAAGCAGGGGTCCTGTAGCATCTTCTGAGCAAATACACTCATGATTCACCACTGTTCCAAGTGGTCTTAGGACAGGGCCTCTGTCCCGTATGGATGTCATTTGTCTTAGCCCTGGGGCAACTCCGGAGTTTTCTCATTCCTGAGGAGCCGGTCTTAGAATAAGGGTTCTGTTCTGTATCAGTGTCCTTTGTCTTAGTCCTAGGGTGCCTCCAGAGTTCCCTCCCTCCTGATGCCCCCCTTACTCCTGTGAATAGGACCAACCCAGACTCTGCCCTAAGGAAGTTTGCAGCCCAGTGGGAAAAACTAAATAAAGCAAGAACTCACACAATTAATATCATTACAAATAATAATGACTGCTGAGAGAGCAAAGAGAAACAGCCTGGGAGAAGCCACTGACTGCAGTCCTAGCCTGCGGTGCCACCTTCCCACAGTGAGCCTTGATGGGAAGCGCTTACCTACCCCTGCCCTGGGGTTAGAGGGATAACAAATGGGATGGCAGGTGTATTTGTAATTTGAAAAGCATATTTAACATCTCTACTGTTGTAACTAGGCTATAAAAAGTGCAGTTCCACACCAGGTGGTTTACCTTTCGGGTGAGGCAGTCATGCACTGGGGTGGGACAGGGGGTTGTTGCAGGGTCCTGGGTAAAAAGGCCAAGGAATCTAAGCTGGAGAACCAAGGGGTGGAAGCCAACCAGGAAATGCTTAGGGAAGATCCCCAAGACCCTGAGGTGGAGGGTCAGTCCTGGGGTGTCTAGCTAGACCATAGGAGCCCCTGCCAGCCTCCCTGGGCAGGACGTGGCCTGCCCCTATGCGTGCAAGCATCACTTCGTTTGTGTGACCTGTGATAACTTGTTGTAGTGGCTGAGGCGGTTAGGTGTGCAGGAAGCCTGCGCGAAGCAATTAGCACCAGGCGAAGGGTGGAACCTGATGCAGTGCCGATGGAGTCTAATGGGGTGATGAGGCTTTGCCGAGAGCTCTGCCGTGGGCCAGCCTGGCCCAGCCTGTGACAGCATGCTCCCTGCTGCCAGCCGGGATGCCACCATGACTCACTTGGGCTCACCATGGTGTCTCCAACCAAGACGCTGGAATTTGTAAACTGTCACCACTCCAGGGGCTTGAATTCGTCCTTTTTCACTAAGTTTCAAGGACAAGGATGCTTGAGAGTGGTGCTTTCCAAGCTTGAACGTGTATGCAGACCCCCTGGGGATCTGGTTAAAATGTATATTCTGATTCTGAAGGTCTGGGTACGGCTGAGGGTCCTCATTTCTAAACAAGTCCCCAGGAATGCGGATGGTGCTGGTCTGTGGACCGTACCGGGGAGATTTCAGAACATTAACAAGACCGAATGAAATAAGCCTTCCCCTCTCCTTCATGGGTGAGAGCGGTCAGGTCCACCAGCCATTACTCACTCATCAAACATCTGTTGAGCCTAAGAACTGGGATAATGATGGCACCGTTGGCAAAAATAAGGAAGTCAAAGGTAGGAACAGTTGTAGGAGGGAATAACAGTAAAAGCTACTTTGCTTGAATGCTTATCACATGCCCTCATCTTATTTCATCTTTATATTTGGCAAGGTAGGTATTAGTAACCTCCATTAATTTACTAACGGAATTAAGGCTTAGAAAAGTGAAGTCATTTTCCCTGGGGTGTCATGGCAGGCTGGAACTTGACCCTGGTCTGTCACACTCCAAAATCCATCTGGTTCCACTATGACAGGCTTTCCTATTTTGGAGGGTGAAGAGTTAGGACTAGATCCAGTCTGGTGTTTGTCCATCATGCCTGCTGTTGGGGTCACCAAGAGGACGTCTAAAGCTCTCACACCCCTGACCAACCACATCAGACTTGCTAGCAAAAAAAGGACCACGTCAGCATTCTTTAGAAGCACCCCCCCCCAAGTAAGTTCAATGTGCAGACAAGACTGAGAATTAGCCCAACTCCTCCTCTAATAAGTGAGGCAAGTGAGAGGCTAGAGGGTGAAGTGCCAACCTTGCCAGAATTAGTGCCTCTCAATTCCCAACACCAGGGAAAGGGGCAAGGGGGACGCCGGGCTGTGAGGCCAGGCTGTGAGTCCCTCTCCGGCTTTTGGCTGCCAATTGGTGGAAGATGGGGATGGTCATAGAGAGCACTTCTGATAACCACAAAGGGTCCTTTAAATGAGGCTGAGTTGACAAAACTGTGCAGCCAGCAGTAATGAAGCTTCCAGATGGGACAACCGTGAGCCAGCTGCCACTCCTTCGCTCCAGAGGGCAGCCTCAGTTCACTTAGCACATCCATCCATCCCTTGCAGCTTCTTGGCTACTCTAATGCCGGCTCTCTCCATAGTGAGTAACCCCGGTCAGGGGGGCCTGGCTGGGAGTGGCCTCAACCCATCGCATTCCACCTCTGGTGGCTGATGTCTTCGCCAAGAGCCTGTAACACTTGGCCAAGCCCCTGTTCCAGAAAGCTCCCTTTGCAATGGTGACGCCAGGACCTCCCACCTTCTCTTCACAGCCTAATTACGAACTACAGCCCCACGGCCTAGGCTTCAGGCCAACATCCCAATATCTGTAATGGTGAGGAAACAATCTAATAAATTGTGAATTACCCTCAAGGGAGGGTCAGGGAAACAGGGCCAGCCCCAAACCTCCTTTTTTCTCTTCCTCAACCTAGTCTGAGGAGATTTCAATGTTTCTCCTGCTACCCCTTTCCCGATTCATCCTCACTGGGAAAAATTTTAAACACCAGCAGGATCCTTGCTAGCCAAATGGCCCCTTTGTGCAAAGGCAATCTAGCACCCCTTTCCTCAAGACATTTAGTGCCCCACAGGAGTTTTGCAATAAATCCATAAACGTCTAGGATGCTAATGGTGCCCCTTAGATGTAGTATATTTCTCCAGTGTACAACCTGCACACCCTTAGGCACTGGCTGTGGACTCCAGAGTCCTCCATAATGGGCTCTTACACTGGCTTGAATTTAATTTAAAAACTGGAAAAGAGATGATGCATTTGGGCATCTGATTGAAGTCATTGGTGGGGAGTGGAGATTCCTTCGCCCTTCTGCCATATGCAGGAAGAGCACCCAGCTATTAAATAGGGTTGAATAACTGCACTTAAGAACTGAATAACTGCATGTAAGAGCTAAACATGGAGGCACTGCGGTACCTCCCTGGCATCGCCCATCCCCAGGCTGCTCTGGCCAGGGGGCAGGCGGTGGAGGTTTGAGAGAGCTGCTTGTACTGTGCGCCTGCTTGCCTCCTGGCTCCTCTTGGCTAGGGAATGCCTATCACAAAGCGTGAGCTCCAGGTGGCGTCAGGGTCAGGGGGAGTTCAGGCTGTCATCTGGTGCCTTTTTGTCTGAGTGTTTACCAAGCTAGACGTTGTGGGCTCGGAGCACACTGCGGAGAAACGCTCTGTTCCAGACTTGCTGTCTTTGCTTCTCTTCACGAGGGGTGAGGGGATGGAAAGAGAAGAAGGAGGATTTTTTTTATTTAGCACATTCTCTTCCGCTTACAAAAGGCCTGCTCAGTAGGGCCTCTGCAGCGGTCCTGTCCTGTCGCATAGAAGTCCTCAGCGTGGCCCCGCCCCGTTGTGCTTCTGGTGCAAGTGATTTGGAAAGTTAAACTGCCTGTAGCTACATGGCTACCAGCGGTAATCCCAATGAAGCAGAGCTGGAATACTTTCTGAGTCAAACAACATATATTTAGAAATACCTACAAATGTAAAACATTGTGCAAAAAAAAACACTAAAATCACATCATTCTTCCCCATTTCTTCACTTAGCTCTAATCTCCTCCTCCATCTATTTTATGAACTTCCTCAAAATCTCTTTGGGAGGAAAGAGATGTTATGAACAAAGAGGAATAAGGGATCCTCACCTTGTCGTCCAGAATCTCCAGCCCAGGTAGAACTGTGAGGTGTAACTCTTTTTTTAAATAAAAGATGACACCAAAGCTGTTTGCAGGGGTGCGAGTGTGATCACTTGCTCAGTGAGAGATAGGGGCACACATTGTTTTCAGTTCCCAGAAGAGCAGCGGGGGCAGGAGTCTGCTGGGAAATCCAAACAGAAGAGGAGCGAGGGCTTGGCGTGAAGGTGAAAAACATCGGGAGGGAGAGAACTTCCTGGGACCCAAAACTCCGTGGAGAAACTCAAAGAGGAGGAAAGCTCTAGTATGTTCTGTTGTGATTGAGCCAGACAGAGAGGCGGAACGTGAGTCCAGTGAACCAAGAGCATGGAGGGATACAAGGAGAAGCAGGTGCAAAACACATAGGGCAGCAGAAAACAGCAAACAATGCCAGGGATTAAACCGCAAGCGAAACTCCGTAAATGATGCCAGGAGGTGCCAGAGAAAGAAATGAGAAAAAGTCATTGGATTGTGCAATTAGGGCTGTTTTAAAATACCTAAGAACCCATGGATGACTCGTCACTGGGAGCCCAACCGTCCCTCTGATCTCCAGCTTCGGGGCTCTTTCCAAAGCCACAGCCCTTCCTCCACAGCAGACCCTGGCACCCTAGGATCTTGCAGGGGGAGAACTCAGCAAGCCTATCAGCCACCTGCCTGGTTCGGGGTGCTTATTGAACAGGGTCCCGCACAAGTAAGGCCTGCCTGAGTGTGGTTGGTAGGGTAATAATATGGGTGTAATGACTTGCGGTTTTAATTTTAACATTTCATCTAAAATGCCATACGGTGTGCTTGAGTGTGGTATTGTTATATTACAGAATTGCATGCTTAATATTTTGTAATAAAGAGGGGTATTATTTGTGCTAGGCCCTGTACTTATCTTCCTGCTCATAACTACACCCCTTCTGATGTGGGAGCCAGGAAGAAGCTTTTCCCCTGGTGCTAGCTGGGAGGCGGGACCCCTACAGGAGTCCTCAAGGACAAGCCCACCCTTACTGAAAGAGACAGAGGTCGGAATGGTGGCACCTCTTCGTGTCTGGTACAGAGCTTTACATGCATCCTTGCCAAACCTCAGCACAAGCTTAGAAAGGAAGTAAACTTACCTGCTTTACAACGAGGAATCGAAGGCTCAGACAGGGTAAGTCGCGTGCCTATAGTCAGCTTAGGTAAGGGACTCAGCTAGCAAGGGGTGAAGCCAAAATTCAAACTCAAAGCTATGGGACTCAGAACCCCACGTGCTTCATGCTTCACACTACCTTGTAAATACTATGTAGCGAGCCTGTATTTTGTGAGCAACACATAAAATGTGACAAGGCATGGCTTTATAGGGACCAGGGGGAGGCCAGGAAGAAAGGATACAAGAGGCGGTGGTTCTGCCCAGATGACTTGAGACCACAGTACGTACCCTCAGCCCCTGACCGGGGCCACCGATGCAGAAGGCTTCCTGCGTCCCCGTGGAGGTGGCTTCAGGACATCTACAAATGTGCTTTGGTCGTTGGTTTACCCTGGTGTCAGCCTATCAGTAACCAGTGTTGTGGCTAGCGCCTGTCTTTCTCATGACAGTTGCAAGATACCCTTCAGCGACAACCATCAGAAAACTTTGGTAAAGGTTTATTATTTGTAGAACCTGCAGAACAATTGCACAGCTCTCCTGGAGCCACACACAAGGAGGTCACAAGGAGAGAGAGAACACACACAAGCTGCATGGGTCCGAGGTTCTACTCTTATTGGGGTTAAGGGTAGGGGCTGAGAGCCTCTTGAGCATTCTCTTCTCGACCTCAAGAAGAAATGCAGCTATCAAAAAGGATTCCTTATGCCCTGACCTGTGTGGCTCAGTTAGTTGAGCGTTGTTCCAAAAAGCGAAAAGTTGCTGCTTCAATCCCTTCAGGGCAGTGCCTGGGTTTCAGGTTTGGTCCCTTGTTGGGGCACATACAAGAGGCAACCCATCAGTGTTTCTCTCCCTCTCTTTCTCCCTCCCTTCCCCTCTCTCTAAAAATAAATAAATAAATAAATATTTTTAAAGAATTTCTTGTGGTTATGGGCCCAAATTTCTAGCTGGAGTCTGTCACTCATTTTTTTACAGAGGGCCTGTCACACTGGTTGTATTTCAGGGAAACCTCAGGCTGGGCGGCCTGGGCTCCTGCACCGTGTTCCTGCGGGCTGAGCCAAGCCTCGTGAAGGGATTCCTAAGATCATCTTCCACCAGCAGGCGGAGACCCGCCCCGTCCAATCACAGCTGTGCAGCTATATCCACACGTGCATCTTTCCCGATCCATCAGAGCTCCATACGACCAATCAGATATGCAATTCTGACCCATCAGGACAATGCTATGTGGACCAATCAAACTGTGAAAATTTGGATTTCTCATTTGCATAGAGTGAAAGCTCAACTAATTGTGCAATTTGTATCGTTATCATTACTATCATCATCATTATTATCACTCTAAGGGACTGGACCTCACTTGCATAAGAAACGCTAGTGGGATGCCTTTCACTCCTGTGCCAGACCCTCAGACTGTCCTCTTGTATTCACCTTTCTCTTTCAGGGTAGCCCTAGGAGTTTATTTTCTCCTTATTTTACCAGGGGGAAATGTTGGCAGGAAATATGCCAGGGCCTCAAAACTCTCATCATGAACCTGGAAGTATGGTCTCCTTCCCAGGCCCCAGACGCCAACACCCTCAGCCTTGGCAGGAGGCACCTGGAGGGAGGGAGTCCCCAAGGCGACAAGGAACCCTGTGGTTTGGTGGCCTTCCAGCAAGTGGAGCCAGAGAGTTGCGGCTGCTTTGCTGACCGCAAACAGGGGCTTTCAGCTCATCCGGGCAGGCGGGAGGGAGGCCCAGAGGAGAAAAAGGCTGCTGGCAGCTGCACAGCTTTCTGTGGGTGTTTTTGTAAACTCTGAGCTCACAGAGTACCCCTGAGTTAGGGGCTGCCCCTCAGAACACGCCGCAAAATCGACATCTGGGGAGAATGAGGAAGAACTGGACTTCTGTACTTGAAATTTAGGTCCTCTGCTATGGGGTGGTTGCTGCTGGACTTGTTTTTAAATTTATTTTTATTTAAGTATAGTTGGTATACAATCTTCTGTTGGTTATACTGGTTTCGGATGTACAATATAGTGATTCAATATTTTTATGCCTTATGATACGATCGCCCCACTAGCCCTGCAGTCATCGTCCTTGTGTGAACTTACCACAATGTTGCTGATGATGTGGCCTCTGCATTTTTAAACAGCAGCAGAATTTGTGCTGGGATTTCCACCTAGGCCGAGGGACAGTCCAGGGAAACATTTGCGTATTCTTTTCTCCTCACCGGGGGAAGAGCAGCTTGGTTTCCGTAAAACTCCTGGTCTGCCCCTTGTCCTCCTCGCCCTCGCGCAGCACCCCTCAGGACCTCGCTGGGCGCGTGCACCTGTGCGGAAGCCGTGTCGAGTCTCAGAGAAAATTCCCTCCAGGTGCTGTCACTCAGCTCCAGAGTCCATTGCATAGCAACCTGCTCCTTGGCTTTTAAAGTGACATTCTCTTGATCCTGTTTAGTTACACAAACCTTTCAAAAAGTATTTCAGGATGAGGGGAGGAGTTACAGGAAACAGCATGGAGAAGAAAAAGATGAATGTGAGTAGGATTATGGCAGGGCAAAGGCCTCGAAACACCAGGGAAAGGATGGATGGCAAAGATGTTGGCACCAGACCAAGAACAGAGAGACGTCGGGTGCGAGACGGGGGACCGTTCCTCGGCACTGCTTTGGCACTGGTGCCTGAAGTGGGCGGAGACAGCTGAGTGCAGGGATACGCGGAGTGGGGTTCTCAGTATAAAACTCTGAGGTGCCTCCCTGCCAGCGCTGCCTGCTCCAAGCACCCTCCCTGTTAGCAGAGCACAGTCAGGCTTTATCAGCCAGTGCCTTCTGCGCCGGGAAGCCAGCTGGAGTGTGAGTACCCTCCTCATTTCTAGTCACTTCTAACTGCTGGCTGCTCAGGCTGCCTTAGTTTTCGCTCTTTTCTCCCTTTTCTTTGTTTTTAGTGGAGAAATGTTTCCAATGGTCGGAACTGAGTAGAAAGCAAAGTCAGAGTTCTGGTAGACGAGAAAACAATTTCTTCCCAAAGCCACGCAGGCTTCCTTCTGGAAGCCTGAGAGCGATGTCTGTGTTTGTGATCTCTGAGTCCCATGTGGAAGAGGGTTCTCAGCAAGGTGTCTCCCCAGATGTGCTAAATGACTGAGTGCATCTTTGCTGTGTGTTCTTGAAATAATTAAGAAAAGTTGGAGACATATCACCGTGACTCCAAAATAAAAAAGTGGGGTACTGGCAATGGCCCCTCCAGTCTGGTTTCACGGATATTCCTGCACATGCCGTCATGCTGGAGGGAGCGAGCTCACCCATCGGGGACTCACAACGAAACCCTGAACCTGGCGGGTTCTTTGCAGCTGCACTTTTTCATGTGGAATTCAGACCTCAGACCTCAGGGCTTCTAGGAGTGGTGTGTTCCCAAGAGATAGGTATTTTAATCATGGGACAGGAGTACCTTACAGCATTTTCTTTGTTTCTGTTTACAGCCCTAAAGAAAACTGAGCACCTCCCAACATTTAATATCAAAAACTACCTAAAATAAAGATTATCGTAAGTACCAAATAAACGTCAAAGTTGAAAGTCTGTTTAATATAGTTGAATGCTTAAATTCTTTCTTCTATATCCAGATCCAAAACTTTGACTGTTTTTTAAAGTCATACCACTCTGCCTCATTTTACTGTACTTTGCTTTATCATGCTTTGTGTAAATTGTGGGGTAGTCTCTTTTTTCACAAATGGAAGGTAAGACCCTCTACTAGAAAATAGACTGTGACTCACCAAAGGCTCAGATCATGATCAGCAATGGTTTAGCAATAAATTATTTTTAATTAAGGTGTGTAGGCTGTATTTTTAGGCACAAGACTATTGCACACTTAGTAGACTACATATAACTTTTATATGCACCGGGAAAGCAAAAACGTCTGTGCGGCTCCCTTTATTGAGGTACTTTACTGCAGTGGTTTGGAATGGAACCTGCAGTGTCTCCAGGTTCTACCTGTACTTGAGACAGAAAATTGAAGACCTTCAGGTCTCTCCAGCTGGATGAATTTCTAACATAGGCTGACAGTGGAGTGAGTTTTAGCATGCATGCTAAAATAGGAAATGTGGGGTGGATGGAAATGTTGATACTGCCTTGTATTAGAGTGAGGAGCACTGTTTTGTTTCACTGGTGATCAAGGCTTTCCGACTCTTGCTAGGAAGCAGCTTCCAGAATATTCTCAGGATGTTAGGTTCAGCACACACAGGCCTTGCTGTGGATGTGTCAGCATTATAGAACGGGGTTTGCTGTGAGGCCCAGGGAGGTGTTCGTTCGCCAGAACAGTCACTGGGTCCGGCAGAGGCACAGGGTGAAACTGGGGGTGGCCGTGACCTTTGTCGCTGTTCAGCCCCCAGCTCAGGGTCATTCCAAGGCAGCCATGGAGACAGGCTGAGTCCACTACTTCTCTGCACCGTAACACCCAATGCAAGCTGCACTCAGAAACTCTTCCCTCCCTGTTGGTTGACTTGAACAGAACCTCAGGTGGCATGGATGTGCCCCAGACCTGAAGACATAGAACAACTGAGGCTTACCTGTTCCATAAGGCTGACTCTGCTGAGTGAGCTTGGATGGTCCCCACTGGGAACCCCCATTTTCTCTTCTATAAAATGAAGGTTTCAGCTCTCACTCTCCAAAATCGCACCTCACTCTCAAATTTTCCCATCTCTTGGCTCTAAGAAAAGGTTGTTTTTGAGTTCAAAGGACGTGATTCTCCAAGATGTGTGTGATTTTGGTGGTGGGTGAGAGGCAGGAACGTGCAGGGGCTGCAGGGCTGAACACTCACACTGACGAAAGGGGGCAATTCCTACTTATCTCTTTCTCTCCTTTTCTCTTTCCTTCTTTCTTTTTCAGCTATGTATGAGAGTCTTACCATTGGGCTTCTTAATGTTGCTCTTTCTCAAACAAAAATATACATAATGTAACCCAGAGACACATCAGTTCTATACTTAACTAACCAGAGAGTTTAACCATAGATGGGCAACATGGGCACATGATTTTTTTCTAAGACATGACTGATATTTGCCAACAATTGTAGATTGTTCTGAATCACTCTAGTACAGTGTAAGTTCTCCGGGTTAAAACTGAGCCAATAGAAGAAAGTAAACGTTAAATAAAAGGGAGAGAAAAAAAAAGAAATGCCACACAAACCACTTTTAATGTTTTCTGGAACTACTGGAGGAAAAATTTATATCCTTGGATGCAGCAGAAGTTTTTTTTAAAAAAGAAAACATAAAAAGCTGCACCAATTGTTGAATTCAACCAGGAATTGTTTGTCGTTAACAAGATGATGACTAACATTTAACAATTGTCATTCAGAAACAAAGTAGAAAAAATGCCACTTGGCATTCTCTTAGATGGGGACTTTGCTGTGCGTTAAGTGTAGCTAAGTGTAGCTAGTACATTATTACAGAATATAGAGTCCACATCCCACCTTGTTACTTTGTAAAGAACAAGACTGAGGACACTGTTGCTTTGGCCTTGGTCCCAGGACAGAGCCCTCACAGTTCGTCCTGAAGCATTTCAGAGCCGAAGCCCACTCCTCCCACGGAGCAGGCTTCAGATCTGCCAACCTCCGGATAGCGGAAAAATGCAGCACAAGATCTGTGCGTTGGCCTCTATGCAGAATGGTTTGCTACCATTTTTGTTTTGTTGTGTTGTGTTCCAAACAAAGCAAAATGAACATTCAAGGTCTGTAGCCAGCTCATTGTCTCTTTGCGGCTGGAGCTCTTGGCTGATGGAGAGGTCCGCCCTCTCCCATAGAGGTCTCAGTCTGGGTCCACATCCCCTGTCCTCAGGAACCCATCCACGCACTCCCACCTCCCTCCACCTTACAGTTCACCTGCTCCTCAGAGCCAGGGCGCGCATCCTGCTGATTCATGTATTTTTTACCCCTTGTCATGTATGGAGAGTGTGGAGAGAAAGGAGGATGAACGGACAGGCTTTGACTGGCGGCGCTGATGACGCCCCTCCTGTTCCTCTTTGGAGGGTCCCTTTTGGAAATAAAGCCGTTGAAGCAACGTGGAGGCTTCTCCCAGCTAAAGCTGGCCCTGGCCCGGCAGGCGGCCAGAACAGGTATGCTTCCTTCAGGCAGCCTCTGCCTCTGGGAACTTCAGCACCTGCGCTCCTCTGTGTCTTCCCTGAGCAGAGCCTGGGAAGTGGGGCCCTCCTACACCGCTGAGCCGTGCAGCTGGGGCGGACCGAATGCACGTGGGGCTTGGTCCAGCAACTCACACGGTGCTTCTCATGGTTCAGATGCTGGGCAGTGGAGCTGCTGCGTTTTGATGCCCGCAGAAAAGCTAGGGAAAAGTAGTCTGGGTTTTGTTTGTTTTTTACCTTATCCTATTTCTATTTTATTAGGGTTTTTTTCTTTTCATTTTATTGTCCTGCCTTTTTAGTTGAAATTTAATGGCCTATTTAGTCGGATATGAGAAGTTTGCACATTGGTAGGGGGTCCCTGCTCTACTGCCTTCCCTTGTCTTTCCAAGTAGTATGTGTGAATTCTTAAAGTGCCGGAGGGAAATACACAAAGTCTAGTGTGATAACATTTTAGGATGAACTACAGCTTAAGTTACTATTTCTCATAACCAGTACAAATGCTGGAGTTCTGGAGCAAGCAATCAGGGTTTGCAGGGCATCCAGAAACTTCTGTAGTTCAGAATAAATGGTTCCCCCAGGCACGGAATCAGCAGCCACCGCCTGCCCCGCACAGGAAGAGACCCCTCTGTCTAGGACATGGAAGCCCTACCACCCATTCCAACACGTGGCTCCTTCCATAAAGGAGGCAATAAGCCTTCTTTCTGGTGGGCTGTGGATTCAGACAAAAATTCCATCTTTATTTAACTTCAGGTGACTCTGCAGGGAACTCAGACCATTCAGGTTCCCAGGCAGGTCCAGCCAGTTGTCGTGTCAAGTTTCCTGTCTATATCTTGAAAATCTCTGAGGCCGTGGTGAATTTAAACCCTGTAAAATAAATAAATAAGGGCTGGAAATTTTGAAAGCATGAACGTGTTCACCCTGGAATAACCCGTATATACCTAATTGTTCCCGTGCCTGATGCAAAACGCCCCTTCAGTGTTGTCATTGCAGGCTGCCTGTGCAGATCCTGACCTGCTCAGGTAGAGAAATGCAAGGCTGTTGTAGCGGAGCCTTTGGTGCTTGCCTGGGGGGAGCCTGATGCCTCCGATAAGCTGGCAAAGCTGTTAAAGATGAGTCTCAGTAGCTGGGGAAGGGGCTGCGCAACCAGTATCTTCACTAATGCCATTTAAAGAGGGAAATATCTGAAAATAACTGACAACCATCACTTAGATGATAAAATTTTAAAAAACAGCTTTTCATAATTGCTTAGTAATTCAGTTTTGCAGGTTTAACTATGGGGGCAGTTACCTCTTTAGAGACTTAGTTTTGGATCCTGACCTCCAGCAGTTTTCAATTTAAGAGTTTCTTAGCGAAAAGGCTCATTGGAAAGCTCACAAATACATGAATCTAACACCATTTTGCCAAGCCAAAATGAGCTGCATCTAGAATGTGTTCCATGAATACCTTCTACTTTGTGTAATGATTCATGGTTCACCATTGTTTGAAAGCAGGGTGGTCAATTGGACAGTGGAATGATACAATTGAAGTACAATTGTTGCTTAGTAAAACAATCAGTTACCTACATTGATTTCTGTACCAGACCTAAGAGAAGATGAAGCCAGAGTCAGGTTTGAAGGAGGAAAAAAAGGCATCATTTTTTTGTCTGTTAGTAGCTATTTGTTGGCTATGGGAAACAATGATGGGGCCAGAGAAAGCCATGAGAACGAACCCCTTTCTCCCAGCCTGGCCACAGGTGGAAGGTGAGCGGGTTTATCCACACAGGCTTTGTTATTTCCGTGGCCGCATCTTATGTGCCTGTGGCTTCAGCATTCCAGTTACGCTTTTTGGGGGCTGATGGTGTTGGTGTTCACCTACTTCACATTTCCTTACCTGGTTGGGCTCTGGACTTCTCTTGCGCACTCAAGGTGGTTTTGCCATTGTCTTCTCCCTTTGCTTACCTCTGGGATTACGTCACTGGTATTCTTTTGTGTCCAGCATCAACACCGTGAAACAGTTCTATGTTGGGGCGTCCCTGTTACACACTGATCGTGAGAAGAATGTTGTGGTGAACACAAGTCACGGTTATGTTGTTAGTATTTTCCTGAAGCACACTTACTATAAGGAAGGCCCTGTACATCCTTATAGTATACAATTCTTAGATTTCAGCTCTTGGATTTTCAACCACTGGGTCCACTTCCACCTTACTCATTTTCTGTACCTTTGTGTAATGTTATTCTTGCCGTTTTAAAACATTTAAATAACTAATTCCAAAAGTAATGATCATCTGAGGCAGTTACCTAATGTGAAGACGTACTTAAATATTCTTTGGATTTGGAGAATGTGTGTGAAGAAGTTTCTCAGGCAGTGTCAACATGCACAAACTGTTTTTTAAGTTTTTCTTCCCTTCAAACTTGTACAAATAAAAGCTTTTTTCATAAAATTAAATTTTAATTTTTAAAAGGCTGTTAGTCTCAGACAGTCCCTCATCAGTCTGCATTAGTCAGTGCCACTTTGTCATCTAATGACTGGCTCCTTTGATTGACAGCGAGAAGCTTAATATGTGATGTGAGCTCTTTCTATGTATTATGTGACTCATTCTGTTGAAAGTAACTGTTTTTCAGCCTTTTCCACTAGGCTGGGTGAGATCTTCGAGTCAGGATATAGGTGTTCAATAAATGTTTGTTGAATTAGAAACTGCACCTTATGAAAATAAAAACCAGAACCTTCTCCTGGCAGCATCAAAGACAGTAATGATGAAAGTAGGTTGGAATTGGTATTTGGGCAATAATGTCCATGATGATATTTCAAGAGGAAAGTGGTGCTAAGTATCACAAGGTGTCATGGTCCAGATGGAGTGCCTTTAAACTCATCCTCCGTGGCTGCTGCGCCCTGGCCCACTCTGGACAGTCTGGAGCATTTGGCACCAGGGTGCTCATGAGCTCTCTTCTTTCCTCCAGGGGCCAGGGAAAGAGACCCATGGAGGAGAGCCCTGCTATGGTTAAAGTGGACCGTGGTGAAAGCCAGATTTCACTGTGTCGAGGGAGAAGGTGCTTTCCCAAGGCACTTGGCTATGTCACCGGTGACATGAAAGAATTTGCCAACTGGCTTAAAGGTATTTACGCTTCTATGCCTTGGAGAGATACGAGAAGTGGCTTTGGGAGAAATCGATTGATGCTTCTGTGACCAAGCAAACAAGGGCCCGTTCCCCTGATGCCCTGGTGCGTGACCCAACAGCCAGTGCTGAGAGAAACAAGTTTTTGTTTACCAGATCCCGCTGAGAACACTCGGGCTCAGATCCCGGTTCTTTCCCAAGACCTAGCACTTCCCTTGCTTCCCAAAAGGACAAAAGCCAAGGCCGAGGCCAATAGTCCCCCATATCCTTCTCTGTGCTTAAGCGGCTGCGCAAACAGTCTCGCAGCAGCTCTCTCCTTCAGGATCTGGGGCACGTTGCCATCAGTCTCCGTGTTATAATCCAGGAAAGCTGTGCCATGTTGCACTGGGTCATGGTGGAGTCCAGGAAGGGCACACGTCCCGAGAGTCCAGATAGAGTCCAGACAGGGTCCAGGTCTGCAAGGCAGCAGGTCAGTATCTTGCAAGGCAGGGTCCTTGATGTCCTCTGAGTCAGCTGGGGTGGGCTGATTGGAGCGGCAGCAGGCTGTTCTCCCCCTACAACCCCAGGCCGCGTGGCCGGGTCCTGGCTCCGCACTGCCTAGCTGCTACATCGTGGCTCTTTCTCCTCCGTGCTCACTCTGGCCACATGGCTCCTCTCTCACTGCCGGCAGCCCGGCTGAATCTCCCACATGGCTTCCCTCTTCACCGCAGACCAGCACGGTTGCTACCTACTGTCTCAGCCTGCATGGCAGGCCGGCCTCTTCTCTCTGCCCATCCTTAGTTTAAATCCTGACTCAGAGCTTCCTGCGTGACCTCATCTCCAGCCCCTCGTACCATGAGCTACATTTGCCAGTTTCCAGTATAGTTTACATTCTCTTAGCTGCCACTTTTAGTCAGGGCAAGTGTAACTCCGTGACATAGGGAACCCCCTCCCTAGCTATGTCACACACAAGCCCGGATACATTCTGAAAGTCACTACACACCTTTTGCCCCAGGGTGGTAACACATCTATTAGCTAGGCATCAGCTTGCCATTGTTATGAAAAGTATCTTAACTGCTGGGAACTTGCTCTATACCAGGGTTCTTTTGCTTTGCACCCCATTGTGGTTCTTCTACTCATATTTTTAGTTATATTCACCTACTTTCTATTTCCTTCCATGTTTTAATTTTTTTATCTCCAAAACTACAAACCTCTTCAAACATTTTTTTATGGAGATAGTGGTCAGGGCCAGGGTGCTGTGCACATGAGAGGAAAGCAACTGGCTCCACCTTATAGTTTCAGTACTTAACATCTGAAATCTTACCACTGGTAGTTTATTCCTTTGGCTTCAAAGTGTGCATCTATAAGCACGGTAAGTAAGTGCATTTGATGCTCTCTGGGGCTGAGGTTCTAGTAGGGGCAGTGTGGGTTGATGTCATGGACTCCGGCCAGCAATGTCCGCATCATTATGGATGAATTAAAACATGCACACAGACTACCGAGTCTGGTGGAGGAATAAGGATAATCGACAGGCTTTTCTCTCAAGAGGGGCCAAAGCTGTGGCCCCCGCCATCACAGGCCTTTATTCTAATCATCATCCCCTTACATTCCAAGATGGTTCTTCCTCACTATCTGGGTTACCACAAAGGAGCCAATGCCCCTCATTACATCACAGAAGAAGGACATTAACAAATGAATAGGCAGCCAGTTACATTGGGTGCTGCAAGGCTCAGCATGGATTTTAGGAAGTTACAGTAAGCATTGGCAAGGTGAGGGAATTTTTAGCAAAGAGCAAACCTCAGAACAACCTAAGTATATTGGCAAATCTGATTACCCACAAAAGAACCTGTCTCTGGGCGTGGGTCCTGTGCATCTCTGAGTGGGAGATGGGCCCACACCACACAGAAGGGTCTGCCACAGGTTGAGCATAAAGAAACTGGATGCTTTTAGGGATCTGGGTGCCACTAATGGGGAAAGTGTTCAAAGGATATCAGAAATAGAATTTGCCTTCATCAGAGGGGATTTTGATGGTTCTGCTCAAAAGGGCCCTAAACTTGGGAAGAGACACTCAGCTGCTTTCTTAGCTCTGCCTGTCTCATCTTTTCCAGACAAACCCCTGGTGCTCCAATTCTTCGACTGGGTTCTTCGGGGCCTGTCCCAAGTGGTGTTCGTCAGCAACCCCATCAGTGGAATCCTGATTCTGGTTGGACTCCTTGTCCAGAACCCCTGGTGGGCTCTCACTGGCTTCGTAGGAACAGTGGTCTCCACCCTGACAGCCCTGGTGCTCAGTCAGGACAGGTAGGTGCATCCATCCAAGCTGTTTTTCTCACTTCCGAGGACACAGGAGCCAACCAGTGACTTTGGGAAGCCCCAGTAAAGCCCCATCCTTCCAAGGAGAAGCAACCTTTATTCCACAGAACTCCTTCTATTTGCTTTTACTGAAAGGTCAGGGTATCATTTATCCACAGTTCCTGAATAAGTAGCCAGTCTGAATAATGCCAAGTCCTCATAGCTGTACATGGTAACCAGAACTAGGCTGCAAGCAGATCCCAGGGAGAGATTCTAAGGGGATCTTCTTTAATAATTGATCAATTATTAATCATCAGCATTTTTTTTGTTTGGGCAAAAATGTATGAGTTCATGAAAAGTCTTATTGGCTTAATAATCCCCTTTATACCTTGCTTCCATGATTTCTTCAGGAAATCCATTCTGCTCAGCTTTTAGAGAGATGAGTAACCACAAATTCCAAGTTAGCAAGCTCTGACTTAAGTAGTGTTAGGATATCTTCTGAACTCTGTGCTAGGCTGGAGATAGCGTCTACTTTCTAAATAGATCTGTCAAGTGGCCAAAATGCTTTATGGTATTTTAAAAAGTAATAAATGTAAG
Organism: Anoura caudifer; assembly: GCA_004027475.1. Taxonomy (NCBI): domain Eukaryota; kingdom Metazoa; phylum Chordata; class Mammalia; order Chiroptera; family Phyllostomidae; genus Anoura; species Anoura caudifer. The sequence goes on along the minus strand of PVKU01000095.1, from coordinate 737,268 downwards.
GAAATTGTCCAATTTGAAAATATATTTATATGTGGTAACCCTTCTTTGATGAGCAGTCTTAGTCTCTATTTACAGTGAAACTACTGAATTAAATGTGATTGAAATGTTAACAGAAGTGATAAGCTGACTCCCACCTGGTATATAGAAAACTCCTGACTAACCAGTTCCTTCAGGGAGGCTGCCGGTCTTCCAGGTGTTCAAGGTCAATGCATAATCCCCAGTGAATTGTCATTACACAACTAAGCTGGTGTAACTCTTACTGTGAATTGTCTGAGATGCTTGGGGAGAGAGTCAGCAAATATTCCCCTTTTGCATCAGGTCAAAGGAGGCTGATTTGTTTTCTGTAGAGGGTGATTGGTATCTTAGTTTAAACCATGTTCTAGTGTGTTCCAAGAAATGTTTTTTCAACATTGGAGGTGTTGTTCAGGACTGTGCCACATCAAATATTCCTTCATTGCTTTGTTCCAGTGAAAGTTGACCCATTTTTTTAAATCAGGTATATTTTAGAAGATGAGCCATATTCACACATGCTAGTTTAGAAAACTCTTTTCTTTTCCTTGGTCCTAAAAGGAACTAATTAAAACAGCAATCCTCTGTTTGAAGTGAAAGCACATCTTCTTGTTGCTTTAACCACGGTGTTCCACACCTTGTAGACATTGCCATTAAATTTGTTGACCAAACTCAAGCATTAATTCGGAAAGCCAGTTGTTCAGAGTATAAGTTTTGCATAATGCTCTCCATTGCCGTCATGTTTAGTCTCAATTTCTGAAGGGCATTATCGCTTCCTGAGTTAAACCAATACCAATTGCATCACCTCCCACATGGCCTGCAGGATTATTAGAGGCAGACGAAGGACTTTTGAACAGGCAGTCCTTCCTCTAATGCTGTCACTCAGAGTGACATCATCTTGCTGACGCACTGGTGCCTCCTGCTCCACTTAAAAATAAGCTGAGAAGGCGCTCTCATGCCATCCTCTACCGCTGGCTGCATCACCTCTCCATCAGGCCCTGCATTTGTCCTTACCCACTCCCTTCCTGATCGCACCTGTGGCCCTATTCGACCTTGAATGCTGGGCCCTTCATGGTGCCAGGTGTTACCAACAGCTTCTATTTCCCAATTATGACATGGGAACCGTTTTGACCAGGGGTAGAAACTACCCATAAGACAGCTTTTAGAAATGAGGTTAGCAAGTGCCCATCAGTAGATAGGTGGATAAAAAAGCCATTGTGAGTTTACACAATGGAATGCTGCTCAGCAGTGGAAGAGAAGGAAGCCTTGCCTTTCACGGAGGCATGAATGGACCTGGAGAGCAGTGAGCTGGGTGAGGTGGGTCAGTCAGAGGGGGAGAGGGACCACATGATTTTGCTTATCTAGGGAGTCTAATGAAGAGAATAAACTAGCAAACAAAATAGAAAGATTCTTAGCTGTCAGAGAGGAGGGGGGACAGGGGCTAGGTGAAAAAGGTGAAGGAATTAAGAAAGAAAGAAAAAACCTCACAGCCAGTATGGTTGTTACCAAAGGGAGACGAGGGTGGGGAGAGGCAGGAGAGGGCAAAATGGGGATAAGTGGGGATGGAGAGACGTGACTTGGGCTGGTAAACATACAGTATGCAGATGATGTTTGTACATCTGAAGTCTATACAATTTTATTAACCGATGTCACCTTATAAATTCAATTCAATATAATATTCTCTTAGAATCCAGCTATGGGGCCAGACTCTCAACATAAGAAACATCTAAACCTGTAAGAATTTTTATGAGGGTGTGTGTGTGTGCGCGCGTGCGCGCGCCAAACTGACAATTGCTGGGAAGTAGAATCTCAAGGGATTGAGAAAATCTTCAGAAAATGGCAGTTTTACCACTTTTTTTATACATCAGAATCAAAGGGGAAGACGTAAGAGGGTTACATGAAATCCTTTGGTGATGGATCAGGAAGACGGGAGAAAGCAAAGTGGGTAAACCTCTGGGACCAGATAAAAAGTGAGATGAATAGACACATACTTCTACTAGGCGGGTGTAGGGTAGTGAACAGTTAACAAGATGATAATGGTAACAACGAGGGGATTTGTGGTCTCTGCTTTGGTGCAGTGTTTGTGCCCTGAGCGCTCTGGAAAAGGGAAATTACCCTGACATTCCGAGGGCACGTCATCCTAGATGCAAAAAGACAATAGGCTCAGATAAGGTAAAGATTAGCCTTTGTCCAGGATGATGCCAGCCTAGGACATGACTACTCATCCTGACTCACTTTTAATTAGAAAGTTTTAAGGTCAGACCATCCTATGTGGTTACTTTAGGTCTCTGTGTTTGTAAGGCCACCGTGCAGGACTCCCCTGAGCTCAGCAGGTTTAGCATGTGGCCCCTTTTTCATCTACAGGACAATAACACAACAGGCAACTACTCGGCCGAATAATATGACAGGCAGCTCCCTGGCTGAGTTATATTGCAACAGGCAGCTACTACTGCAACAGACAGCTACCCAGCTGGGCAATATCGAAACAGGCAGCTACTACCACCAGAGGCAACTTCCCTGCTGGGTACTCACATGAGAGGCAGCTGCTATCACGAGAGGCAGCTGCTATTGCAAGAGGCACCTACCCGGCCAGGCACTGTCACGAGAAATAGCAACTACCAGCAGAGGCAGCCACTACCGTGACAGGCAGCCAGTATCACAAAAGGAAGACACTGTCAGGAGAGGTGGCCAGTATTGCAAGAGTCAGCCAGTATCACAAGAGGCAATCATTATCGTGAGAAGTGGCCACTATCATGAGAGGCAGCCAGTATGACAACAGGCAGCCAGAATCATGAGAGGCAGCCACTATCTCGAAAGGCAGCTACTGTCTCGGGAGGCTGTCTCTATCACGACAGGAGGGCACTATCACGACAGGCAGCTACCATATTGAAAGGCAGTTACTTCCACAAGCGGCATTCACTATCGTGAGACGCAACCCCTACCTCGAGAGGAAGATGCTATCACAACACGCAGCCACTCTCACGAGACAAAGACACTATGGCGACAGACAGCTAGAATCACGGGAGGCAGCCACAACTGCAAAAGGCAACCACAGTTATGAGAGGGCTCCACCACGACAGGCGGTCACTGTCACAAGAGGAAGAACCATCACAACAGGCAGCCACTACCACTACAGGCCTCTATTTTCAAGAGAGGCAGCCACTATCGCAACAGCAAGACATTATCACGACAGGCAGCTACTATTGAGAGAGGCAGCCGCTATCGCAAGAGGACGACATTATCACGAGAGGCAGCCACTCCCTCAAGGGACAGCTACCCAGCCAGGGGCAATTGAGAGAAGCAGATGGTATCACGAGAGGCAGCTGCAGGGGCGGGACTATGTCATGACAGGCATGTACACAACCTTTCCCATAATAGGTAATGATAGTAAAGGGGAAGATACAATATGGTTTCCAAGGGGGTGGGAGGCAGGAAGTGAGGTTAAATGCTGAGAAGCAAAAAGGGACTCAAGAAAGAATTAGGTGCTAAATATGCACCAAATTAAATGGAGTACTTTGCCAAGTAAGAGAAAACGAATTGTTTTTCTTTGCAATAACTTGGAAATGTATATTTAGAGACAACAAAATGGAAGCACAGGATGATGAAATATATGCTCAGTTGGAAGGTTAATGTTTATAAGATCAAAGACACTATGAAAGTGAATTTGCATTTCAAGAATCTTACATCTCTCACCAAGAAAATCAAACTTCGGAAACAGTTTCATCTAAAAGCTTTATTCAAGTCAGAGGCTCTTAATGATTTAAAAGAGATAATAACTTCCCAAAGGAAAGGCTAAAAGGAAACAACCGTCGCCTTGCTGGTTTCTCTTTCTCCCCTAGATGCTAGAATTCTATCTTCAGCTCTGATGCCTCTGCAGAGGGTTGCTCTATGGGCACATTCGTATTTTTTCTGCGTATATTTTATTTTTCCATGTTTTTGTTAGTATTTGGCTTCTATAGACTTAGAAATAAATTTCTAAATGTCTCATTTTCTAATGTGAATCTGATCTGGCATTTGTAAGTGTCATTAACATGCAAGTCCAGCCAACGTCCACCCAGGAAATGCCCATGCTGTGTCTGTTGCCCACAGGTCAGCGATTGCAGCAGGAATGCATGGCTACAACGCCGCCCTCGTGGGAATACTCATGGCTGTCTTTTCAGACAAGGGAGACTATTTCTGGTGGCTGTTATTCCCTGTATGTGCTTTGTCCATGACTTGGTAAGTTGTACCTGGTCTTCAAAGTGCTTTTTTAAAAAAAAAAAAAATTTGCAGTCGGGGTCAGGAGAACCTGCCAGCAGAGCCAACCTGCTCAGGAGGTAACTTCCGGCCTGCTGGGAAGAACAGGTTCAAGAGCAGGAGTCATTGCCTGGGAATGCTTACCACACCCCCTCCTACAACCCATGAATCTGGAGTTCTGATCTTAAAGTGACGGCCCTTTGATAAAGTTAACAAGTGAGTGGGCAAAAGGGTCCCAGAGACCCACAGATCCAATCCTCCAGTTTACAGACGAGGAAGCTGAAGAGCAGTGCCTTGCCCAAGGTCACACAGCTCATCAACTGCTCAAGGACTTAAAACACTGGCCCCCTGAGTTTAGGACCTTCTTCATCCAGCCCACATCACCTGCAATTATCCCTTAGATAATTGTTTCAGTCTTGTGCAGATGATAGACAAGTTCAAGATTGTGGTTACCTCTGGTGGGGGGGGGAAACTTTAACTGTGCAGGTATTTTATTTCATATGCCTTAAATACTAGAAAAATATTTTTGAAACCTAGATTTATAGGTCACTTTGAGCAACCCCAGGTATAAATTTTCAAAAGCCAAATAAGCTGAGTTGATTTTTTGACTTTATGCAAGAATTAGTCTATGATAGGATTTGTCCCTAGTGTGTTTGAATTTTGTTTGTTTCTGTGAAAAAGTTTCCAACACAGCACTTCAGGGACCTATTTTACAATGAAACAAAGGCCTTCCGTAGTGCAGAGACTCGGTTTGTCAACGTGGCCATCACACACATATCTTTCCGTTCTGTTCTGCTGTTTTTAGTCCACTTTTCTCAAGTGGGTTGAACTCCGTGTTCACCAAATGGGAACTGCCTGTCTTCACCCTGCCCTTCAACATGGCGATAACCCTGTACCTTTCAGCCACGGGACATTATAATCCGTTCTTCCCAACCACCTTGATCACACCTGAAACCTCAGTTCCCAATGTCACCTGGTCTGAACTCAACGCCCTGCAGGTAAGATTCACTATTTCTTCACATTCCCCCTTCCACCTCCAGAAGACATCTGGTTGGTCGTTCAGGGGCATCAGAGCCTTTCAGACATTCACCACTAGGGGGGCCTTGAGAAAGGCTCACATATGACCTCGGGAAGGCATTTTTTTTTTCAATCCTCACCTGAGGATCAATATATCTATTGATTTTAGAAAGAGAGAGATGGAGAGTGAGAGACATCCATCAGTTGCCTCCTGTACACACCCTGACCAGGGATCACACCCACAACCTAGGTGTGTGCCCTGACCAGGAATCGAACCCGCAACCTTTTGATGTATGGGACAATGCTCCAACCAAGTCCCCAGCCAGGGTGGAAGGCATCTTTCAGTAAATGGCCTTGGCCATAAGGGAACTAACATGACTAACTGTGCCTATCTTGGCCCTATCAGAAGTGTTGTTGGAAAGAATTATCACTTGTGCCCTGGCCAGGTAGCTCAGTTGGTTTGAGCATTGTCCCATCTACCAAAAGGCTATGGGTCAATCTCTAGCTGTTACCAAGTTCAAATGTCAGTGCAAATGGGAGCCAGGGAGTGAAGGGGGAGTTTTGAGAAGGTAGGCTCTGTGTGCATCAGGGAGGGGCTGGTGTACCTCTGGGGGTAAGGCAGAAAAATGACAAAGGGTTTTCTGTAAAGAGAGACAGAATTTTTAAAATTAATAACACTGATCTCAGAAGATGAGATATACTAAATCTAAAATTACTTTGTGTGTGCTTGTGGGTGTCCTATGGGTTTCCGTCCAACTATCTTAACGACTTTGTTTCCTACATTATTTTTGCAGCTGTTGAAATCCCTGCCTGTGGGTGTTGGCCAGATATATGGTTGTGACAATCTGTGGACAGGGCTCATTTTCCTAGGCGCCATCCTGCTTTCCTCCCCGCTCATGTGCCTGCACGCTGCAGTGGGATCGCTGGTGGGGACAGCAGCAGGTAAGTGGGCACCGAGAGCACCTCCTGCACCTCGTGCACTGTCTCAGCCATCTCCTGTACTCCGGACTGTTCTTGAGGTCTCTGCTCCCAAGGGACCAACAGTTGTCAGTTGCTTCCAGCGCCCCAGACCCCTTCCAGAGCATCCTGCCTTTCCTCCATCCGCAACTCTTGACTCCTCCTGTCTTATCCAACAGCACTCAGTCTTTCAGCTCCATTTAAGGACATCTACTTTGGACTCTGGGGTTACAACAGCTCTCTGGCCTGCATTGCGATTGGAGGAATGTTCATGGCGCTCACCTGGCAAACCCACCTCCTGGCTCTTGCCTGTGGTGAGTATCTTGTGCATCTGTGGGGAGGGTTGCTCGTGACTGTGGGATCAAAATCCAGGACAAACATCAGAAAAGGACTGCATGAGAAACTAGGGCTGGTGTTCCAGTTTGGGACCCATGCTAAGTGTGTGACCAGGGCAAGTGACACCCCCTTCTCTGGGAGTATTCAGGTCGGCTCTGCCTAGCCCAGTGGTTATTGAGACAGGAGAGCCTGTTGAGTCCTACTACCCATTTTACAATATGTGTATGTTGGAGGATAGAAACTCAGCTTGTCCTGTGTTCTTCGCACTAATCATTTGACCCAAGAAACTAAAAGGAAATAAGCTAAATGCAGGGCCATGTCCCCTGTGAATCAGGTAGAATTTTGTGCCCAGGCCCTTTGAGAATCACATCAATCCAGCCCTTCTCAGGCTTGAGGGTGCATCAGAATTGCCTGGAAGGTGTGTTAAAATGCAGACTACTAGGCCCAACCTCAGACCCATATTCATTGTTAGAGGTGGAGGAAGGAGTTAGCATTTCTTTTTTTTTCCCAAAGATTTTGTGTATTTATTTTTACAGAGAGGGAAAGGGAGAGAGAAAGAGGAGAGAAACATCAATGTGCGGTTGCCTCTCACTCAGCCCCTACTGGGAACCCAGGCATGTGCCCTGACTGGGAATCAAATTGGGGACCCTTTTGTTCACAAGCCAACAGACACTTAATCCACTGAGCTACCCCAGCCAGGGCAGGAGTTTGCATTTCTAACCAGGAATGTGAGGTGGAACGTTGCTGGGAGAGGGGACCACATTTTGCTGTATTAACCCTTTCTGACCCTGTTTTCTAGCCAGACTCATCCAGTCCCAGCTAGAAGGGGTTCTGGAGAGTTCCACTCCAACCTTCTCACTTTACTGTTGGGGCACTTAGGCCAAAGGACATCCAATCAGGTGTGGGTAAATGCAAACCCAGAGTCCACATTTGCTAACAACCTGAAGAGTTACGCCCACTACACTACTCCGCTTCCCTTTAGTAGCCTCCAGGCCTCAGGTGAAAACAGACATCAAGTGTTTTCGATTTGACTTCCCAGACTGTTGTAAAGGATGCTTAGTTTCCGGGGCCACACATTCCTCATTCAATCCTGGTAAAAGGACTTCAGCTAATGTGCTAGACTGAAGGGAATGACCCTCCCTAGGGGACAGAGGGGTGGAGAGCTAGTGGAATGTGCAGAAATTACCCGTATTTTTCAGACTATAAGACGCACCCCCCAACTCCCACCCCAAATTTGGGAGGAATAATGGTTGTTAATGCTGCTGTTGAGTTCTGTTTACATTTACATTGGTGAGATATTATGTTATTTATGTTATTAAATATTTTACATTTTTTGCTTCATTTTTTTTCCTACTTTCATCTAAAACCTAGGTGCATCTTATGGCCTGATAAATCTGGCACTTCAGATCTAATAGAAATATTTGTCCAGAGTCAGTGTAACACCCGATTGGTCAATCCAATGCATCTAAGTTGTTATTAAAATGGCGGACCCCACATCGGGTGGGATTTAGAATAGATTCCTGTATTGGGCAGGGCATGGGATGAGACCAAGGATTTCTAAGGTCTCGATCAATTTTCATTTCATTTCCCGGTGCTGTGGCAAGGATAACAAAACTCAGGTGGCCACTTGTATGTCATTTTCCCAATGTCTTTGTAATTTCACAGCTATTTCCCCTAATAACCTTGCCAAAACTTTTTGCTCATTCTCCCACATTGGTTCATAAGCTTAGGGCAAAAGAGAAGGCTGCGAGAGATTATATGGCCACCTGAGCTCAGCTGGGTTAGAATTTTCATTCTGAGGTTAGTTGGAGGTTTCAGACCCTTGTTTGGAGTGCATACCTTTATTTTTCTGTGTTGGCAGCAGCAGCAAATGCATATTAAACACTCAGTACTGGAGAGAGTTAGGGATTGAGATCCCTGGTGGTTCCTGCACACAGAGAGGTGTAGCTTAGGGCAGAGGCCAGGTGAGTGAGAGAGGGAGCCCGCGGGAGACCATCAGACGTTCACAGCATAACAAGGAGACTCTACAGTCCAAGATACTTGGGGGAACACTACAGTTCAGAATCAGCAAGAAGCTCCTCCTAGAGTAGCTGGCTCTTCCTCGAGTCCTAAAAATTGAGAGAAGACATTCTCAGTGGTGGAAGGGTGGTCTGGGCCATGGCCATAGCCTCATCCTTGAAGGTCAAGCAGTAACTGTTTCAGTCACAAGAGCTGTTGTTGGGGTCTTGACAGACTGTAGACAGGGATGAAGCCAAAGCTGTCACCGGATATATTTCCCCAGAGCAGGAATATCTTCATTACTTTATTATAGAAGTAGCACTGACTTATTGAACAAAAAACAAAAATTCAGTCAATACAGAAGAGTACAAAGCAGATTGCTATCCCCTCTTATAAGGAGGGTAGAATTTTTTGCCTCCCTCTTATAAGGACTCAATGATTATATTGGGTCCACTTGAATGACCCAGGATGATCTCCCCATCTCAAGATCTCTAATTCAGTTGCCGCTGCTAAGTCCCTTTTGCCATGTAAGGTAACATATTCACAAGTTCTGGGGATTAGGACGTAGGCACCTTTGGGGACCTTTATTCTGCCTACCACACCTACCTTCCTTTGAGTACATCAGACTGTCTTTCCTAGTTTAGCATAATGGCTAGGGCGGTTAAGGGCCCTGATCTGGGTACCAGAATTGCAGCTCTGCCACTTTTGGTTTTAATAGATGCCAAATTCACCCCACAGAGGCCATATTAATTTCCCCTGCCACCAACAGTGTAAGAGTGTCCATTTCATCCATACTGGGTACTATCAGTGTTTTTCATTTTAGATATCGCATTTTGAGACAGACTTCCAGCCCCTCTTGGAAAGCAAATATCATACGTCAAATGCCACAGCAAGATTCAACTTGCCCACATCACCCAGATACTGTCAAACAAAATCCAACCCTGTCAGCCAAGGTAAATAAACAGCAGGCATTGATCACAGAGGTGCTCCTCTGTATGGCTGCATCAGGAAAGAAGGTTTGGCAAACTCCAGTGGGCCTGGCAATGCCACCTTCCCTACCTCTAACCCAGAAACTGTAGGGCCAGGGAAGTCTTCAATTCTGTTACTTATCAATGCAAACTGTAAACACATTCTGTATCTCTTGCATGGCCAAGGTATCATAGTAGGACTCTGCTGGGAGGGACATTGTCTATGAAGAGCAGAAACCCAGTGTTGCCTTCAGCAGTCAAGGGCCCTTTCTCTCTCTCCGCTATCTAGAACACCGTCTGGATGTCACCTACAAACCGTCCTGTGCGGACTTTCACCTCTGACAATGGCTTTCTTTCCCAGTCCCCTTGAGCAAGGCCTAACTGATGGGCAGCTGTGTTAGATAGTCTGGCACACTTTGTGGAGAGAAAGGCAACCTGGAACTGGAGATCACTTTGCAACAGTACAGCAGCATGAGACTTGAACACCAAGATTGTGCCTTGGAAGTGCAACAGGCATCAAAAAAGAGAGAAAACCCTTTCAACACGGGCTGTGGCACCCTTCTGCTCAGAGCAGCATCCCAGCCCCGTGGTGGCAGGGACGAGTAGACAGCTGTTGTTGTGGGAACACATCATTTCATTTGGGATTCACCACCTCCTTGTAAAGCACGTCTCATGCTTTTTACAGACGATGCAGCTAGCTTCTGAGAAGTTCAGTGATTTCTTGTACAACAAACAAAATGGCAGAGCTGGGATTTGAAGTCCAGACTGTTTCCAAAGATGAGTCTTCCCCACCAGCATGTGAGGAAATGGGGGCTCAGAGAGGCCACCAAGCACCTAAGTGGTGGAGTCTGGATTCAAACCCAAAGCTGCTGACTGAACTCACACTTGTAACCAGGGTACTGGGCCTGCTGGCAAAACAGGAATATTTACATTCCAGGTCATTCATACCAGAAGGCAGTCCTTCTGTGATGAAATGAAACCCACCAAGCAATTTTCTGTCTTCTTTTTTCGTAGCCCTGTTCACTGCCTACCTCAGAGGCAGCATGTCGAACCTGATGACCGTGGTGAGTTTGCTTTAACTGCACTTTGTCTTCAGCATGATTGGTCAGTTTTCAGTGATGAGAAAACCCCCCTGAAGTCCACACAGGTGGTGTCCCTGGCAGGATCCATGACCGTGGCAGCCACCACTTTCCCTTTTCTTGCACCTGTCTTGTCCTCACTCACCTTCCAGCATCACAGTACATTTTAGTCAAAATTACAATCACCAAGCTTGTTAAGAATATCAGATTGCTTGCTTGAAATAAGCGAAACTTAGGTTGTATAACATATTATCAAATTTGCTGTGTATCAGGAAGTTAACTTTAGACTATTTTTTTATTTTTTACTTAAACACAAAGCTAGAACTATGTAGTAGTTGAGAAAGCAGGAAAGGGAGGGGAAAGATAATTGGCCAAAAACCATTTTTTAAAGATTTTATTTATCTATTTTTATAGAGAGGGGAAGGGAGGGAGAAAGAGAAGGAGAGAAACATCAATCTGTGGTTGCCTCTCATGTGCCCCCTACTGGGTACCGGGCCTGCAACCCAGGCATGTGCCCTGACTGGGAGTCAGGCGACCCTTTGGTTCACAGGCCGGTGCTCAACCCATTGAACCACGCCAGCCAGGACCCATTTTTTTAAATCAAGCCAATAGTTTACACACCCTTTGTCTTTTTAAAATCCCCCATCAGTCATCAATAGGACTTGTGTTAGATCCATGCCTTGGCTGAATTAATAGGCAAAATCATTGCCCATTAGGTGTACCCTGCCACCCTTTCTCAGCACTCTCTAGCCCTTTGACCTTTCCCCCTCATACTAGGAGGAACCTCGTATGACCTGTTCCAGGATCCCCCACCTCCCAGGGCCCTGGACTTTCTCTCTGCTTCACCCACCATGCAGGTGACACAGAGCCAATTTCCAATAGCTCCGTCCACGAGGATGTGGTCATGGCTGCCAATGGGTCAAGACAGTGTCTGGTCCTCTCAGCAGCAGCACAGGGTGTTTATCTGGGAGAGTTCTCTGGAGACACAGTATTTTTCTGGCAGAAAGTCGAAGCACCATTACAGGCAATGGCAGGCAGTATAGTAGAGCATTGTGAGGCCCCTTGTGTCCCAACAAAGGGTCACAGACATCAGTTCATGGACCAGAGTGGACAGGCTGCACAGCAGGGTGAGCTAGGGAGATTGTCAGAAACACAGATCCTTAGGCCCTGGTCCTTGGCAATTCTGATAGGTGCTTGGGCACCTGTGTTTTTCAACCCTGTCCCCAGAGAATCGATTCTGACGTGCAGCCAGGTTTCGGCACCATCACACCCTCGGGGTCCTTGCAGAGGGCCAGACCTCATCAAGCACATGGTGCATGCGCAGAACTGCATGATCATCTGCACAGCGCAGAAGACGTGCCCTCAAGTTGCTTAGAGCCTGTTTGGGAGACAGTGAAAAGCAGTAAAGCAAGTAGAGTCCAAGACCCAGTTTGAGTGAAAGTCACGGGGAGAGAGGTCACTGTGGGCTGAACGAGTCAAGGAAGGCTTTGTGGGTCTGATGAGTGGTCAGGAGCCACTGGTGGTTTGCTAAGTGTCACCTCTGTGTTCCGAGTATCATCTTTGCATGTCTCATGTAAGAAACCTGAGTGTGTGAGAGGAAAGGAAGATACACCAGACAGAAATACAACCGACCGCCTTAAAGAACAGATGGTGACATCCCCACTGCTACATGCCCTGAGGTCTCAGACTCGGTCTCCAGGGGCGGAAGCAGGGCCCAGAGCAACGGCTCACCTCCTGGGCGGGCTGAGGACAGAGGGACGGGGCGCTTTGTGGGGGTTAGCTTTCGGACAGGACCTCGAAGATCGCGTGGCTTGTCTCTGTCCCCCCAGATTGGAGTGTCCTGTTGCACCTGGCCCTTCTGCTTGGCCACTCTGCTGTTCCTCTTGCTGAACACGAGGAACCCCAACATCTGCAAGATTCCCCTCGGTAAAGTCACTTATCCTGAAGAGAACCGCATCTTCTACCTACAAGCCAAGAAAAGGATGGTCGATAGCCCTCTGTGAGTGCGACCGTCCCCCCCAGCCTCCGTCACACGTCATTTCTGACTAACTGCCCAGTTGGCCTCCAGGGCCCCAGCAAACCGTTGTTCTCCACTCGTAACTGCGTTCCCACTAACCCGCCGGCGATCTGTTCTCCCGCTCATTTTGTAGTTCTTTTTTAGATTTCAGGAACATCCCTAAACATGGGAGAGACACACCCATGTGCTCTTTATGGAATTTTAAACCCTTATGGGGCGTAGGCACTAAGACTGGAATATATTTATAAAGCCAAAATGCTCCGGCAGAAAGGAAGGGAGACGGGAGCTAATTATTGATATTTATTGATATGTTTAATGTTCAGTTGGCTGGATGATGTTAACAGTATTAAAGATTAAGCTCTGTAAGCCAACTAAGCCTTAAGTGAATGGAATTCATCGTCACAAAATCGAAGTCAACCCAGAGTTCTCAGATAAGCAGCCTGGTTTGTGAAAATCGATGCCACCTACACATTAGGGCTGCGGGTGGAGGTGCAGCAGACGGCCGGGCTGCCCCCAGGACCCCCCCCCATGGCCACCCTGGAGTTGCCGCTGCACAGTGAGACGCTCCCAGCAGATAAGCTTGGGTGTTCTCAAGCTGACAGAGCAGCAGTAGGGAGAAAGGGCTTTTGTCAGTCAAAATGATTCTGTATTGTTACTTTTCTTGGAGATTACAAAAGATTTTTTAGGTAGAATTTATTATCTCTTTCTTGTGAGAATGTCCCCTTCAGTATGTTATCAGTCCAGTATTTCGGAGCATGCAAGAAGTGAAACTGTGCAATCTTAAAGGTTTTTTCCTCTCCGGGTTTGCAGTGCTCAGTGCAAAATATACAGTTTGTTGAATCAATAAACATGAAAAGGGAAGTAAACTTACAAATAATTTAGGGAGAAGGTCACTTCTTCCTTCTGTCAGGAAAACAAACGAACTTGGTTCCCATTTAAACCCTGTGACCGAAGCCTTTTGAAACCACGACTTGGCAGCAGTCACATATGTTCCTGTGGAAAAATTAAAATTTCAGTGTCTGAACTGCAATCCCTCTGGTTAGGGAAGTTGTGAAGACAGACCTGGGGGCAGGGGCGAGAAAGGCAAGCACACCCAAGGATGGCCAGGAGTAAAGAGCCTGGCGGTGGCGGTGGCAGTGGCAGAGGGAGCCGGAGGCCTCTTCCTGGCTCCGCCTCCATCCTCGGGACGGAGCCCCGCCCAGTGTGCTGCTTACGCACCTTCTCCCCGTCTGCTCACACACACTGGTCAACAAGACCATTTTAAAGCCTTGTACCTTGTCTAATTTAAATGGTATTGGTTTCCTCAAGCTATTTTTTTCACTAAGCATTAGCCTAAAATTAAGTATTTTATGAGTTTTCGTAAAGAGCACTTGTATTTTTCCTGTTGTTTATATAACAAATATTTATGTGAGAATACAAATAAATTATACTCACAGCTTTTTGTGTAAGTTTTGCTTAAAAGTCGTATGTGCCTTTTGTAGCTGCTGCGTGTGTTAACAATCCATGTGTAAGTGCATATTGCTTACATCTCAAGCTACTAGAATCCTGTTTCTTACTTGTACTTGGTAGTAGCATCGGAGTTGTACCTGAGCAAAACCTGCTCAATTTCGTATTTACGGGCCCATCCCCTGGGGTGTCCTCTCAGCTGTCCTTGCTCTGCACACTCGGGGATGAGAACGGATCACTGAGGACAGGTACAGCTGTTCGGGGCGTGCTGCCACCGCTAGAGACGAGTGTGACGAGAGCCAGCTGCCATGCATTCCCAGACAGGCCCGGGCCCCTTCGGGGCTGATGCTGCGCCATGGCATGCCTCGGGGGCCGGCTCTCTAGCCCGAGCCGTGTGGCCTGTGCTTGTCTCTGCCACCCGAGCAATTCTCCCCCACCTGCTTTCATCCATGGTTAGCATACTTCAAAGAAAGCACGGGAAGAGTGGAAACGTATTCCAAGTTTCAAAAACAGCCTAAACAGGATGCAAACCAGGGCTGCAGTGGGCTGGCCCATTGCCGTGCCCTTGGTCAAAACAAACCTCCCCTGCCTATTGGTACAAGAGTGATCTGGTCACTAAATGTCCCTTTTTGTCTGAGAGAGAAAACAAAGAGAAGGTTGTGAGACTCTTCTACTAAAGCCTCCAGACATTGTAGGTCTTACCTGCAGGCATTCTAGGTGCAGGGTGACTTGTTTCCCAGGACGCCTGATTAGCATGGAAGCGCTGAGATAGAAGGTTAAGTTCCATGGAAGAGGAGGATTTTCCAAGGGGCTTCTTAATGGCAACTGTGCAAGAATGTTTTTGTAGCTGTTGAGTACATAACAAGGTTTACACATATGAGTGTTTTCAGCCCTCCCCCTTATCTAACAACCACCTTCCGAAGGGCTCTGATCTTTAGAGTTCAATGTCCTCGGACCTGTGTTGGCGACCCCACAGGCCACTAGCAGGATTGCGGCTTCCATGCTGCACAGTTCTGTTTTCTCAAACAACCAGCAGTGCAGATCCTGCAGGAATCTACAAAAATAAATAAGAGACTTTTTAAAAAGTGAATATAAGTCCTAGAAGAGTCTACTTTCACAGTTCTTAAATTTTAACTATGAATACACACAATACATCAGAACCAGATATGTGCCGAGTCATCTAAAAGAAAAGCCAGCTCCCAGGTCTGACCTTAGCCCTATTAAGTATTAACCAAGTAGATGTTAACAAATCTAAAGCAAACTTAAGTCTGATGGGGCAGCAGCATGTTAACCACTGAAGCTTAGGAACTGGAAGCAAGCATTGGCAGGGGGTCTCCAGCACTGGGTGGTCGCCCAGGAACAGCTGTCGGGGAGATTTCCATGGTGGGAATGGGTGTGCTAGGGAACCGTGGTTTAGCAAATTTCAACATTTAATTCATGCAGCCATTGCCCCTCACCTGCTCCTGTACACCCAAGCTACTAGACTTTCTGTTAGATTTCCCTTCTAGTGGAAAAAATGTGCTTGTCCATACTCAGGAGTTTCTGATCCTCAAGTTACATTTCTCTTTTTAATGAATAATTTAATTTTGCTATGTTAAGTCTTTTAAAGTTTTATTTGCCCTCTATGCCACCAAAAGCCCAATCACTCCATGGCTTTCCAACAAAGTCAAATTTCTGAGGCCACAAAAGTGTGAGTGGGATAAGGAGTAGTCAAAGGTGGCCAAAGATCCCTGAGGAGGTGATGTTTAGTCTGAGAGCTAAAGGAGAGACCAGAGCGGGGCAGGTGGAGGATGGATGGAGCAGTGTCCCTGGTGAAGGAAATCTCATGGATAAAGGCCTTGAGACGAGGAGGAGATTGGCTTTCAAAGAGCGAGAGAAGACTGATGCGGGTGGAATACGGTGAGCGAGAGAGCACTGCAGTGGGTTCGGGAAACCAAGTAGAAGGCCATCGCAGTAGCATGGGAGAGAGGTGGTTGGCTTGGACTCCAGTGGTGGCAAAGGGGATGGAGGGAAGTTTATGGGTGTGAGAGACAGAAGTGGAACCTTAGTACTTAGTGATGGACTGATACGGGAGGTGAGGGGGAAGGAGGTGTCAAGGATGACTTCCTGGTTTCTGGCTTGGGCAACAGGATAGACGGTGGTGCCGCACGGTGAGAAGGGAGCGCTGAGGAGTCACTGCTTATGCTACATGTTCTTCCTGGCCAGTTCCTTCTCTCTTGATTTGCAGTCCAGATCCTGGATTGAAGCTGTCTGCAGGGACTACGCCAAAAGCACTTCTTCAATTTCAACACCCCCAGGACAAAATTCATCTTCTTCAACTACTGTATTTTGCCATGTATATTGTGCTCTCGTGTGTAATGCACCCATGTTTTTTGGGCACATAATACATTATTATACCCATTATTATACCCATGGTATAATACATTATACCCATGTATAATACACATCCTCATTTTTCCCTCAAAAATTTGGGCCAAAAAGTGCACATTATACTCAGTGAAACACAGTATTCTGCCAACCATACAAGCCAGAAACTGTGACATCCTTGACTTCGTTCTCTCACCTCTAGGCAATAGCCACACTCTAAACATTCTACATCCCTCATAGCCCCCATTCACTCATTCATTGGCAAATATTTTTTGAATGACTATTTATTACATAACGGGAACTGGGTCTGTGGTAGTGAATCAAACAGTCATGGACTCTTCCCTCACCAAAACTTCATAAGGTGAACTAACAAGTAAATGAGTAAAAGGAGTAGTGTGGTGATAAGGCTGAGTAAGAGGCAGCCAGGCAACAAGACTGAAGGAAGAATATTCCAGTGACTTCTTCCTTCTAAGAAACAGAAGACAAGAACATGTTAAATACCAGGCAGCCATACTAATAGGTTGCTTTGGGCAATAAGTAGCAGAACACCTGTCTAAAAGTGCTCTGTGCAATAGTAGTTTCCATCCTAAAAGTCGGAGATTCTCTTCCAGGTTTGGTACAGCTGCTCAACAACGTCATCAAGGATGCAGTCTCTGTCCATCCCCCTCATCATTCTCAGCATCTTCAGAAGACTCCACTTTCATCCACAGGCCTGTTTCCTCATCGTCTCTAAACAGCTGCCTTGGTTACAGATATGCATCAGGAAGAAGTGGGCAACAAGAATTGTAAGAGAGTCATTCTCTCATGTCTCTCTCTGTTTATCAGGGAGGAAAATCCTTCCCAGCAGCTCTCAAAATACGCTCATTTATGTCTTTTTGGTAGAACTGGGTCATATCGCCATTCCCAGCTGCAGAGGAGTCTGGGAAAACATGCATCTAGTATTGTCAGCCTCCACTGTAGCAGGTGAGCTCTGCCATATTGCAGCCAAAGCAGGATGAATGGCTGCCGGGCAGGTAGGCAACATGCCTGCCGCAGCAGTATATGGTACCTCCATACACTGTACAGTACCTATGTGCCCAGATCACACTGGATAGAGCCATGTAGTGACAGACAAGTCTGCCTATTGTGGGATCACACAGAAGGTTCGGACAGACGCCTAGGCCAAGATATTTTACACAGAGATACTTTGTGGATACCTTGCTGGAATATACCCAGAGTACTTGAGAGTACCCCAGCTTCACATAAGATTTTGCAGCCTCTAATAAAATTCTAAGCAAAGGGTCAGACAGCCAGTAGTGATGATCGGAGCAAGGAAAGTTTAGGGCCACTTCATGTTCTAATTAACCCTCTTGATCTAACAGTAGAAGCCTCTAAATCATTCCACACTGCAAGGCCCCACTGGAAAAAGTTGAATTTCAATTCAGTTCCAGCTCAATGAAACACTGAAAATGAGTGTCCAACGCATTCTGCTTCATGGTTCCATCCAATTAACAATGAGGAAACCAGTTTTCTCCTTGGGTTGGGTTCATTGGATCTCAGCCCAAAAAGTTTGGATTATAACACAGTGACATGCAAGGGCTTAAAAGGGATGAAATGAAGCACAGAGGAAAGCTGGCACAGTGCCAGAGAACCTGGCTTAAAGTTGTCTCTGAGACGGCAGAAAACAATGGGAGCTAGGACATGAGTCAGTGGCCCAAGAGCACACACATACTGGGGAAACGAGCACACATTGGCCAGCCACGGGAGCAGCCAATCCAACAGGCAGGCCTTTCCACATGCTTCTGTGGACCTCCTTTAATGCCTGCACCTGTCTCATTTGTCCCACCTCTGACCTTCACGTTCCTCATGGACAATATCCTGTCACCTGCAAACCTGCCCTGCACTGCCCATCACAGGCTCTGAGACACATGCCCACGGTAGCCTGAGGAGTCCCTTCTTCAGCACCGTGGATCTGATTGCTCAGTACCCTTGCCAGACCAATTGTTAAAGTTTTTGAATGTCACCCTGGTATACATTTGGTCAAACAGTTCAATGCAGGTAGATTTTGCATGCCTAAAACTGGTAGCAACTTAATGCAAAGCATGATTTCTCTCCAGGTTGCAAGGTGGGTAGTCAGGACCCAGGACTCAGCCAGCATTAGGTGCCTGAGGGGTGTGCATGCACCTGGTATCAGGATCAACGCAGTCACACCTGGGCCATATAAGGCCAACACCTGCATGATCAGAGGTACTGAGGCCGTAAAGTGCCTTCACCAGCAGCCCTCCATGGAGCCTAAAATCTCTCCCTTGAATTCTCAGTAAAAGACTATTATGCTGTGATAACAGCAACTCACTAAGAGCTCAGATATTAAAATCCTAATGGAACTAGTTTATCTGGTTTCTTTCTACCTCATAGTTGGCAAGAGCAAATCCTATAGGAAAGATTCTAGAAAGATTAGTTTCGATGGGCAAATCCAAGGAAAGTGGTCATCCAGAACAAAGGCAGTGGTTATGCAAAGCACAGGGAAGAGGAGGAAGGACATACGAGAGATAACCAAGAACAATGCATTGATCAAAACATACTCCCTGCTGAGCACATCAGAGCAAAAAGTGAAGCCAGGAGGTGAGGAGCAAGAAGTGCAGTTGGGATCTTTGAGACTTCCATTCAAGATGGAGGCATAGGGACACACTGTGCCTCCTCTCACAACCAAGATTAAGGACAAAATATAGGAACAAAAAAAAACAACTGGAACAGATAGAAAATTGAATTGTGCGGAGGTCTGACAACGGTTCACTCAGACCGGTAAGAGGGGCAGAATCGGCAGCCAGTGGAGAGGGGTATTGGCAGGAAAAAAGCGGTGGCTAGTGGTCCCAGGCACACAGGCAGTGGTTGGCACACCCCAAGCACACACGCGGCAGTTACCGAGCATGGGGAGGCAACAAGTAGAGCCAGTGAGGCGCACAAGGCAGCTGACCATGGTCACACATTCACACGCAGATAAACCAGGACAAAAGGGGCAGCAAGACAGACTGCACAACACAGGGCCCCAGCACCAGGAAATAAAGCCTAAAAGCACCAACTGAAAACACTTGTGGGGGTTGAGGTTCTGGGAGAGAATCCCAGCCTCACAGGAGAGTTTGTTAGACCCACAGGGTCCTAGAACGTACACAAGCCCACCCACACAGAAATCAGCACCCAGAAGGGCCCAGTTTGCTTTGGGAAAGCAGTGGAGGGGACTGGAATCCAAGAGAGAGAGGAGCAAGCACCATTGTTCCCTCTTAGACCCCACCCCCACATCCAGTATCACAACCCAGCGTCTGGGTTGCCCTGCCCTGGTGAACACCTAAGGCTCCACCCCTTACTATGTAACAGCCATGACCAGACCCCCCCCCCCCAGAAAAAAATGGCTCAAATGGGAGAACAGATCAAAGCCCCAGAGCTAATTCATCTAAGCAACCAAGAGATAGCCAACCTATCAGATGCACAGTTCAAAGCACTGGTGATTAGGAAGCTCACAGAATTGGGTGATTTTGGTCACAAATTAGAGGAACAAATGGAGGCTACAATAAGTGAAAAGAAGAAAAACGCACAGGGAACCAATAGTGATGCAAGGAAAAGTGGAACTCAAATCAACGGAGTGGACCAGAAGGAAGAAACAACCAAACAGAAAAGAATGAAGAAACAAAAATTCAAAAAAATGAGGAGAGGCTTAGGAACCTCCAGGACATCTTTAAATGTCCCAACATCTGAATTATAGGGGTACCAGAAGGGGAAGAGGAAGAGCAACAAGTGGAAAACTTATCTGAACAAATAAGAAAGGAGAACTTCCCCAATCTGGCAAAGGAAATAGACTTCCAGGAAGTCCAGAAAGCTCAGAGAGTCCCAAACAAGTTGGACCCAAGGAGGAACACACCAAGGCACATCATAATTTCATTAGCCAAGATTAAAATGAAGGAGAGAATTCTGGAAGCAGCAAGGGATAAGGGGACAGTCACCTACAAAGGAGTTCCCATCAGACTGTCAGCTGATTTCTCAAAAGAGACAAGGCAAGAAGGGGCTGGAAAGAAGTATTCCAAGTCATGAAAGTCAAGACCTGCATCCAAGATTGCTCTATCCAGTGAAGCTGTCATTTAGAATGGAAGGGAAGATAAAGTGCTTCTCAGATAAGATCAAGTTCAAGGAGCTCATCATCACCAAGCCCCTATTATATGAAATGTTAAAGGGACTTACCTAAGAAAAAGAAGATAAAAAGTATGACAGTAAAAAGACAGCAAACTCACAGATATTAGCAACCACACCTGAAACAAAAGCAAACTAAGCAAACAGCTAGAACAGGAGCAAAACCACAGAAATGGAGATCACATGGAGGGTTAGCAACAGGGGAGTGGGAGGAGGAGAGAGGGGGAAAAGGTACAGAGAATAAGTAGCATAGGTGGTAGGTAGAAAATAGACAGGGGGAGGGCAAGAATAGTGTGGGAAATGTAGAAGCGAAAGAACTTATGACACATGGACAGGAACTAAAGGGGGGAATGTGGGTGGGTGGGAGGGGGTGTGGAGGGGAGTGATGAGGGAGAAATGGGACAACTGTAATGGCATAATCAATAAAATATAATTTTTTTTAAAAAAAGAAGTGCAGTTGGGCATGTGCCTGTGCCAGCAGGACCGTCTGTGGGTCCCTGTGGGCTAAGAAGCAGCTTGCCGCCTCCATGCCATTTACAGTGCGGTTGCCTTCCCTTCCCATGTTCTGGAAGTCCTAGGTTGCCTGCACTCATGGCCGGTCGCTTTTATCTTCCCGAACTACTTCTGACCTTCTTCTGGTGATAGTTCCTCTTTCCTTAAGGAATTTGCAGCTCAGACCTGACCAGTCAATGTACTCCAGTCCCTGGCCACAGAAATTGGTCCGAGGGATACCTTCCTGACTCAAACTGAGCCAATCAGATTCTGCCCTGTAGGAATTTATGATCTGAGCCAACGTCCCAAGATAGGAAACCAGGGCAGGGTCTGACAACGGTGACCTGGAGAAAGGCCAGGAAACACTCCAAGCCATCGTGGCTTCTTCCCCCACCCCACCTGCCAAGGCAAGGTTACCATCACTTTCATTTAATGAACAATCCCCCTTATCTTTCCAATAAACTCAATTGGCACTTAAATGGATCAGAATCTGCCTCTGTTGCAACCAACAACCAAAACTGATACAGAATATTGTAAGTGACATACTTAGCACACCAAATAGGCTGAGTCAAGATGGGGTGGGGAAGCTAAGTAAGGACCCCCCCCCCACCATCGGGGCTGGGAATCTGATAGTCTTTTCTACATGGGGTTAAACTATTAAAAGAGGTATATCATAATAGAAGCCATGTGTTCCCATGGCAAAAGCTTCAGAACACGCTTGGCAGGAAAATGTCAGGATATTGGAATTCTCTGGCTATTTTTTCTGGTTTACGTTAAAGCAGAATGTAAATATGTTGAGATTGTCTTTCTACCTTTAGCAAATGCAACGGACCCCTGGGGGTTGAGTCACTGTGCAGCCTGCCCACATGGTTCATTAAGCTATTGTCTGCCAGCTCCCAATGCACCCATCTCTATTCTGCTTTGTGATGCTGGGCCTGGGAGTCTACAGCACACATTTCCTCCTTTCCTGCTGGCTTCTGCTAAGAGTGTGCCCCGGTGGGAATGGGGAGCAGGATGATGGGCGAGGGATTTGCCGCTTTCAGCGGTAGTGTCCAGTTTCTTGTCACTCTCCCATAGTGTGACCCACCATGTGCCATCAGTTGAGTTCTGTCCCTGCACTAAAATGAATGTCCTGACTAGGAAGTAGCCACCTGAGAAGATGAGGAGAAATGAGGAGGTCTGATCCCCAGGCCCTTCCCAAACACATTCTATAATAAATTAACTCGTTGCCCAAAAAAGGTCAGCAATTCCTAGCCATGATTCTGTGTTACTGGGGAGCGGCCTGGGGGGTAGGGGCAGTACTGGCTTCTAACCAGGGCAAGGAGGGCCCCGTCCTGAGCCCCCATGCTTTAAAATGTCCTAATCTGACCTTCCTGTGGCCCATGCCCATCCCCTAGGACAAGGAGCAATGGGGACAAGAGGGTATGCCCACCTAAAGCCAGACCTTCTTCTAGACCATGCTTCAAGCACCCAAGCTCACAGAATATTCTACCCAAATGGCCCACAACCTGCTTCCTGGGCCCATGAGGGCCCATTCCTTGAGTCATGGTTCCGACTAAATGCTGTGTTTCAGGCTACACATCCCTTGGCCCTTGGTACTGCTAAGAGACCGGTGACGGGCGGGAGTGAACAGAGCTTGGATGTGCCCACTGAGTTGTCCATATGGGTGTATGAGGCCCCACGGTGCAGGAGAGAGCCAAGAAGGAAGAAAGGGGGCAGAGGGGATGGACCAGGAACCCCTTTGGGCTCTTGTACCAGCCCCCTAAATGCTAAGGAAGATCCTGGCAGGAAGCAAATCAGCTCTGGTCTCTGGATCTAAGGCAAAGGCCAAATACAGCCCTCAAGCTGAGGACTGGGGAGATGAGTGAGCTAAGAGACAGAGGTGCAAGGCTGGGCTCCAGATTTAGACACTGTCACTTGCTGGTCAGTAACACTCCCCTAAATGTAACCAGTGAAAGGGTTGGTTTTTTTGTTTTTTGTTTTTTTCCAAAGACCCTCCAGGTTTGCCAAGCAAGAGCTTCCAATTATCAACCCCAAGCAAACCCAGGCCTCAGAACCCATGCCAGGAGGGAGTGGGCCTCAAGCCCCAGCCCCAGCAGCAAAAGCCTGCCCAGTGTCCCTCTGGTGTGGCCGAGGTGAACCCTGGATGGAGGCTCCAGCAAGCAGAACACAGCAAGCCACAGTGGCTAAGGGTGGACTCCCCCACGGCCAAGAGAGTGAATCAACAACCCTGTCTGCCTGCTTAGTCACTGTTCCTGACCAGCAGGATATGCTGTCCTTCGGGCCAGTGGCTGCCATCTCCCTGTTCCCTTTCCCCTTTTTAAAATAGCAGTTTTTATCGTTATCCAGTCCCTCCCCCATAATGGGCATATAGTGGTATGCCGGGGACACACCTACCCCTTGCAAGGTCAAGAGGAGCACATTCAGATCTAAAGGGGTGGAGTTTTCTATCAGCTTCTGATTGTCTCCCAGGGGGAAGGAGGCATGTGGTTTTATCTTAGACAGGGACATTTTTGAAATTTTGCATATGGGAAGAAGGGTGTGTGAGAGCTGGGCAGCAAAGTGACTGTTAGCTTTGCCCAGTCTGTGCCCACCTCCCACTCCTGACCCTTCTGGTCACAGATCTCGAACCCATGACCGCAGAGAGAGGCCCGTGAGCCAGGTTGGAACAATCCCTGCACTTGACCGCAATGATTGCTGCAGGAAGGTCACACGGCAGCAGTCGCCAATCTCCGTCCTTCTGGCAGGGCCTGGTGGGAAAGAACTGCGCCCTTTCTTGGTGACACAAGAAAATGTGAGTCCAAGACTGGCAGTGGCCCTGCTCCCTGCTGTGTGGGGAAAGGCCATCCGGAGTAGGACAGGGCGAGGTCCAAGCCTCCGGTCCCAGTCCCTGAGGGTCCCGTAAATTCCCTGACTCCTGTGTGTCTTCCCTATCATTCGATTCTGGGAACATAAGGTAGTTTACAAAGTACAGCTGTCTTTTCCACCCAAGAGTCCCAACTAATCAACCAGCCCTGGACATTTGAGTTGAACTTTTTTAAACTATGGCTCTTTACAATACTTTCTCATTCTCTTTGTATATCCCTGCCAAACTGATACATTTTATTGAGCTTTATTTTCAATAGTTTGTATTTCAAAAGAAAAGTAGACAATTAAATCAGTTAAGTATGAACACAAGCCAATAAAAATGACCCAGGAGAGCATAGGATAGAAGAAGATGAACAAAAGACCCTGGAGAAAATCAGCCTTTAAGTTGCAACAGGAGAAAGGGGGCTTTGAGGGGCTGAGATGAAGCAGCCGGAGAGGTGGAGGGAAGCCCAGGAGAGTGGGTGCCACGGAGCCCCAGGGAAAGGTGGGTTTTGAGAAGAAGGCAGTGCTGATAGTGGTTACTGCTTCCAAGGTTGTCCACGAGATTCTTTTGTTCCCTGGCATGGTGGGAACAAAAGCTGCAGCGTCGTGGACTTAGGAGAGGATGGGAGGCGGGCACTGGAGACGTGAGTTGGAAAACCTGTGCTAACTTCTAAAGAGTTAAACAAGAGGGCAGCAAACAGAGCTGGATGGAAATGGGAGGGCAATTACTTAGAAGATGGGAGACACTTGGGTTCACTGAAATGACTTCGATTTTATTGAGTACCCATAGGTCATCTCATTTGAATCTTCTAATAACCTTCAGGAGGCTGTTCCCCCACCCTACAGATGAGGACACTGGAGTGTGGGCTAGACCACAGGTGGCAAACACAAGGCCCACGGGCTGAACCCGGCCTTCCACCTTGTTTTATCCGGCCCGGCACCTTGCTTCTACCCAATGGCAGCACTGAACTCTTATTTAACTGTTAAGGAGTAGTTACATTTATACAGTCCTAAAAGTACATTTGGCCCTTTGAAGGCAACTGCACAGCTGACGTGGTCCCTGGTGAAAATGAGTTTGACACCCTGATTAGCCGCTAAACGATTATTAGATGCACAGGGGAAATCAGGGGTAGAGTTTGGAAGGGGAGACGCAGCCACTCCTTCCTCCCCGTACTCCCACTGCTGCTCCACCCTGCTGGAGGCTGCGGACAGGGAGGAGTGGAAAGAAAAGAGGAAAGAGGACTGGGAAGGGAAACTCAGGCTCCCAAAGTCTCCATGAGGCACAGGAGCTGTAGATACTTTGTCCGCTTTAATCAAATCCACCGACCCTCTGAGGCAGGTAGTTAGAGCTTCATTGTTTCCATGTGAAGGGCTCTGAGGTTAAGAAAGATCACACCTTCGCCAGGTCACACAAGCAGTAAGTGACAGCATCTGGGTTTGAACCTGAGTCTGCAAATGTTCAGGTGTCTGTTCCCACCACTTCCAGTGAGCCCTCATCTCAGGTTCCCAGGTCCTCCCGCCACGGCTTCGCACCGTCACTTCAGGCTGCTGTGAGCCTTGCTCTCATTCATTCTGTCCGCACCCTCCCAGAACCCAGAGCCCCGTCTCACACCAGGGTCGGCAGGCTGAGGTGAGGTGCCTGGAGAAAGGGACACTGAAGGATAATGCACACCAAGCTTTTCCCTTTTACCTGGTGAGAAGTCATTTAAATGATGGTTTTTATATCAAAAATAGACATGGAAACATTGTTGAGTAGCATGCAAAAATCACATGAACTTCTGAGATAAAACACGACACTTGCTTGTGGCTGCCCCTTTAAATTCCAACCAGCTCTTGTTTAAAATATTTCAGAAGAAAATTATGAAAAACAACTGGCAAGCAGGATAAAGGGCTTAGGATGGAATCCCAGAACTTCTCGTCTGTCCCTCTGACCGTGCGGGCTTAGCTAACCCTACTGCCTCCACAAGAACCTTTTCTGGATACCCCCCTACACCCCTTCAGTTTCCCCCCTGTCTCCTTGGCTTCCCCTGAAGCCTGGAATGTCCTCCTCCTCCCACTCATCAGAAATGTGCTCACCTTCCATGAAGTCCTCCAGGATCGCTGTACACCCCCTCGGCTAGGCTGCTGTCCTAAGTCTGGGACTTGTGACAGCTACCGAGCATTGCTATAGTGTCCATCTGTGGTGGAAGGCTCGTCTCACGATGCTGCTGGGCATAGGTGCCCCATCCGCTCCATCTTTGTGCCTCCGCACATGGAGCAAGATGGCCTTCTGGACAGAGATGAGGCGGTGCCCACTGATGTGTCAGGAGCCACCTGCCAGGGTGCCTGCCTGCAAATCCACTAATAAAAATTCACAGTCTTAGATTAAAATATTGCCTTCTTTAAAGACTTTCTTTAAAAGTGAATTTTAATGTAAATTGGGACAGCCAATTCCTTTGCCCTACAGATGGTGGAAAGCAGAGCGTGAGAGGGTAGGATCATTAAGGGGGGAGAGAAGGTTATTCAAGGTCCAGGAATGGGGGAACTCTGCTGTGAGAGGGGAGGGGAGGGCAACAGCTCTGGTCACCTGGCTACTTGGCCTTTGTTAGCTGAGGGACCTTCTTAATGCACTTCCCCTCTAAGTCCCAGCTTGTTCAGCTGGAGGGAAAGCAGGAAGGACTGGAGTGGTGGTTCTCGAAGTGTTTCCCAGGTCGGCAGCACCCGCATCACCTGGGAACTCATCAGAAAGGCAAATTATCAGCCCACCCTCCACCTGCTGAATCAGAAACTCAGCGATGAGCCCAGCATCTGTCTTTCCATCAACCCACCGAGAGATTTGGATCACGCCCCAGTCTGAGAAGGGCTGGCCCAGATGGTCCACAGAGTCCCCGGGAAAAGACAGCACTCATACTTCTCGGCACGGCTCACAAGGCCACCCCAGGCCATCGCTAATCCGGTGCCCACGTAAGGGCCCAGTCTCTCAGGTCAACAGGCCTCCACCTCTGCATAAAACTAGTAAAAATCTCCTTAAGGAGGCTTGCTCTCAGAAACTCTGTGCCTTTATAGGTGCTGTTCCATCTCCCTGAAGTAACTTTTTTCTCCCATTATTACCTAGCTATCTCCTCCTTCTTTCAAGACTTCTTTCAGTGGTTGGTCATCTCTTCTAGGAAGGACTCCTAACACCTCCCTTCTCAGGCCAGGTGTCTCCCCTCTGGGCGCTTTTAGCACTTCATAAATACCTGTTATATCACGTGCTAGGTGTGGGCAGGAACTGTTTTATTTCTGACACAGTGTAAGTCACAAGGTAAACATCACAGCAGGGGTGAACGAATGGATGGCTTGAATCCTGGTCCACCTGAGGACTCAGATGGTGACTTTTGATTCTTGTTCATTTCTAATCATGGACAGTTTCATGTCCTTCATGTTGAAAATACCCAATGATTGCTTGATCATCATGCTTATTACTGTTACTAATTCTTTGGAGCATATTAAATAATCCAAGTTCTTTCATAATTATTTAAAGTTATTTCACAGTTATTTTCCAAGTTATTTCATAGATACGAAAGAACTCTCAGCAATTTGAGCCTCTCAGCAATCTAATGAAATAAAGCAGAGCAGATATTGTTTCAATCATTTTAACAGATGACAAAACCACTCAGATATTAAATAGCTTTCCATGATAACCTAGTTCTTTAAAAATCACATTTAGTTTCTTCTCTGTATAAAGAAAGCATTGTGATAGACAATGGGAAATATGTAAGTTATTAAAGACTGATCCTTGTCCTCCAGAAACCTCTTTTCCAGGGGAAAAAAAATTATCCTCCAAATAAACCACAATACAAACAGCATATAATAAATCCAAGCCTGAGTCAGTCAGTCCATGAAGGTGCCCAGAGGAGCTCGGTGCCCAGAGGAGCCACGGGTGGTGGAGTAGCTGGGGGAGGGGGGGTGGACATCACTGTGGCAGAGGCAGAAATTGTGTGAAGACTGGTCAGGGCATCCCAGGAGAAGAGACTAAATTAGTAAGTGAGCAGCAGGGACAGGAACACAGTGCAGGCAGGGACACCGAGCAGATCCCACAGCTGCAGCAGAGATCTTAAGACAGGGAGCCGAGGGAGTCAGCGATAGAGCTGGTGGGCCCACCGCACGTGCCCCTGAAGGTGTGCTTGATGGCATTCCTCATTTGCCTGGTTATTTTTTATCGTGGGTCAGATGTTATGTTTGAAAAATAATCTCTGGAAATCATTTGAGACCTAGGATGGTAACTTCTTGCAGAGAGGACTTCACTTGCTCCACCAGGCACCTAGGGATACTAGCATTCAAACGTTAGTTTAGTCCAAAGTCAAGGCTTCAGACTCTTTGGCCACCCATAGGGCTCAGTTGGACTGCACTCCACAGGAGAGCAGCTTACTTCTGGTTGACTTCAGTCCTATGGTGCCGCACGGTAGGGCCCCAACTCTGAGTGCCAAGGAATTTGTCAGCCCCTCTGCCCTGGAAAAGAAAGGAAGCTATAGATTCCTACTTTTGGACTCCTGGCCACTTATGATTTTCAAAGCATAGCTTGTTTCTCAGCCTTCTCTTTAGATCAGCCAGTGCCCCTTGGGCAAAAGTAGCCCTGCATGCCAAGCTCACCTCTCGGATTTCTGTCCTCTAGGTTTTGGCTTGCTATCTCCTCACTGTCCCATTACCTTTTTGATGTTTTAGGGGGAAAATTATGGTTTTTTTCTCATTTTCTGAGCTGTTTTCAGAAGGAAGGTAGGTCTGGATTACCTTGTCTGCCACTACCAGAAGCAGAAGTCTGGTAGTGGCTCTGGATAGAGATGAAGGTCAGAATTTGTGAGCAGCGGAGGGACAGGAGAGCAGAAATTAACCAGAGTGATGTGCGGATTGTTTGGGTAGGCTGTTGCAGGAGTCAGCAGAGAATATGAACACAAGAAAAAGATTCTTTTGATTGGTGTCCTTCCCTTACTCCAGTCAGCATACAGGATCAAAGGATTTATTGTGTTAATGTCCAAATTGGGACTTTTAATCCTAGTTAAACCCACAGGACTTCAGAAACAGGCAGCATTGTTTAACTTAATTGCTTCCTTGTTGGGAAAGCCTGCAAAGTCTGCCAAGAGGAAAGGGAAACCTAAGCCACAGATGGATTAACCCCTACTTTAGGAGCACGGAACTGTCGGCCCTGCCCTCAGAGAGCCACCACGGGCTGTGCTGGGGTGGTGAGGGTGCTCAGGGACTCGAGGCTGCAGGCACCTCTGCGGCAGAAGCACCAGTCGGTTCAGGTCGAGGGCCCTGTGTGTAGCCCTCTGGCTGCCTTCCTTCTGGGGCTGACGGTGCTGGAGCCTTTGCTGAGTAGGGATGGGGAAGACCTTGCTGCTTGGCCAACAGGAGGTCCATCCTCCACCTCTTTTCCCTTAGTTCTTCATTTCTCAGACTCCCTTTGTAACAGAACCACTCTGGGTTCTATTGCCCACCGCTGATAAAAAACCATGACTCCCAAACCCAGAGTCTAGTGAAAAAGAAATGAACTATTTACTTAAAGGTGATACATGATTAAAATAATAGCAGGATGTCTCTGTTAAATTCCACTCCCTTAAAAAAAAAAAAAAAAAAAACACCCACAAACACCCACAGTCCTGCCTCCCCTTGCCAAACCAGACCAGTCAGAGGTACTGACTCTCGGGAAAAGAAGTCTGCAGGTTGGCTAGGCAGATTCCCGTTTTAACATTCTGGCTTCTCCCAAGTCCTTGGTGTTCAGCTAGGCTCCTGC
Source organism: Anoura caudifer (assembly GCA_004027475.1). Classification (NCBI taxonomy): domain Eukaryota; kingdom Metazoa; phylum Chordata; class Mammalia; order Chiroptera; family Phyllostomidae; genus Anoura; species Anoura caudifer. The sequence continues at coordinate 707,589 of PVKU01000095.1, read as the reverse complement.
TCTTAATCCAAAACCGAGAATGGCCCCTCCTCGTGGCGGGCCGGTGAAGGTCCTTCTTCATTCTTTAAAACTACATGACCAAGACCACTCCCAAGCTACCTGGTCAAGAGGCTTCTCTTTGCCAAGCTGCGAAATCATAACTGGCGCACACTTGAGTTTAAATCCTCACGCTGCTCCTCCGTAACCCCATTTCCGACTCCGCTCACAAAGGGTTACACCTGCCGGTAATCTGGCCTCTTCTGCCTTTCGCAACTGCCATTGTTAATCTGGGCTGGCTCTCCCAGGGATGTAGGGGAACCACCTTCTGCTTGTGCCGGCCAGCAAGCCCCTCCAGCTACTTCAGAAGTGCTCACACCGTCTCCCTGGCTCAGAGCTCTGCGCAGCTATTAGCGTTACTAAAACACCAGCTGAGCCCCTTAGATATGCAAAGTAACTCTCAGAGGCCCCACTCTGCTTCCCCTGCCCCCAGCGATGTCAGTGGGGGCTTTGGAGACCTCTCCATTCCCTGGTACCCCTTCTTCATCTTCGTGTGGTCTTGTGATACAGTTCTGGCCAATGAGATGCAATCAGAAGTTTGGCGGCAAGGTTCCAGAAAGTCTCTTTTCCCTGCTAAAAGCGAATGGAGCTGGCTCCAACTCCAGACTGGGATGCGGATGTGTTGCCAGGAGTAGGAGCAGCCTCGTGTGCGGAGACCTGCCAGAGGGACAGGCCTGGAAAGTCTGCAGTGCACCAGCCCTGACATGGCTTCTTTTTAGGGGAGAAAACCAAACCACTATTTGTTCAAGCAATGATGATTAGGTTTTCTGTAATTTGCCAATGAAACACTCCTAACTAAAGAAGGGAGATTTCAAATGCCAGAACCCAGACTCAGAGCAAAATCATCTCTGGCTTTAAAATGACAACATGATGAAATAGCAGATGTTAATTCAAACTTTCACGAGCCCAGCACTTAGCTAGTTGGCAATCACTAAGGTAGCAGGCATTCGCACATAAATTAGATACAGTTAATACAAATAAAATCTCATCAAGTATTAGAAAAGCCTTTAAGATAATCTAATTGTGTTCAACAAAACACCATACAGAACTCAATGTATAAAACATAAAATCTGCTTCATTTTAAGAATTAGTACCTAGAAGCCTGCCCAATTGGCCTCTTCATATCTTCTGTGATACATGGTTGAAATTTTCTAATCTACTGTAGCAGCTAACTCCCGCTTTGGCTTCTGAACACCCAGCTTCTGATAAGGACACCTCAAGGACACCTCAACCCTAGAGTTATGTTTGCATCAGCTTCTGTACCTCCTACTTCTGCCACGTAGGATAGGGCATCCGGAGAGCAATAAAAGCCCTGCTCAGCCAAGGTTCGGGGCCCAGACTTTGGAGACTGCCTCCTCTGGGTCCGAGTGTGCGATAAAGCCTCACTCCGTTACCCCAATTGCGCCAGTCATTATTTTCCGAATTATTTTCCGTAACACAGGGAAGAGGTGGGACTTGAGTGAGGAGCCCCTTTGTGACTCCCAGCAGCTCAGCCCAACCTCCTGGCTATCAGACATGTAAGTTCTCTGAGGACCAACACATCCCCAGGATGGAACCTTGGGCCCCAGAGAGTCCTACCCTCTTCTGAAGGACTCTTTTGAGCAAATGGTAGATGCCCTGCAGCTCAGATTCATTGCACATCTTTTACGCCTACGCTTATTTGAGACATCTCCTTGAAATCTAATTGTTTTCCCCGCCTCAAAACCATTCATTTTATAGCATACAAAGAGTGCTCAATGAAACTGCTCAGGACAAAAAATGTAGGCCTGGGTGAGCTTCTGCTGTGAGGCGCCAGCTCAGCAAACATGTCCAGGAAACAGCAAAGGATTAACGAGCCATCAGAGCCTCCAAAGCCTGGACACTGTCTGTGGCCTGCCTCCACCCCATCCTCTTTTTGATTTTCTCATCTCTATCTCTTTTTCAGGCTTCATGGCCCCCAAAGTGTCTCTCTCTCTCTTCCTCTTTACTGCTTAACAAAAATACATGCTCGTAAGACCTATTATCATCACTGACTCTCAGTCTAGCTTAGCTCCAAGGGGCTAGAGTCTCTTATCTCTGGTTCCAGAAGAAAACAAAGAAAACATTATCCTCCACAAAATTCATTGCAGGCTGTAGGACTCAGGAGAGAATGGAACTCTGTGTGGTATTTACGATGGGGGTAGGGAAAGAGGAGGGTCCTCCCGGGGATTCCTAGGATAGCTCAGACTTATCACCTCCTTCACAGAAACCCAACTCTGACTCTCAGATCCACTTATCCCCATTCCTCAGATGATCGTTAACAGATCCAAAAGCTTATGTAACTTGTTCAGGGTCATGAAATTCAATGCCAAAAAAGAGTATTTAAATCCAGATCTGTTCTACCCCAAAGACCGTGGCCATAACACTCCTAAGCAAGAAGAATGGGAGGTAACACCAAAGAGCATAAAAGCACGCACGTGTGTGGAAGTGCGTTCACTGAGCAGGCCTGCCCAGGCAGTGAGGTCGAAGGAAACACAGAAGCGCACTCGCGCTACAAGGACGCGCAATGCGTGCAGCCAGAGTGCTGGCCCCTTAAGAGGTGTCCAGATGCAGCAAGCTGGGTGGTGGGGATGAGGGAGGGTCTCCACTAGAAGTTGTGCTCTGCTAAAATCACAGTATCCGCTCAGGTATTGCCTGGCCTGTCTGATAATGTTAGGTTAGAAAAGAGAGGCAAGCTATGGAAAACAGTATGGAGGAAACTCAAAAAAGTAAAAATAGAACTACCACGTGATCCAGCAATTCCACTCCTGGGAATACAGCCAAAGGAAACAAAAACACTGTCTTGAAAAGATACAGGTACCCCAGTGTTCACTGCAGCATCATTTACAGTAGCCAGCACATGAAAACAACTGAAATGTCCATTGATGAATGAATGGATAAATAAGTTGTGGCATCTATATATAATGGAATATTATTCAGCCATAATAATGAGGAAATTCTACCATTTGTGACAACATGGATGGACCTTGAGACATCAGGATAAATAAGTCAGACAGAGAAAGACAGATACTATATGGTCTAACTTATACCATAAGTTATAAAGAATGAAAGAGAGAAAGAGAAAGAGAAAGAGAAAGAGAAAGAGAAAGAGAAAGGAAGGGAGGGAGGGAGGAAGGAAGGGAGGGAGGAAGGAAGGAGAAAGAAACTCAGGAAAAGAGATATAATCTACAACTACCTCAGGTAGTGGGCGGGGGAGGAGGAATTGGAGGAAGGTAGTCACAGGTCCGAAAGGCCAGAGAATAGATCCTAAGAGCTCTCATTGTAGGAAGAATATTTTTCTTTTCCTTATACGGTATCTATGAGTTGATGGATGTTAACTAACCTATTATGGTAATCAGTTCACAATACATGTAAATCAAACTGTTATGCTGTATACCTCAAGCTTACACAGTGACTTATGTCATTTATTTCTCAATAAAAATGGAATTAAAAAGAGAGGCTGGGCAGCAGGTTATGGGGCTGACGCAGCCCCAGGGGACTACCCCATGGGACAGCCCGGTGGGCCCTGCTGGCTCCACTGTGTCCCTCTCTGGACTCTCACCTCCACTACAGTTGCTTAGTAATCAACAGCCTGGGCCTGCCTATTGCATTGCCCCCCCCCCCCAGGTCCACAGTCCAGGTGGGGGACCCTCCCCAAGGGAAAGGGACTGCTATATTTTTGTTAAAAGCCCTGTTTATGTACTCATTAAACTATATGCCAGTTTAAAAATTGATGAAATTTATCTATTTCTTACCTTGATATAATTATACCTAAAGTTTTAAAAAATATTTTTGAAACACAATTTAAAACAAGTTCTCATAGTATAGGAGCAAGATACTGGACCAACCAAATGCTATCAACAATAGAATGCAATGCAGCATTAAAAATGAATGAACTACAGCTAATACACCCATGTGGATAAATCTTAAAAACAAAATATTAAGCAGAAAAGTGACAAAACATATATAATGCGTGATTCCATTTACACAAGCATCAATGCTAAAGTACAGTCGAACAACATGCACCCAACTGCCCAGACCCTTTTATATTCAGATTTATCAACATATTAAATTTTTTTGAGATTTTCTTACTATCATAAAGCAATCATATTGCTGCTTCTTCATTACTAATGCATGCATCATTTTACCTGTAAATAAATATGGATTTCTTTTCACATCACCTTTCCATTTGTGGTACCTGGTGTTAGTAATGCACATAACACCTACAGTGGTCGGCATCGTATAGACAATACTGACATCGGTACAGACAGACAGACAAGTCATCCTGTAAACTGATGAGGTAAATATACGGCATCAATAAATACATACGATACTGCAAATGTATTTTCTCTTCCTTATGATTTTCTTCTAGCTTAATTTATGGTTAAAATGCAGTATGGAGGACGTATAATGTGCCAGATATGTGTTCGTTGACTGTTTATGTCATCATTGAGGCCTCTGGCCAACAGCAGTGGCTCGACACGGGTTCCCTGACATGGGGGCAAGACACAGGTATGGAAGGAGGAGGAAGGAAAGGAGAAAGAACAACCCACCACCCTGCCTCCCAAGAAAGGGAGAAAACTGCACACAAGTGAGCACATAAATATCCATATTTTTGCAGCTATTACATTTATGTTTGCAGGAGGTTAGAAGTCAAAAATATTAAATTAAAAGTGTGGTTTTTTTCCCCCAAGGAGTCCCCAGGGTCCTGCAGCCTGGACCTTAGAATTGGGACAGAAGCAGCAGTTTTGGAAAGTCTCTGCCTGCATGAGAATCATGACAAGATCTGTCCTTATAGAGACACAGCCTTGAGCAAACACCCTCAGCAACCCGTTGGCCTCCTTCCCAATGACTGATGACTGAGTGGGGAGGCCAAAACCACAACCAAAACCAAAATGAAAGCAACCCCACCCCAGACTCACCCCTGACTCCCAAACCCTTTAGAAGCCCAGCTTCTGAATTCAGCCTCAAGCTCTCTCCCCTTTTCTTGGACATCCTGTAGTGTATGACGAGAACATGGGTGTCAGGGGCCAGACAACCAGGGTCTAGGCCTCCCCTGCTTCTCCCCACCTGTGTGCCTTTGGGCGAATTCCGTATCTTCTCTGAGCCTCTGCTTCTTCATCTACAAGATGGAAAGGTCGCTGATTCTCAGAGATGTTGTCAGAATTAGATTACACGTACATACAAAACATTCACAACACAGTTGGCACTTCCAAAAAAGTTGTTGATTCTCTTGTGATCATTAATATTGTCATTATCTTTGGGACAGCCTCCAGGACTGGCCCGAAGGGTGGATCAGGATGTGTAACTTGCCTCGAGATCAAAGCAGCATCAAGGTTTTGCCAGCTTGCACATGACCTCTCAGAATAACCTGGATTTCCATCAAGTGCTCATGGGAATGTCAACTGGTACAAACACTGGGGAAGTGGAGAGGTGGAATACGGAAACTGACTTAAGAATGGGGCTGAAGGACTTCCGGCCAAGATGGAGGCGTAGGCAGACACACTGTGCCTCTTCTCACAACAAAAATTAAGGACAACAAAGATTTAGAAACAAGAAAACAACCAGAACTCAGAAAATTGAACTGTTTGGAAGTCCAACAACGATTCATCCAGACCGGTAAGAGGGGTGGAGTCGCAGCAGGAAAAAGCGGAGGTGCGGACGGGCACGCAGGCAGCAGCGGCTGGCAGCCCCCAGGTGCACAGGCGGCGACTAGCAGACCCCGGACCCGGGGTGGCAACTGTGCAGAACCAGTGAGGCCGCACAAGGCAGCTGGCTGACCAGGTGGTCCCACATTCACACGCAGATAATCCAGGCAAAGGGGAAGCGGTGAAAGGGACTGGAATCCAAGAGTGAGCAAAGCAAGTGCCATTGTCTCCTCTCAGACCCCACCCCCACATATAGCGTCACTACCCAGCGACTGGGCTGTCCCGCCCTGGGGAACACCTGAGGCTCCACCCCTTACTACGTAACAGCCGCAACTAGACCAAAACAAAAACAAAAACAAAAAATGAAAATGGCTCAAATCAGAGAACAAATCAAAGCCCCAGAGCCAATTTATCTAAGCGATGAAGAGATTGCCAACCTATCAGATGCACAATTCAAAACCCTGGTGATCAGGATGCTTACAGAAGTGGTTGATTTTGGTCACAAATTAGATGAAAAAATGGAGGCTACAATAAGTGAAATGAAGAAAGATGCATGGGGAACCAACAGAGATGGGAGGAAAACTGGGACTCAAATCAATGGAGTGGACCAGAAGGAAGAAACAACCAAACAAAAAACAAGGAAGAAACAAGAATTCAAAAAAATGAGGAGAGGTTTAGGAACCTCCAGGACATCTTTAAACGTCCCAACATCTGAATTATAGGGGTACCAGAAGGGGAAGAAGAAGAGCAACCAGTGGAAAACTTATTTGAACAAATAATAAAGGAGAACTTCCCCAATCTGGCAAAGGAAATAGACTTCCAGGAAGTCCAGAAAGCTCAGAGAGTCTCAAAGAAGTTGGACCCGAGGAGGAACACACCAAGGCACATTATGATTACATTACCCAAGATTCAAATGAAGGAGAGAATTCTAGAAGCAGCTAGAGATAAGGGGACAGTCACCTACAAAGGAGTTCCCATCAGACTGTCAGCGGATTTCTCAAAAGAGACCTTACAGGCAAGAAGAGGCTGGAAAGAGGTATTCCAAGTCATGAAAATCAAAGACCTACATCCAAGATTGCTCTATCCAGTGAAGCTGTCATTTAGAATGGAAGGGAAGATAAAGTGCTTCCCAGATAAGGTCAAGTTAAAGGAGTTCATCATCACCAAGCCCTTATTATATGAAATGTTAAAGGGATTTATCTAAGAAAAAGAAGATAAAAAAATATGAACAGTAAAAAGACAGCAAACTCACAGGTATTAACAACCAGACCTAAAACAAAAGCCAACTAAGCAAACCACTACAACAGGAGCAGAAACACAGAAATGGAGATCACATGGAGGGTTAGCAATAGGGGACTGGGGAGAGGAGAGAGGGGGACAAGGTACACAGAACAAGTAGCATAAATGGTAGGTAGAAAATAGACAGGGGGAGGGCAAGAATAGTGTGGGAAATGTAGAAGCTAAAGAACTTATGACACATGGGCATGAACTAAAGGGGGGAATGTGGGTGGGAGGGGGTGTGCAGGGTGGAGGGTAATGAAGGGGGGGAATGGGACAACTGTAATAGCATAATCAATAAAATATAATTTTTTTAAAAAAAAAGAATGGGGCTGAAGTTCATAATGGTGCAGAAGGAATGGAGGCAGGGAAAGCCTCAGCCTGCCTAGGATGCAGGGAAACTGGTCCTTCCGATCCCCTCATGCCTGGGGATCTGACCTAAAGGACTTGTGCACCGACATGCTCACTTCAGATTTATTAAAACAGCTTAGAAGTGGAAACAACTTGAAAAGCAAAAAAAAAAAAAAAAGTCTCATTTGTTGAACAAATCAGACATATACTTTTGACAGGATATAATGTAGCCATTTAAAATGATTCTTACATATCTGACTGGTGTGGCTTGGTAGGTTGGGCATTGTTCTGCAGACTGAAACATCACCGGTTTGATTCCTGGTCAGGGCACATGCCTGGGCTGTGGGCCAGGTTGCCCATTGGGAGTGTACAAGAGGCAGCCAATTGATGTTTCTCTTGCACATCCATGTTTCTCTCTCTCTCTTTCTCCCTCCCTTGTTGGACCTGGTGGAACAGTTAACGGGAAAGTAAGCTACCTTTGGCCTCTGGCACCTTGCCCTCCTGTGTCCACACCCTCCTGCCCTCAACCTCCCACCTGGACCTTCATTCCCACAATCCCTCCTCTGGTGAAAGCTGATGAGGTGGAGAGGCCCTTCCCTGAAGATTCATGGAAATAGAAGGGTCCTTCAAGCGCATCTCATCCCCAGCCACAGTTTCATAGAGAAGAAAAGGGAGATTATTTTATGAAACCCCTCCAACTGTCCCCAAAGCTTTAAAGTCATAGAGGGCCAAAGTTGTAACAAATGCTAGCACTGATCTTTGAGACTCAGGTCCCTCCCAGCTACCCCCAAACATTCAATTCCACACCGGTGCCCATGGAAGGAAGAAGGAGGGGACTGCACAGGGCCCAGTAGTTTTGATGCCTTTGACCTTTCCCCACGTGTCCTAGCACCTCCCCTCCCCTTCCGCCCTTACCCTGCTCTTCGTGACTGAATGACTTCATGCAAGTCGCATTTATTTGTTCATCTCTAATCACATCCTAGGATCTCATGCCCTCTTAATGTCAGATAAAGGGGAAGAAAAGATGCCTGCTAATGACCTGGAAAACCCAGTTTCTACATCTCCCAAATCAAAACCAATCTGCACTAGATCTAGTCATGTCAGAACCCGGCATTAGCCGGCAGCCTGCCCACTTACTTGGTCATTTCCCCCGGTCTCTTACGTGAGTCACTCTCAGGGGCTGGGTTAGCCCAGAATGAGTCAGTGTCTCCTCTTTGCATACATACTTATTATTTTTCTTCTTCAGAGAGAAAAAAAACACAAAGCCCTTTTTTTAAATAGATACAGATGGGCTGGTCACCGCAATTTGAAAAGCACTGACAAAAATGCTCCTTCTCCAAAACACATCACCAGCCTCGCATAGTATCTAAAAACCCACGGTTTTAGAGATTTCCCAGAGCAGTGACCCTTCATAGAGCACTCGAACAGGGCAGAACAGTATCTTCCTAAGCACCAGCACACGCCAGGGGTTAAGCATCCAGCTTCTGGACTGAGCTCTACTTCTGGTAAGATGAGCAAACTCTTCCTGTACTGACCTTCCTAAAGAGAAGAGCTATAAATTCTGGAGCCAGAAAAAAAAAAAAAAAAAAAAAAAAAAAAAAAAAAAAAAAAAAAAAAAAAAAAAAAAAAAACTATGTAAAGGCCATGGAGATGATGCAAAAAGCAGACAGATTCTAGGGATGGTGATCCTTGGGAGAAGGGTGGGTCTCCTGGCTCTTGACGTTTAGCCTGGAGGGTGAGCTGCAGTCAGGGTGCTGGGGGGTCAGGGGGCAGCTAAAACTGACGGGAAATCCACTAGCTTTCTTTTTTAAAAAATTTGTTTTTCAGCAATAGTTTACATTGAATCTTATTTTGTATTAGTTTTCGGTGTACAGCGCAGTGGTCAGACAATCGTACACTTTACAAAGTGTTTCCTCCCCCCAACATTTCCACGTCCAAGTTGTTTTGCTCACATGGCTCTTGGCAGGGCGTTCGGGTTGTCACTAGCTGTTAGCAAGAGGGCTCAGTTCATTCACAGGGACCTTTCCATAGTGATGCATGAGTGCCCCCATGCAGGGGAGCTGGTTTCCTCCTGACCACGGAGTGATCCAAGAGGGAGAGAAGGGGGAGGCCACATGCTGTCACCTTTGCCACATTCTATATTCTTTTGAAGGGAGGAGTATGTTTGTGGAGATATATTAAAATCTGCTCTGGCTGGTGTGGCTCAGTGGATTGAGCGCCCGCGTTGCAAATGAAAAGTTGCCGGTTCTATTCCCAGCCAGGGCACATGCCTGGGTTGCAAGCCAGGTCCCTAATAGGGGGTATGCAAGAGGCAACCACAGTTTGAAGTTTCTCTCCCTCCCTTGCCCTCTCTCTAAAAATAAAATAATAAAATAAAATAAAAATAAATAATTAAAATAAAATAAAATTATCACAATTTCCCAGAAGCAATAGCCTTTAATAGGTTCTTCTGAGTCTTTCCAGAAATTAGCTACACATACACAAAGCTGTCAGCCTTTTCCCCTTTGGACAGGGGTGCGATCTTACTCTGTGTAGTATTCTTTGTCTTACTTTTCCATTCAATAATAAATATTGAAAATCCTTCTAAATCAGCACCTGTAGATCTATCCCACTCTGTTTAATAGATTCAAGTATCCCATCGTATGGATGTCTAAAATACTTAACTGGCCCATTTTAATGGTCACATAGGTTGTTTACCACAACAAAATAATGTTGCAAAGAAGATTCTACCATGAATATTTTTGCCAACTTACACGAGAACATCGAGAGAATAAAGTCCTTGGAGTAGAAGTGCTGGACGAGAGGGTATACATTTGCAGCCTTAGTTGATGATGGCAAGTGGTCCTCCTAGCGACGGCTGGTTGACAAATCCCCGGTGTCACTGACAACCCATTTCTCTACCGTCAGCGGCACAGGTTTTACTCCAGCTTTGGGACGGTTGCCAACCTGAGAGGTGAAACGTGGTATTTCCTTGTTGATCTAACCTGCTCTTCTCTAATTAACATTAAGTAAGTTTATCAGCCATTTTTATCTTTTCTACAAATTATCCTGCATCTCACTCGTGTGTGAAACGAACGAAACTAGTCTCTATCTATCGTATGTGCTGCAAATGTTTTTTCCTCACTTTGTCATTTGCCCTTTTTTAAAAAGATTTTATTTATTAGCTGGGGTTTGTTTCCATAATTTTTTTAAACAGTCAAGTTTAAAGTAAAATTTTTAAGAAGTCAAATTTATCAAAATTTTATTTTATGGTTTCTGGGTTTTTTGTTTTTTTTTTTCAAAATTTGAAAGATCTCCAAGATTCATTGTAAAAATCACCCATGTTTTCTTCTAGCATTTTTATGATTTCAATTTTTACCTTTAAGTAATTGCACCATCTGGAATACAGATTAAGAATTAAGGATGACATCTAGCTTTTTTATATATAATCCAAATGACTAACTGATTTTCTCAGCATTGATTATTAAAGAACTACTTTCCTTCCAGCGATCTGAAATGCCATTTTATTTTATATGCCATGTCCCTCTGCCTTGTTTCATCGACCTGCAGCATCACTCTGAGGAAGGGCAGCTTTTGAAGCACAGAGAGAAGAATGGTCTGGAGCTTCAGAGTTCAAGGCCAGGAGGGAAGCACAGCTGTGGGGCACGGGGCTGCTGTCGGAGCAGCTGGGAAAGGAGGACAGGAGGGTGGAGGAGGGTCTGCGAAACCCCTGGGAGAGCAGAAAGGAGACAGATGTCTGAAAGCGATTGTGTTGCCTCCCAAAACAACTCAAACTAATAATGAACACTTGTCTGGATCCTCAGAGGACCTGCTTTAATCAACAGAAGACAAGTTTGTTCATTAGTTTGCCAAATGTTCTAAAGTGCTTGAAATCATTTGATCTCTCCAAAATATCTATTTTCCATGACTACCTTTCATCTAACTCTTGAACTTATACCATTTTTTTTAATCAGAATCTGAATCTGAAATTCTCCACACAAGTGGGACCCAGAAATAAAAAGATGATGTGGCACCTCTCTGAAGACCTGCTGCATTCCTGTCAGGAGGCATTAACCCCTGTGACCTCACCCTGCTGTCCTCACCGCAACAGGGCGAGGAGGCCACCGTTACCCACGCTGTACGTAGAAAGTAAGTAGTTGCCCAAAGTCACGGTCTAGTCAGTGACCACGCCGGGACTGCAGAAGCCATGCTCTCGCCAGGACGCCACTCCGCCTGTCCCATGTGATCGCTGGGGGAGGGAGGGGAATGACACAGAGAGCTGAAAATAAATGGGTTTTCCGGAGAAGAGGAAATGGAAAGAAGACACGGAAAGGGACAACCAGCCCCTCAACCTTCATTCAAACTAGCAAGAGGACATGACCTCATTAACCCTGACAGGATGACTTAGGAAACCCAAGCTTTCTGTCCCTCTTCGCAGCGTAAGTGCAGTGTGAGCTGGTGTCCCCACTGGCCCACACCCTTGCTCGAGCCCCTCGTGCTCTTGGGTCAGGGAACACCCTCCTCTCTGGAAGTCTCTAGGCAGAGACATGATTTGACCTTCTTGGCTTCCTGATCACACAAACCTTGCAGTTGTCCCCCTGAACTGGGACATCACCCAGCTGGGGGTAGGCAGAGAATCAGCAGGCGCTAAGGAGGGAGACAATCATATCTGCCTGTAATCCTGTTACTGGAAATTCCCCCCCAAGGTTCCCTCTGCCCTTTCCCCTTGCCGCTCTTTTCACCTGAGGCTGTCCTGAAGGTTTTGTCCTTGGTTCCACCCACCCAGGCCAGCTGGGGGTTCACTTTCACCAGATTAACCCAGACTATGAGTGTCGGAGGGCAGAGAGGGACCCTAAAGCTCCCCAGAAACCATCTCGGTTTCATGTTCCAACCCTTCCTTCCCTTCCCCCAAGCATTCACACTGGGTGACCGCATACAGTTGTGCAGGTTGCACAGGGCACAGACAGACAGAGCATTAAAATCACAGTGGCCCCTCATTCACATGCTCTCACCTGGCCTCAACTATGAGGACGCCGGCATTAACCTACGGCTCACCCTCAGAGCCCTGTGCTCACTCACCCTGCTCTGACTGAAAGAAGGTGAAGAAGGGACTAGTCCAAGAACATACTTGAGGGACCCATGGACATGGACGACAGTGTGAGGATTGACTCTGGGAGTGGGGGGTGGGCTGAGTGGATGGGGGATGAAGGGGGGAAATGGGACAACTGTAATAGCATAAACAATAAAACATTAAAAAAAAAAAGACTCAGGGGACTATGACAACACCCAAGTGCTGGACAGGGGAGGATGGGACAGAGGACAATAGAGCAGGTAGGTGGCTTACAGGAGCATCAGGTCACCACTGAAGGAAGAAAGTAGCCAAGAAACTGCTCTACAGTTGGGCCGACTGCTCAAAGTTAGAGCATCAGCCCTTGTGCCCGGTACGTCCTTGACCAGGAACTGGAGACCAGCCCCCACGCCTGAGGAGCAGCAGACCCTGCTGGTCTGCTTAGCCTGCCTGGTGAACCGCCTACGCCATTTACCTATCCTCCCTCACGACCGCTCGCTGTCAACCAAGGCATTTTTCTCAACTACTGAGATTTTGCTTCCCAGCAGTTGTTGTCAGTTTGGCTCAAATAAACTCATAAAAATTCCCTGCGTGTTTGGATGTTTCTCATGTCAACATTCACTTGGCATATTGCAGTGGGATTCCAAACAAGCCCACCCAAGACCACCTTGCAGGCCTGGGCCAGTGCTAGGTACCAGCAGGGGCTCGCTGAGCCCCATCAGCTCTTTCCTTTTCATCTGGTGAACTTGGGTGAGCCTTGCTTGGAATTCCAGACCTCCCTGTTTTAAGGTAAAAGGCCCTGACTTTATCTTAGTTGTTAAAAAAAAAAAAAAATACTTGAGGTGGAACTAAAGGTTAAGGATTGAGAAAACCCAGGCTAAGGATAAGAGTTAACTCAGGACAGAAGAAGAAAAATGGATGGCTGGTTTTTAACTTGGCTTTTCAATTGGAATTGTTTACTTAGAGTCTGAATAAAGCCTTTTAGTGGATAAATGAGAGTCTGAACCCATTCAGCTCCAAAGATAAGGGACATTTACTCCCTTTAGCTTGAATTTTGGGTGTTCTTAGGGGACTAAGGACCTATGTGGAGGTGTCAGAGGGTATCCCTCATGACATGCAGGACCCACACAGGGAACTTCAACTCACCTGCAACGAAATAATCGGCTTGTCCGAGGACCACACATGAAGGTTGGTTACCTGGTGCTCCAGCTGCATGAGGCAGCGGGGGAAGCCAGACACATAAGAGAGTAGAGATGACTCAGGAGGTGACAGCCCCTTGGACCTCAACCCATAAGTAGCACTTCAACCCACTAGACAATATCCCTAGAAATTTTGCTGAGACTCTGCAGAGCTCAAAATAAACCTAAAATTAATGTGGGAAATATGCCTCCAAAGCCAAAACTCCCGACCCCCAACCCCCATTAATACTCTTGCAGATACACAATTAAGAGGAAGCCTTTACTTGCAAATACTTACAGAAATGGGAAGATTTAACTAGAGGTGATGTCTACTTAGGATGGCCAAAATGGAGCCTTTTGGATGCATAAATTAATTTGTTTTGCATGCCCAACTTAGAGAAAGCTGGCTCTAAAATTAAACTACATGAATAGGAAGTATATCTTAATTGGCAATTAGAAGTTTCTGAGGCTCAGATAAATCATTTTCTCTACAAAAAGTCAATAAGGAAATTTTATAGACTCTCTGAATTATAAAGAAGCCTTCTGAAGCTAGTAAGAGCCAACACCTCACCCCTCCCCTTTTACAGCTTCTCCGCCATAATCTTTGCTCTCTGCGCTTCCTTGCGCAGACCTGCCCTCCCCCTCCCTTCTTCCACCCCCTTTTAACTCCTCTGTATCTCCTCCACTACCACTCCCTACTGACCTAGGGGACAATGGGAGTAGAAACTCAGACAAGGATAATACAGGAATTCTAGCAACTCCCTTAAGGAAAAGCCAGTCTCAGGCAGAGGGGACCAGTGATCTACCTAAAGATGTCCAGGACCCTCTCCAGGACACTGATGGGTTTGCAGAGGAATTTAATCATTAGAACATATGACCCTGACTATTCTGACCTATTGCAATTAATACCTACTGGTTTCCAGGAGAGCGAAACAACAGAATTACTAAGTCGGGTTCGCTGGGAAACTCCTGTAGGGGCTCTATTTGTTGCAGGCAGCCAGGGCACCTTGAGGAGGATCGTGGGAAACTGAAATGGGATTTAGAAGGACAAAAGAAGCCTAGGGTTGCAGGAGGAGTATGAGAGGGCATTCCCCTTCCTTACTAATAGTTTAGGAGAAATTAAAATGACCATAAGAGAGAAATTACTAAGGTCCTTGTGGATACTGAGGCTACTTTATTCTGTTCTTAACACACCCAACTAAGTTGCCTTCTCCCTCTCAGTAAAGCTTCTTACAAACGGTAGGAATATCTAATCAACCAATGCCTGTTTTAAAATCAGAACTGTTCCCTTCCAACTCGGGCATGTTACAGGGCAACACATATTTTCTGCTCATCAGATCTGTCCCAATTTGCCCAAAGGGTGAGCTGTTCTTAAAACCGGTGATGTCCGCATATCCTTTTTCCAGAAGGGTGAAAAGTATTTAGAACTAAATGAATTAGATACTGAACCAATTGGGAAGATAATTATTTTAAATAAACCCCCAAAAGAGAAAACTAATCTTGATACTGACTGAATGTTTGTTACAAGACATTCTTTTTTAAAAAAATATATTTTATTGATTATACTATTACAGTTGTCCCATTTCTCCCCCATCATTCTCCTCCACCCTGCACACCCCCTCCCACCCACATTCCCCCCTTTAATTCATGTCCATGTGTCATAAGTTCTATAGCTTCTACTTTTCCCACACTATTCTTGCCCTCCCCCGTCTGTTTTCTACCCACCATCTATGCTACTTATTCTCTGTACCTTTTCCCCTCTCTTCCCCTCCCACTCCCCTGTTGCTAACCCTCCATGTGATCTCCATTTCTGTGTTTCTGTTCCTGTTCTTGTTGTTTGCTTAGTTTGCTTTTGTTTTAGGTGTGGTTGTTAATATCTGTGAGTGTGCTGTCTTTTTACTGTCCTATATTTTATCTTCTTTTTCTTAGACAAGTTCCTTTAACATTTCATATAAAAGGGCTTGGTGATGATGAACTCCTTTAACGTGACCTCATCTGAGAAACACTTTATCTTCCCTTCCATTCTAAATGACAGCTTTGCTGGATAGAGCAATCTTGGATGGAGGTCCTTGACTTTCATGACATGGAATACTTCTTTCCAGCCCCTTCTTGCCTGGAAGGTCTCTTTTGAGAAATTCGCTGACAGTCTGATGGGAACTCCTTTGTAGGTGACTGTGCCCTTATCCCTTGCTGCTTCTAGAATTATCTCCTTCATTTTAATCTTGGCTAATGTAATTATGATGTGCCTTGGCATGTTCCTCCTTGGGTCCACCTTCTTTGGGACACTCTGAGCTTCCTGGATGGACTTCCTGGAAGTCTATTTCCTTTGCCAGATTGGGGAAGTTCTCCCTTATTATTTGTTCAAATAAGTTTTCCACTTGTTGCTCTTCCTCTTCCCTTTCCGGTACCCCTATAATTCAGATGTTGGAATGTTTAAAGATGTCCTGGAGGTTCCTAAGACTCTCCTCATTTTTTTGAATTCTTGTTTCTTCATTCTTTTCTGTTTGGTTGTTTGTTTCTTCCTTCTGGCCCACTCCATTGATTTGAGTTCCAATTTTCCTCCCATCTCTATTGGTTCCCTGTGAGTTTTCCTTCATTTCACTTATGTAGCCTTCATTTGTTCATTTAATTTGTGACCAAAATCACACAATTCTGTGAGCACCCTGATCACCAGTGCTTTGAACTGTGCATCTGATAGGTTGGCTATCTCTTGGTTGCTTAGATGAATTGGCTCTGGGGCTTTGATTTGTTCTCCTGTTTGAGCCATTTTGGGGTTTGTTTGGGTTTTTTTTGGGGGGGTTGGTCTGGTCATGGCTGTTATGTAGTGGGGGGTGGAGCCTTAGGTGTTCCCCAGGGCAGAGCAGCCCAGTCGCTGGGTTGTGACACTGTATGTGGGGGTGGGGTCCAAGAGGGAACAATGGCACTTGCTCCTCTCTCTCTCGGATTCCAGGCCCTTCCACCATTTCCCGCTCACCTGCATTATCGGTCTGGATGAATTGTTGTTGGACTTCCATACAGTTCAATTTTCTATCAGTTCTGGTTGTTTTCCTGTTTCTAAATCTTTGTTGTCCTTAAGTTTGGTTGTGTGAGGAGGCACAGTGTGTCCACCTACGCCTCCATCTTGGCCAGAAGTTCTGTTACAGGACATCCTAATGCAACTGAGGCAGGAGACAGCATGGGAAGAACTCTGAGACTGCGCTGCCATTTCTGGCCAGCATCTAGCTTCCTGGTTGCCAGGAAACACCTTACAGCACTTAAGTAGGATGGATAGTAAACCAAGGCAGGGAAGAGGGAGACATGTCTCACCCACTAACTCAGCAGTCCTGAGCCTGACCCAATAACATTGCCAGGTGTTCCAACATCACAAAAAAAAAAAAAAAAAAAAAAAAAAAAAAAAAAAAAAAAAAAAAAAAAAAAAAAAAAAAACCCACCATGCAAGCATAGGAGGAGGGGAATCCTTGAAATTCTACGTATGGCTTCTACTATGTGGGAGAGAAAGCCTTGAAACTGTGTTTTCATCCCAAGGTCTAGAAAGGGGAAGAGGAGGAGGTCCTCAGTTCCTAGAGGAAGAAGCCCATAAAACAGCTGTGGCTAACTGCCTACTTCAGGTCACTATCTGTTTTATAAGGGAGTCCCTAATGCTTACAGAAAAAAAAAAAACCTATAAATAACTTGGAGTAACTGCCCCAACTTTAACTGCCTCCTGTCATATATGTGTTTTACAACAAGATGAACAAATGAGTTCTGGAGCAAGATAAGGATTTGGGCTAACAGACCCCCACATATGCCTAAGTTTGGTTAGTCATGTGCCCCCGGGAAAGTTGGCGCCACCTTTACCCATCAATCAATAAGTAACTTCTTCACCCCCATCCTACCAACTATATGTGTCCTCAGGACAAAGGACATGGGCTCTTGCCACCTGGGCTCTGGCCACCCTTGCCCTTGCCTCTTGTCACACTTAGCTTGCCCTGCCCAGAACCTATGCCTTTCTCCCCACCTCGGCAAGGCCCATAGGAGCGTATTGCTAATAAATCCTGCTTACAAGCTAATAGACTTGCTGATCTGTAATTCTTGACTGCATTTAGCAAGAAGAACAAGCTTTTTCCTGTAACACAACTTCAGGCCTTTTCCAGTCACAATATCCTTTATTCACATGCTGGAATTGAGCCCAATATACAAGATTGCTTTAAAAGGGAGGTTTATAATTCCATGTATGAGCCCCTGTAACTCTCCCATCCTTTCAGAAAAAAATGGGAAAGGATGGAGGTTTGTACAGAATATCACAGCTAGAAATAAACAGTTCTTGCCAAATATCCTGTGGTTCCTCTCAGCTGTTCCTGTGGACTGCTGATATTTTTCAGTGATAGATTTATGGAGCACCTTTGTCAGCATTCCTATAAAAAAGGAAAAAAGAAGAAAAAGACAGAAATACCTCTTTGCTTTCACCAGGGAAGATCATGAGTTTACTTGGACAGGAAAGCCCTAGGAATGTGTGGCGGGAGGGTCCAATCTATTTGTCTTAGATATTAAAAGCTGATTTGAACGGTGTTGAGTTTTTCAGAGATCCCACTCTAATCCAATACGTAGATGATTTACTTATATGCTCTGGAACATATTGACTCCCAAGAGGGCAACATCGGCCTGCCACCCCAGCTGGCCACGGAGGCACAGTAGACCTTGAAGGACAAGCTCTGATTCTGTTGACCCCAAGTAGAGCACCTTAGTGACCTAATATCTAAAAATGGGCTAATATTAACTGTGAAAGACTCAGAGGAACAACATCCTTTACTAAAAATGAGCAAACAAACAAACAAAAAATAGCTTAGAGGGTTTCTGGGTCTGACTAGATACCGTCACAATTGGATTCCAAACTTCTTACTACTGGCCCAGCCTCCAGATGTCTTGTTAAAATCTAATTGCGCTGATCCGATTCAGTGGAACCCAGAAGGAAAACAAGCTATAAAAAGGATTATCTAAAGCTCCGGTTCTGGGACACCTGAATTGTAAACTTTCTGACTTTTTATACATGGAAATGAAGGGAATACTTCAGAAGTTTTAACTCAGAAACACGGAGTCACCGTAGACCTTGGGACAGTGTAGTCAGCAGTGTGGTCAGAGTCAGCAGCCAAGGGGCTGCCTCCCTGCATGGCAGCCATCTCCGCTGCAGCCTGTGATGCAAGCAGGCAGAGAAAATAGCGATGGGCTCTCCTTTGTTTACGTCCCTCAGTCTGTTGGATCTCCACTGAATTCTCATCCCATTCAACCCTTGTGTCAGTTGACAGGCTTTTGCTTTCTGCACCTGGTATTACTTGAGCTCAATGCAACAGTCTTAACCCAGAAATTCTGCTACCTTCTTTGCAGGATGAAGATGTCCACGATTGTGTTTTGCTTATTGACCTCATTCTTATTTTGTTTTATTTTATTTTATTTGTATTTACTAGAGAAGGGGGAAGGGAGGGAGAAAGAGAGGGAGAGAAACATCTAAGTGCAAGAGAAACACAGATCGGTTGCCTCTCATAGGCCCCCACCTGGAGACCTCGCCTGCAACCCAGGCCTGTGTCCTGACTGGGAATCAAACCGGCCACCTTTCAGTCCACAGGCCAGCACTCAATCCACTGAGCCCCACCAGCCAGGGCACTGACCACATTCTTGTTCCTAGGACTGCATCACAGGAAACCCCTGTTGATAACGCTGACTTCACGTGGCTTACGGATGGACCTTTTAGAGATGAAGGGATGTTACCAAGATGGATATGAGATAACTTCCATGGTACACATAATTGAAAGTTCTTGTTTACCTAAATAAGATCTGCTTAAGAAGCTGAGTTAATTGTTCAAACGGAGGCTTATCAATTGGCTGAAGATCAAATAGCCAATATTAACACTAATAGTAGCTACACTTTTGGTATAGCTCGCAACTTTAGAATGTTGCAAAAGCAGTGAGGCTTCTTAACTTTCTCAGGGCAGCCCACGGAGAGTGGAAAATAAGTTATAGAATTATTAGATGTCATACAAAATTGAAACAATTAGCAATTATCAAAGTTTCAGAACATTCTAAAGCCGTCATCATGAAAGCAAAAGGAAATTCATTTAGCTGATGCTGCAGCTAGTCAAGCCGCATTCACCAGCCAAATTATCCACACCTGAGAATGCCCCTTGCTTCCTAGTGAATCAATAAAAGACTCTCTTCCACGGTTTCAGTAGATAGCTGTGTTAGAGGACAAGAGGGCAACAAAAAGAAGGAAACCTTGACCACACAAATAGATATGCTTTGGACCCCATCAGAAACCAACCTTACCTGCACTTTAACATGTACATGAGCTAACACCCTGAAGTCCTGAAAAGATGATTTCATGGAGTAAACAATATTACTGGAAACCTTCTACTGTAGCTCATGAAGGGGATAGCAGATGTTCTATCTGGCCAAATATAACCCTGGAAAATAATTCTATGGGTCCCAAGGACATTTCCCCCTCCTTTAGATCCATCTGAGGTATGATCATTGGATTTTATCCAAATGCCACTATCTCAAGAAGACAAATATGTGCTAGTTATGATTTGCATGTTCTTTCACTGGGTTGAAGCATTCCCTTAATGGTAGGTACATTAGTTCCCAGTGGGGGAATTCTCTCTGAGTTCCGGTGACTGAGGGACTCATTTCACTGGGCAAATAATGCAATGCATTCGCATCGGCCTATTCTACAGTATTTTCATTGCATCTGTCACCCCAGTACTCTGGACTGATGGAACATACAAATGGCACAGTTAAAACTCGACCAGGTAAATTTTCAGAAGCTTTGAATTTCCTTGGCCAAAAGCTGTCCTTATAGTGCTCCTCAACCTGAAATCAACATGTCTTGGTAAACACATAGCCTTTCCCCTCGTTCACTAATCACTGGTCACCCTACGCATCTAGATGTAGGGACATATGAATCAACTTCCTGAAGGGAGACATTTTGCATTATTATCAATAACTTATTAACCAGTTTAGAGGGACTGATAAATTAGTAACCAATTCATTTCACAGTGCACTCCCAAGAGACTAAGACCACAACTTACAACCAGGAAGTTTTGTGCATTGAAAAGGACATCAATTAAAGACACTCTGCAGTGTCATTGGAAGGGACTTATCAAGATGCTTAAGCACAAATGAACATCCGCCTCTGTCTCTGCCACTTGCCCCTCCACCTAACGTGGAGATCAAAGACTTCTGTAGGATGAGAAGCTGCCACATCAGAGACAGACAGCTTTCCCAAGGCATCCGAAGGCCCATGTACTACTAACTGATGTTGAACTTCATTTGTTTGTTTTTATCTGTCTACTAATATTAATCATAATAATAATTATACTTGTTCTTTGGGCTTTTCTCAAACCTTGTGTATAAGAGCCCAATTGTTAATAATTGATAAAGGTGTACGTAGATAACTTCTGTATTATCAATAATACTGTTTATGGTTTCTCTTTTGAAATTTAGAAGGAATGTCAGTGCAGAAGGAAGGAAAGGGGTGTGTGTGTTTTTAAGAGAGATTAAAAGTAAGTGGTGTGTCCTAATAAGTTGGTTATTTCTGAATGAGTAAAGAGAAACAAAGAAGAACAAGGGAAGTTGTAGAAGATTAATGGAAAAGGAATATCAAGAGTGAAATTTTATGGATAAATTCTAGAATCTAATTATGGGAAAATGCTTACCCCCAACCCAACAAGGACGACTAACTACATTAATCCGGATGGCAGCTGAAGTGCGTATAAAAATGAAGCCCTCTGTAACTACTGCGGAGGCACAGGAAGTTTACTTAGGAAAATCTTACCGTCCTCCTGGCCTCTAGGATTTTTAGATAGGAATTGTAACTTATACCATGTGTTCTTACAGTCTTGGCCCCGAATAAGCCTGAAAGTCACAGCTTCCAGTTGCACAACTAGCGGGTATCAGCTGACTAATGAGCAGCCCTGGAGCGCTCCCAGCGGGAGCCAGACGGGCCCTAGGGAACGGGAACCCGTGTCATGGTCGATTGTGACAGCTGAAGAGTGGTGTGGGCGCCCTCAAACTATGAATAAGCAGGACACTAGATGCGAAGCACAGAGAAGTGAGACGGGAAGCAAAGCCTGGATCGTGATAGCTGATAGGCTGAAGATGATCCAGAGTGTTTTCCTTAATGAAGGCCCGTGAGACCTGACTGCCTCCCGGTCACCTGCTTTTTGCCTTGGAGAAAAATTCAGCCTTGACTTCCATCCAAGGTTACCATTTCGCCCCATCCGCTATGGTCCATCCTTCAGCAAGACAAACTTGGATATTAGGACTTCCTAGGAATGAGTCTTCCTAGCACCTTGGGGCCACATTATTCAACCAGAAGGTTCGTCACCAGTGCATCCTGTGGATTGATGACCAAAGGGGAAAGTGTGGATGAAAAAGTGGCCGCAGACTAAGCCTGACAAGCTCGAGGGAGGCCTTCGTGGCGGCCTTACCAACTCAGACCTGAAGCAACAGCCTAGGATGCTCAGAAAGTAAGACTTCCTAACTAAAAGTGAGTGGTGGCAGGTAGTCACATCCTAGGCCGCCTTCGCAGACAAAGGGCAATCCTTACCTTGACTGAGCCTGTCTATTGACCTTTTGCACCTAGGACAACAGACCTTTAGAATGCCAGGGTGATTTCCTTTCTGCAGACCCATCAAGAACAATCTCCCACCAGAGCAGGAGGCCACAGAGACCTTCATTGTTATTCTTACCATGTCAGTTGTTAACTGTCAACTACCCTGTACCCACCTGTGTAAAAGCATTATGTGTCTCTTCGTTTTACTTTTGATCTAATCCCAGAGATCCCCCCTTTGCCTTCTCCCACCTCCTGAATCTATCACCAGTGGATTTCATGTAACCCCCTTCCACCTCCTCCTTTGATTGTAATGTAAAAAATAAGGTGCAAAACACCACTCTGACTGCAAACTCTTAGGAGCATAATCTGAGCGTAATAATTAAAATGAAAATGTGCATACCCTGTGACCCAGAGATCCCACTTCTGAGACTTTGGGTGAAATAGAAGTACTGGTATGTAAAGACACATGTGCATGAATTCCTCCAGCAGCTTTGCTTGCAGTGCAGTTTCAACACCCACTAACGGGGGGGGGGGGGGGGTGAATAAGTTATGCTACATAAAATATATGCTGTGGGATTCTCTGAAGCTATTTGAAAGAATGGGAGAGGTCCAAATCTACCCCCGAAAGTTTGCCCCTGGTTCACCAGTTAGAGGAAAGAAGCAACTTGGAGTTGAGTGGAGCTCAGGAAGGAGTCCCAGGCAGGTGGAGCCGAGCTGGGACACGGCTGTGCCAGGAGCTGGGGAAGCAGTCCAGCCAAGAATACAAGACCACCCCACGCCCATTCTCTGAGGAGTCTGGGACCCTCAGAGCCTGATCCTCCTCTCCTCCAAGATGGCCAGGCCAATGGGTAAGAGAACTCATCTTGGGGCAGTGCCAGGTGGGGTAGGGCCTCCTGAGTGTGGCTGGTTGGCTCTCCCACCTGAGAGACAGAGAGGCACAGGGGGAGGAGCAGGCAATGGGCAGGACACAAACCGGACTTGGCTGACAGCATTTCCTCTGCCACCTGGACAGGGAGAGTGACATTGCTAACATTACCTCTGTCTGGGGCATTAGAGTCCAGTGCATTAGCAAAAACACAGACCCTGCCATCAGGCAGTTCAAACCCATGCAGTCCATCAGACACAGCTAGCAGCCCTCCAGCTCCCCTGGGGTCCCACTGTGAGTCCCTTAAGAACAAGCTTCCAGGAGCTTCCCTTCTCCCCCAGGGTCCTGACTTGCACCTGGTATTCTACCCAGCGGCCCAGGATGGGGGTGGAGGGGTCTTAGCTCTCCACACTGGACGTGTGGCTCATGGACCACCAGCAGCACCAGGGACTGTGTAGACAGCCCAGGTCAGAGCCTGCATTTTCACAAGATCCCTGGGGATCCTTATGACCATCTGAGTCTGAGGTCTGAATCTGAGGGGCAGCTGCAGGACCCCAGGCCCTCTGAAGGGTCTCTGGTCGTGGAAGTGGTCTGTGAACAAGTCTTTTCCTTTTAAATACTATCAGCTTTCTTTTTCTTTTTTATTTTATATTTTGTTCATTTATTTTTAGAGAGAGGGAAAGGGAGGGAGAAAGGGAGAGAAACATCAATGTGTGGTTGCCTCTCCCGCACCCCATACTGGGGACCTGGCCTGCGACCCAAGCATGTGCCCTGACTGGGAATCAAACCGGCGACCCTTTGGTTTTCAGGCTGGCACTCAATCCACTGAGCCACGCCAGCCAGGGCAAAATACTGAGAGCTTTCCAGCTGCACTTGGGTGAGATGTTATGTTGGCAGGCTCCTCCCTTTTAACATCTTGTCAAAACCCTTCTTCAGAAGCAGGTGGAGGGAGAGAAATCCCATCCTAGCCCACTGAAAATGTAGGAAGGGAAAAGGGGAGGGGAGGAAAAGAAAGAAAGAGGGAGGGATACAAGGAAGGAGAGAGGGAGGGAGCCAGGCATGAGCACAGCTTGTTCAGAGGAACCAGGCTCCAGGAAAGGGTCCTGCATCTTCCCCATCCACTTCTCTGTTTTCTGTCCTGAAAAATCATCCCAGTGGTTCCCTTCTTGGTTTTCCACATGACTAAGCCCCACGGGTCTCATCTAATCATACCCCGGGCTGCCTGGCTGCCTCTCCCCAGTTCCTCCAGCCCCGGCAGAACCCAGCACGGGCACAGACCTGAGCGCACCACCCACACCCACGCCAAGGAGGGTTCTCCTGGTGGCCTGGCCGAATGTGGGCGCTGGTCTGGGATCTCCAGGCGCTCACAACATGGAAGGGTCTGTCCGGCTCCTGGCCTGCTTGGTGTGCATCCTCCCGATGGGTGAGTCTCCCACTCTTCTCTCTGGCCCCTGCTGGGGACAGAACAGGTGCTCATAAAACCCTCAGCACAGTCTTCCCTCCGTGAACTCGGAGGCTCTGAGCCCATGAGCCTCTGAGCCCATGAAGGAGGAAGAGCTGCGCTTCGGGAGGCGGTGGTGACAGAAGTTCAAGTCTGGGCCTTGTCTTGGGAAAGTGACTGAGGCAGACCCCTGACTTCTCTGGGCTCCGGTGTGCCCACCTGTAGAAAAGCCACCTGGCCCACCCCTTGCTGGGAGGGTCCAGGGAGATAGTGGGCCAGGCATGGGGATGACAGTCTGGGCTCTGAACAGACTTTGGGTGCTCTGTCACCCAAGTGTTTCATGTCTCGAAGGGCAGACACAGGGGGAGGGGAGGACAGCACACCGAGGTTTGGGGTGAGGATGGGGATTCGTTCACGTGGGAAGCAGAGCAGGTGGCAGAGGGCACCCTGCCCTCCCAGCAGGAACCCCAAAGGATGAGTGGAAACTCTCTGTGGCAGGCTTGGGTGACAGTGACACCCGCATCATTTAGCTCAGTGAGTTAGTGTCCCTGGGAACAGTGTGTCTCAATGACTGATCAGAGACCATCCGCATCACAAACCCAGAGGACGGGGGCATTTGTTACAATGCAGGCACTTCAGCTCCACCCCAGACCTGTGGGGTCACATCACCAGGCTGCAGAGCCCAGGAATCTGCATTTTCAACCACCGTCTTGAGCAATAATGGTGGTTGGTGCCACTGAGGGCAACTGGGATAAATGTCAGAGGCCATCCTCTCAGCCCTCTGTACAGGCCCCTTGACCCCAGCCTGAGACGCCCTTCCCGTGACCGCTGGACGCAGCACCCATCCCTCCTTGTGCACAGACACTGCTGTCACCTGCTGCGTGGTGACTTCGCTGACACCATGTTTTCAGGTGTCAGTGACATTCCTTGTGTGGGGTCCTGTCCCCAGGACTGGATGATAAACTCCCAGTCCCTAAGGTCCTTGCCTTCTTTGCTAGCAGAGTCCAGTCAAGGTCAGGTCTGGGTTGAATAGAAACAGGAAGTGCCCACAGAGCTCTAAGTGCTGGCACTTTAATTAGTAACGCACATCAGCCCCAGCACCTGTGAGAAAGGAACTACCCCATTCCCTTTCCACAGGTGAGGAAACGGGCACAGAGCGCTCCAGTGAACGGCTGCAGGTGGAGCTGAGGTGTGAGCCCAGCTGTGTGTCCCCCTAGATGGACCCCCCCCCCACAGTCCGCTGTCCCCTGTGGTGGGGGCTCATGGGGAAAGGGCTTCTTTGTCTCCCAAGTTGAGTTAACTCAGCCATCTTTCTGGCTGCTTTAAGGCTGGGTCCCACATGGAGGGCAGGGGCTGGAGGAGGGGACCCCGCCCAGGCCTGGGGCAGATCGGAGAGAAGCCGGTCAGGACCTGCGTGTCCACGTCAGACATGGCTCTGAACCCTGGCTCTGCTATTTACTAGCGGCGTGGCCCTGGGCAGGCGCCCTAACTTCTCTGAGCCCCCACACAGCGGGGTGCCCGCCACCTCGTAGCGGTGCTGTGGAGGACAATCAGGTCACGGGAGGAAGGCCCCCAGCGCGGCTCCTAGCCCTCAGTGGTTGTGCAATCAATGGCAGGGAAATGTTGCTGAAGTCACATGGCTTCAAGAGAAGCTAGGTATGGGGGTGTTTCTGTTTTCCTTTGTTTTTCCCGTCTCCCACTTAGGATCAGCTGCTATAAATCAGTTAAACTCAAGATCTAGAGGGAGCATGCGTATCATGTATTCAAGGACAAAACCTGAGGGGCACAGATGCTCCGGCTGTGGGCTGAGATCACTCAGAAGGCTGGGCAACATGTATGAGCCACATAGGGAGGAGACCCTTTTCTTTGCGTAACAGCAGCCTCCTTGCTGAAACCCAGAGGCCCGTGACCAGGGTGAGCGGGGCCCCACTTCCTGAAACCCTCTGTGAGCCCCTCCAGGTGGCCTCAGGACAGGGCAGGAGGCCCCTGGGCCAGGCTGGGCTTGGCTACAATGTGGGAGCCCAAGGGGCGGTGTGAGATCCGCCTTCCTGAGTCACATCAGTCACATCCCTGTCCACCTCTCTGAGCTTGGGGTCCAGGGCAGGCCATCAGCAAAAGCAAAGGAGGATGAGGTTGTCCCCAACCCCCCTCCACTTTCCATGCCCTTCTCCCTTCTCCCTGGGTCCCCCACCCACAGCACCCAGGGCTCTGGGCAGCCCCTCAACCCCCTGGGGGTCCCCACACACTCTCCCTTGTCTTTCCTCTTTCTCTCCCTACAAATCTGTTTTGAAAATGTGGGAGATGCCAGGGAAGGTGGGGGGTGGGAAAAACGGGGGTCCCAGAGCTCTGACCACGAGGGTGACCTTGTAAACTTCCTCCATCCTCCATCAGTCCACAAACCTGATGAGTAGGTTTAGCGATCACAGTAGCTGTCATCCTCCAGGGCCTCCGTGACAGACCTTTGAAGGGGCAGCTCATTTACTCTTCACCACAGCCCTGCAAAGTGAGGACCCCGTCCCTGTTTTAGGAAGGTCAGGTAACATTCTGGGATGTCACAGCCCAGAAGTAAACCGGTGTGCAGCTGCCCTTTGTACCACCTACATGCAGGGGTGGCAAGCCTGGGACAGAGCTTGGTGTCCAGAGGAATTAACTGGACCAGCTCTGAACCACGGCAGAAAAACAAGCTGAAAGGGTCAGGCCAATCGCAGGCATCGCCCAAGGGTGTGGGGGTGCTTTTGCAGGACGCAGGTAAAAGTCAGGGAGGTGGTAGGCAGCCGTCATGGGCCTGGGAGGACATGGAGGGTTTAATGAGCCAGGACACTGCTCCTGGTGTCCACTCTGTCCAGTAGCCTGGAGGGAGAAGTTTTACCCAGGGAGGAGGAGCAGTGAAGGGGAACGGGACCCCCTGAGGAGGCTCGGGGCACAGGCAGGCACAGGATAACTCGGAACTCCAAAGAGCAGCATCGTGTGGTGGACACCGGCCCCAGGACAGAGGCCCAGCGTCTCAGTCAGCTCAGGCCAGCAGGCCCCCTTCCGCAGTCAAGTAGCCAGGGAGACAAGGGTTTAGGGGGCAGCCAGGACCACCCTGAGGGCAGAAGGAGACCAGCAGGCCCTGCATTCACATGCCCCAGTACCTCACCCCTTCCCTAGAACCTTCTGGATCTGCTTCTCAATGAAGGATGGAATTCCTGCTTCTGCTCCCTCCTCCCTGCTCTGGACCTCGCCCCTTTCTCATTGTTCTTCCACTGATTACCTATCCCAACAACTGCGGCAGCAAACAGAGGGGCCAGGGGACCTGGAAGGAAGGCAACGTTCCCCAGCTCAATCCACACATCTAACTGGTGGGGTTTGGGGGCCAAAATGAACACCTCTCCCTGCCCCCAAAATACCCTCTACTGACCCTCCAGGTGCCACCATGCCCGAGAGGCCACCATGGGAGTCATTCCCTGAGAACACCCTGTTGACACGCCCAGATGTCCCCGAGGAGGGCGGCCCCCGTATGGAGAGCGGGGCTCATCAGCCCAGCTGCCTGTCAGCTGGTGACGCTGGCCACCCTGGGAGCAGCCCAGGGGACCTCAGAGGGGCTGGGCGCTGAGAGCCATGAGAGCTGCCTGTCCAGGCCCTGCAGATGTGCACAGGGCTTTGGGAGGGTGAGTCCAGGGCGAGTCGACAGCCCCTCTGTTGAGTCAGGATGACGACGACTACGATGATGCAGGAGGGGGCGCCCACGGCTGCAGCTGCCCTTCCGCAGGAGCACCAGTCGCCGTGAGGGTGCCACGTGGAGTGTGGGAAATGCCGGTGCGGGACTATAAGGCACCGGTGCAACTAGCCCCAGGAGCTGAGTGTCCTGGACACCTCATGGCTTATTTTTAAGTCTTTTAACTTAAATAGACATGTGTCTAAAATGCTTGACTTCCTCATCATTTTTATCCAAATGTCATTTTCAGAACAGACTGAGGCCAGAGCACTAGCTACAGGCCCTTGCCTAAAGTCACGAATCCGGGGTCAGTCTAGCTAGGGCTGTGGCCCCAAACTGACTCCTGACCCACCCCCACCCCTGTGGCGGGGCACACCGCACGTGGTGATGAACCTTCCCAAGGTGACTCGGGTCACAGCTGTGCACAGTGCCGCACAGCCTGCCTCGGCCTCACGACGCCGGGAGGCCCTCTGCCCTTCCTCCTCCTTCGAATGGCCTCTCTGTGCTGCACTTTAGGCCGTTCTGTCCTGAGGCGTCTTTTCATCGTTTTTTACCGGATCCTTCCTCCGTCTGGACCGCATGTCAAGTGGCCTTGCTGGCTGCTTTTAGTGGGCCAACAAACAGAATCCACTTTCCAGCTTTTCGCTCCGCATTTCCCTAGGCTGGATGCTAACCACACTTGCCAGAACTGTGTGTACATGAAAACCCGACAGTGGCGGAGCAGTGGCCAGCCTACGAACACACCAAGGGCCGCTCATTGTCATTGTGACTGCATCCCCGCACCTGCTCAGTGTCTAGCACACAATAGACCCTCCACGAGCATCTACTGAGTAAATAAATACATGAATAAATGACTAGCTAGCAAGTGAGTTAAAGGCAAAGAGTGGGCGATTGTATTTCCTGTGTCTAAGTTGCCAAATGGAGCCACCGTGGTTTGCCGTGGTTTGCCGTGGTTTGATGTCCCGGTATCAATGTCATAACCCCCCCCACCCCGCCGCACCCCCTGGGTTGCACGCCCACAGCACTTCTCCACGACTGGTCGGCACTCTCCACCCTGCCCCTTCTACTCCCACCCCCTCTGCAGGGCGCGTGAAGGAAGAGAGCTGACAGCCATCCAGCCTTTGCTCAGTGTCAGGCACCAGGCAGTACCTTTGCGATTTCCTTCAACCCTCAGTCCTATGAGGAAGGTATTATGTTGCCCTTTCTATTGCAGAGCAGCCTGAGACTGGGACATTAAGTAGCAAACTTGCCCAAACATCTCCTAGTAAGTAAATGAGACCAAAACAGTGCCAGCACGGGACTGGGTGCTTGATACACATCTGATAAAAGAATGGCCACCAGTAAAATTGTCCCCGGGACCCAGCTGTGCCAAAGCTGAAATGCTTTCCACTGGGCCCTGTGGCCACCATGGGGGGAGGTATTTTGGACAATGGGAAGAATGTGGCTTCCTGTTGACCCCAGATGTTGACAGATCTGAGCTGAGGAGATTAGAGACCCTACTAGAAGGGGCTGGTAGCTCCAGGTCAGAACTTCCCCCTCCCCCCTCCCCCCTCCCTGCCACCCCTCAAGAGGCCAGAGACCAGAGGGAATGGTAAACAGCACAGGATGCTGGGAGCTTGGATTGCGGCCAAATCAAATGCACGTGCTCCCTGGGCCATTCCTGCCAATGTGAGTCCCCTGGGAGGACTCATTCAACGGTCTGTGTGCGAGAGTGCATTCAGCAGGCAAACAGGAAACACAGGTTCCCGCCCGCCAGCGCCAGCGCTGCAGTGAGCCAAGATGGTAACACTTGGTGACAGGGTCTCTGCGTGTCCCTTCTGCTCCTTCAACAAAAACGCTCCAGGCAGGGAGGGGCCACCCTCTGCATCACACTTCCTGGTAATTCCAAACCGGGCTATCACCCGCAGGCAACACAATGTAGTAATTAACGTAGGGGCAAGGTAAGAGCGTGACCTATTGAGGAGGAAGCCTTGGCTCAGCTTCTGGTTGGTCACATGACCTGGCACTTTCTGAGCCCCAATTTCCTTTTTCTAAAAAGGGGCTAATGGCAGTCCCTCGTGGGGTTGTTGTGCATATAAAACAAGTTGAGGTATGTCCCTAAAGAAGTCCCCGAAGCACTGTGAACTCTGGCCCCCTTATCCCCTGTGCCCAGCATCCTCTCTGCTGATGTCCCCAACTCCTGATGTGGCCCCACTGCCCCCCTCTGCCTAGACTGCCTTCAATCCACCTCGAGACTCAGTAACATCCTACTCCTTTCTGAAGGCTCCGCTGAAATGGCGTCTCCTCTCTCAAGGGTCCTCCACTCCCTGCCTGCCCAATAGCTGCACGATGCCACTCCCCGACGCCCAGCCGTCCCTGCCCACCAGATCACCCTCCCTTCTGCTCTGTCACAGCAGTTTCATTACCTACTAGGTAGGTGGCATGGCGCTGTGCTGGGCAGTAATGACACAAGAATGACCATGCGCATGTGGCTCCTGCCCCCTCCCCACTCCCCAGAGCTTCTGGGTGCCTGGGTGAGACACACAGAACAGATGATGCCCATGCAGAGGAAGTGCCTCTGCCAGCCCTGGGGCACAGGGTAGGGGCGCCACACCCAGGCTTGGGGCTCAAGGGAGGCCTCTTAGCGACTGCAGGGACTCCGAGGAGACCTGGGCATGGCCAGGAGGGAACTGGTAAAAGGGCCTGAACCCATGTTCAGACAAAGGGAACATTGTCTCTCATAAGAGCACCTGGCAGGCAGTGGTGTAATTATGTGTTCCCAGATCCTCCTCCCTTTCTGAGCTGTGAGCTCCAGCCGGCTAGTAAATTACTGTTTGATCTTTGCAACCCCTCTCCTATCCCAGGGCCTGGCTTAGAGTGGGGACGTGTCCAATAAAGGTTTGCTAACTGATGAATGCACAGTAGCAAACAGTACCTGGGGAATCTGGGATGCCTGTGAGATGCAGGGAGTCAGGGAGGCTGAAGTCACAGAAGGAGGGAAATGCAGAGAAACTGAGGCAGAAGCTGAGTCTCCAGAGCAGGAGATGCTTTCTGCAGCTGGTAGTACTGACTGAACCAGCAAAACCTTCAGAAAGTGTTTCTCAAATTTGGAACTAGGCCCTTTGATTATTATTAACAATGGAGTGAGCAAGTTCATGCTCAAGGTAATTGTCAAGCCCTCCATTTGGGTTCAGAAGCACAATTCCACTTGTCCAGAAAAAAAGAAATTTGGCTTAGGAGCAGATTGTGTGGGGGGGAAAAATGTGGTTTTATTTGATTGCAAGCTCAGCACAAGGGCAAAGTGGGGCTATATACAGGGCACAGCTCACACAACCCAATTCAGACTGCACTCCACTGGCCCAGCACACCTGGAGCACACATCTGGAGTCCCAGGTCCCAGGTTGTGAGTACTGAGCAGGCAGTGAGTGAGGATGGGGAGGGGCAGCAAGGGGGGCTGGGACTTCCACCAAAAAAGGGATAGGCATGATGAGATCCCAGAAAGGCCATCCTGGGGAGGGACTGTGCAATGCCCCACAGAGCAGTGGGGATCACGTGGGGGTGCAGGGGTGGATTCTGTGCCGGAGGAATACTCTGACCTGTAGGTGATCCACAGGTGGCATGGGCTCCCTGGAGGACACTCTGCCAGCTGAAAGGATTTCTGCCAGGGCATGTGGCATGCTGCCCCGAAGAGCAGAGAGCACTGGACTTGGGGTCAGAAGGGCTGGGTTTCTCCAACCTTCTGCCTGTGTGACTCTGGGTCTTCATTTTCTCATCTATAAAAATATCTGCCCTGCTTTTCTCCCCTGGGTGTTTTGAGGGTCATGTGACATGCTGTACATGAAAGAACTATGTCAACTACAAAGCCCTTTGGATGCACAAAGGGCTGCTATATTATTCCCTCTAAATACGCTTTTTGGGAACTGCACCTGGGCGTGAACTGCACCTGGGCACTAGGGGCTAAGCCTGCCCTCCTTCCCTGTGGAGGCACAGGCCCCGGCCCGGCCCTCCCAGACCAGCACTGACAGCCACCCACCCACCCAGCTCGCCCCCCTCTCAAAGCAGCACACATTCAGTAACACAGGCAGCAACTCACTGGCCCTCTGAGTTGGAGGCAGAGTGAAAATTCTGGACCTTCGCTTGACCACACTTCAGAGGTGCACAATGCAGAAGGTGAGGAGAACGAGTCCAGAGGTACTTGCACAGAGTAAGGAGGCAGCATAACAGCCCACCAAGCCTGGCCTCCAGCTCCCTGCCTGGGCACCAGCCCCTTCGGAAGCCCACATGGGTTGACCTGGATTCTGGAGTTTCCAACTTAACCACATTAGCTTCAAAACATATCACTGCCTCCCAGGCCTCAGTTTCCCCTCTGTGATGGGACTGCTGGTCTCCTTGGATGGGCCCCAAGGTCCCAAGCCTTTAATGCAGTAGAGTGCTGCTGTGGAGTCGGGCAGTACTGGCTTTAAATGCTGGTTTTGCCTTATCCCAGCTGTGTGACCTCAGGCCATTACTCCACCTCTCTGTGTCTCAGTTTCTTAACATGTAACCCAGGGATAACTCTGTTTGTCTCTAGGATCGTTTGTGAGAACTAAAAGAGATACTACCGGGAACTCGCTCAACACAGAGGTGCACAGTAAGTGGTTTTATTACCCTCACTACCTCGGAGGTCTTCGGACTCTATTGTAACCGCAGAAATCGAAGGACTTTTTTGCAGCAGAGCAGGCCATGGGTCTTGGGCAGGGAGAGAGGCTAATAGTCCCAGGAAAGTGGGAGAAGCTCCAGGAACCTGGCCAGTCAAGGGAGTCAAGGTCCCATGAGATGCTTCTCTCTAATCACCTGTTGGGTTTCCAGACCCCGATTCGCTGGGGAAGGGGTGCTTCCTGAGTCATGGGGTTTGTGGGAGGGGGCGATTCTTAGAGTCCTGGGGTTTTCAGTCTCTCGGGGGTGCTTCCTGAATTCCCCTTGGGTCTCCAAGGGGTCCCTCCGGAATCCTGAGTTTGGGGGGGCTGCAGCCGGCCAAGCCACGGAGCAGGTAAGACCGATGCGCCGCTCCCGCAGGTGCCCCGGCGCAGCGCTGGTCCATGCAGGTGCCGGCTGAGGTCAGCGCGGCGGCGGGCGAGGCGGCCGTGCTGCCCTGCACCTTCACGCACCCGCACCGCCACTACGACGGGCCGCTGACGGCCATCTGGCGCGCGGGCGAGCCCTACGCGGGCCCGCAGGTGTTCCGCTGCTCGGCGGCGCGGGGCAGCGAGCTCTGCCAGACGGCGCTGAGCCTGCACGGCCGCTTCCACCTGCTGGGCAACCCGCGCCGCAACGACCTCTCGCTGCGCGTGGAGCACCTCGCCCTGGCCGACGAGGGTCGCTACTTCTGCCGCGTCGAGTTCGCCGGCGACATCCATGACCGCTACGAAAGCCGCCACGGAGTCCGGCTCCGCGTGACGGGTGAGCTTGGTGGCCAGGCCAGGGGCTGCTGGGGGAGGGGGGCAAGGCGGTGTCTTTCCTTCCTCTCCGCCCTCCTCCGGCTCTGGGGTCGGGGGCTGCTTATTAGGGGCGGGGCACTGTGCCTGCCACTAGCATAGAAAGGGGATCAATACACACTTCTTTCTCTAGAGAGGGACTCTCACCCTCGGTAGTGGTTACGGGCAACCTGGGCCTTTGTCAAAAATGCAGAATCCCGGCCCGAGAAGGGCTGGGTGGGGCCTGGGAGCGGGCACTGTAATGAAGCTCTTAGAGAGTGAAAGTCCCCAGTAGCTCAAAGTCCAGGGGAGCGAAGAATTAGTTAACAGTAACCCTATGTGTGTCAAGGGCTGCCAAGAGGTGAGTGCCATGTGGCCTGAACAGCAGCCGCACCCCCTGCGAGGCGCGCAGGGAGCCGCAAGATGTGGAAACCAGGGTCCCCGTCCCCAGGGCAGCGGTTCTCAGCCAGGGCTGCACATTGAAATTACCTATCAAGCTTTAAAAAATCCTAGATCCCCTGCTATGGTGGGGGGCGGTGGGTGGGGGGTGTCCAGGAGTTCGGGGTTCGAGTCTGGCTCTCCCAAGAACTTCTCACGTGCCCTTGGATGGGCTAGAGTGCCTGAGCTCATTTCAGTTTCTTCCCAGAGTTGGCATCTACCTAACACAGGGTCCCGGGTTCCGTGAATCAGTCTGAACTCTTGCTCTCGCTGAGGTTATCCGGTTGTGGGAGGTGCCCTTGAAATCCTACCAGCAAACTGCCCCAACCCTGTGCTGCCGCAACAATAACCACCATTTATGCGAGCATTCCTGTGGGCCAGGCCCTAGTCCAAGCACCTCGCGTAGTAACTTGGCAAATCGTCTCACCAACCCTATAAGTGAGTGATTCCCATTTCACACAGAGAGAAACTGAGGCACAGCAGCAGAATAGTTTGACCAAGGCCACACCTGCACCGAGACCCAGGCAGCCTCCTCCTCCTTTCCGCATTCCTCCCACCTGTTCCAACTTCCTGGGCCACTCAAGGGGACAAGGAACCCCTTCCCTTTGCCGCATGCGCACACTCTGATAGTGGTTCCCTTTCTCCCGCACGCCCCGCCCCGCCCCCTTTACTGCCTCCCACAGCTGCCCCCAGGATCGTCAATATCTCCGTGCTGCCGGGTCCTGCGCATACCTTCCGTGCACTCTGCACCGCCGAAGGGGAGCCTCCGCCTACTCTAGCCTGGTCTGGCCCACTTCTGGGCAACCTCTTGACTGCCCGGCCCGGCCCGGGTCAGGGTCACGGCTACCAAGTGACCGCGGAGCTGCCCGCGCTCGCCCACGATGGCCGCTACACGTGCACAGCCTCTAATAGCTTGGGCCGCGCCGAGGCCAGTGTCTACTTGTTCCGTTTCCACGGCACTTCCGGGGCCTCGGCGATCACCCTCCTGCTCAGTGCGCTGGGCCTCAAGGTGCTGCTGCTGCTGGGAGTGGTGGCCGCTTACACCACCCACCGTCGCCTAGGTGGGTGCGCCTGGGGCAGGGTGGGTGCAAGGGGAGGGCAGGGCGGGAGCTGTCCTTCTAGGTAAGACCATCTGGCTGGCCACTTGGCATGACGACCCAAACATCATTTTTGCACAGAGACATCATCTCCATTTCCTCCACCTTCATCCAGCCCCAGGAGGTGGGAACCGGTGTGAGCCCATTGTACAATCTGGAAGCTGAGGCCCGCAAGGTTAAGGAACTTGCCTCTAGCCTGGAGGCACAGAGATAGAGAGAGACCCAGCCAGTACAGCTCTGGAGTCCCCCTCCCCCTTTACCACCACTCATAAAGGACTCCTCCCTGAGATCGCTGACCACCACAGGCTTTGCCAAAGAGCACCATTGCTTCAGTTACAGCAGCACCTTGAGGGCCTACTGGCGCTGTGCAGGTGCTAGCAATACAGAGATGAACAGAAAGAGGGTCCCCTGCCCTTGGATGGGATGCTCAGGAGTAAGCAGGTAACAGCAGTCTGCACAAGTGTACCCTACAGTCGGGGCACTGCGGGCGCCCAGGGTCTGTGTGCATCACTCTGGTGGGCGTCTGGGCAGGGGCCCGGAGGGAAGGCTTTCCACAGGAAGGGGAGAGGGTGAGTGAAATCATGAGCCAGGAGAACAAGGAGCTAACAGTATGCCCGGCAGGGAACAGCACGTACAGAAGGGTGGAAGGGTAAACTAGCGGAGTGTCCGCAGAGAGAGGCAGTTCGCCCCACATTGCTCTCACTGGGCCGGAGGGGACGTTTGCTTCTGTGCCCAGGAGGGGGCACTTCCCAGAGCCACTCAGACCACCCAGGTCAGTACCACCAGCCTCAGACTCTCCTGGGAGGAGATCCAAATCGTGCCACAGCTGTCCTGGCCGCCACCTAGCTGGGGCCACACTGGCCCTCTTGCAGGTCCCTCAGACTCACCAGCAGTCTGTGCTCAGGGCCACAGAAAGGCGGGCTTTCCTGTTGGACAGCTTCTCAGCCACCCTGCTCCCGAGTCTTTTATGTGACCCCTTCCCACCCTGCTAGCTCACTGTTGTCGCATGTTCCCCTCAGGCCACTCTCCACAGCGGGCAGGCTGGATGGCGGGGCCTACAGTCTAGATCCCCATGTAGATTCATGCCTTTTCTCTTCCTCTTGTCCCCCACACAGAGCATCCAGCCACCCAGGACACCCCACCACGGTAAGTGAGCTACCCTGCCCCCACCTCTCCAGGCTCTGGTCTTCACTGGCCCAGGGGTGCAGGCTCCTCTGGGCAGACGGCATGAGGAGAAAGGAGAGACACAGGGCCAGGGCTGGGGTCCCGGCCTTGACCAAGGTCTAGGCCCTCCCTGCAGCCTTCAGAGGAGCTCCTCCTTGAGTCCACCATGCCTTCTCAAGCCGGACCAGGCCACGGTGGCCTGTCCTCCCCACCCCACCCACCTCACTCACAGCATTTCTCGTCTGGGCCTCACACTGGCATCTTCCCCAGGCCTGCCCAGTGTCCTGGTGCCAAAGGGTCGCTTTTCTGGGTGCCTGTCTGATCTGTGTACCAGGGTGCAGCTCCTCAAGGCTATGTCTCCTCTCAGAGTGACCAGCCTTCTAATACAGGCAAGCCCATGCCAAAGCCATCTCAAGGCCCTCATTCCGCCAGATACCCTGCTGAAGCCTTTGCAAACGAATGTCATTAGAGGTGCTGAGGGCTCAGGTCAGGGGCCCAGGGACCCAGCTGGGATGTGTTGACCCCTATCTGTGCTCCCACATTCTTGGTGTTCATCCAAGTGAAGGCTCATCTTGATGAAGAATTCAGATCAGAGACCCCGGGTGGTCCATCTGGGGCACTGGGTTAGGGTTGGGTGAGGAGGAAGACAGTCTTCCAGGGCCCATCAGTTGAGCCCAGGCTCCGCCCCCATAGCTCCACTCCACCTGTGCCCCAAGGATTGCAAAAGCCACACTGCCAGCCCAAGCCCCTCCCCAGCTGCCTGTGCAACCATCCCCCACATTCTCGAATGTCTATGCAACATCCCTTGTCTTCATTCATTTACTACTGCACCAAGGTGCCTAAACCAGAATACTATTGTTCAAACATTTATTGAGCACCTACTATCTACACATGTTTTAGATGTTAAAGATACAGCAAAAACCCCCAACCTCAGAGAACTCAAACTGTACTGTGGAGATTTTTAACAAAATCATCTTAGATCTTAAAATAAGAGCTGTGAAAGAAACAGACAAGAAGCAGGACATGAAGCCGAGCTCCAGGGAGGGAGGGGCCACTGGGCTGTGGCTGCTTTAGATCAGGACATCCTGACGACATGATATTGAGGATACCTGAGCCCAGAGGGGCGGGCAGGGGTGGTGGAGGTGAGCCAGGAGGGAAAGGCAAGCCGAAAGGCTCAGGGGAGACCAGGGAGAGGGTGGAGCAGGCTGGCAGGCTGCAGGATTTATTCCGAGTGCTATGGGAAGTCACTGAATGGGTTTAAGTGCACAACCGTCCCCATCTGAACAGAAAAGGGGGCAGGCTTGTGAGGAGGCTGTTGGCCAAGGCTGAGGTTGGCATGGCTGCCCAGATGAAGGTGACAGTTAGTGGAGGCAGGGAGATGGGCAGGCTGGCTGGAGGACTGGGTGGGCATCACGAGGGAGGGAGGGAGCCAGGATGCCCAGGTTTGGAGCTGGAGCCCTGGGTGCCACTCACTGAGACAAAGCTGAGGAGAGAACAGAGGGGTGGTGGTGAGGATCACGTGAGCACTGCGGACACTGGGGTTTGAGATGCCCACTCAGACGTCTCAGAAGCCAGGAAAGCAGCTGGAGCTCAGGAAAGCCAGGCCTGCAGGTCAGGGACATGGAGGTGGTTTTTGAAGGCACAGATGAGATCCCTGCGAGAGGAGAGACTGCAGCCTGGGATACGGTCGGCACCCACGGAGTCCACTCCCATTCCGCGAGTTCCGCGCTGCCCTGCCTCCAGCCTCCAGCCTCCAGCCTCCAGCCAGTGTCCAGGCCCTGTTGAGTCGGCCACCTCACCTCTCCTTCCTGCCCCCCCTTGCTGGGCTGTGGTTTGGGAAGTCAAGGACCCCGACTTCCTGTATTGGGTGATCAGCCAGCTTCTTCTTGTCCACAGGCCTCAGGCCCAGGAGTCCAATTATGAGAATCTGAGCCAGATGAGCCCCCGGAGCCTACGGGCAGCCACGTGTTCACCCTGAGGAGCCCCTCAGCCACAGGCTGCACCTGTGCACCGTGAGTTGCAAAGGTCAACATGAGGCCTGGCTGGGGCAGCCCTTCCTGGCTTTCAGGCACCGTGGCAGCCACTCTGGGGCCCAGGATCCCACTCTGAGGGGCTCAGTGGTCTCCTACACGGACATCTGTCTTGGAACCCTGGCAGCATTACATCGGTGGGGCTGGCATTTTGAAAGACTGCGCATATGTCTGAGCATGTGTGAGCACCAGTGTGAAACTTCCAGAAGA
Source organism: Anoura caudifer (assembly GCA_004027475.1). Lineage (NCBI taxonomy): Eukaryota > Metazoa > Chordata > Mammalia > Chiroptera > Phyllostomidae > Anoura > Anoura caudifer. The sequence goes on along the minus strand of PVKU01000095.1, from coordinate 669,096 downwards.
GCCCCTCTCGCCTTTTCTTACCTAGAACATCACAGTAAAGCAGGCAGGACACTGGTCATCACATCTGGAGGCCCAGACTCCATCCTGACTCTGTCACCAACTTGCTGTATGGCCTAAGGCCCTTTTTTTCTCCAGAGGACCTGGTCCCAGTTCCTCCACTGGGGAGTGTGGACAGTGATATTTTCCTCTCCTGGCTGGTAGGACTGTCGGGGTCTGAAGATGTGAAGGGACTCAGGCCGGGCGGGGGGCACCGGGCTGTCTGCAGGGGTGAGGGTTGTTACAGGCTCTCCTCGCAGAGGTACTCTGGGAAAGGCAGAGAGTTCTTAGCCAAGTGTGGCGCCTGCAGCGGCCTTGCTGAGAACGAGAGTTCTGGAGAGCAAGCCTGAGGCTGGGGCTTAGGGGCTGGGGCCATGCAAACCTGTGGTCCCAGGAAGAGCAAATCAGTGGTGAGGAGGAGCCTGGTGCCTCTGCCCCCTGGTGTCTCCTCTGTGAGTGCCCCACCCTCTTTGCCCACCTCTTACCCCATCAGCTGCTCTACACTGCCTTGAGCTGGGACTCCTGGGAAAAGGAAACGGAACACCCGTCATCCCAAAGCACCTGGAATCCACTGTGCTTACAGTGGGGAAACCTCACAGAACGTCTGGGCTGCAAAATCCCCGTGGACGAAGCGGCTGCACCTCCCACCTCTCTAGGACCTGCACACCCTGGATGTACAGAGTCCAAAAGCACCAGCAGTTTCACCCCATCGGCCGAGCCCTGCCAGGCTGACTTGGCAGGGTTCTGCCTTCCATATTCACGCTTCAGCGTCACCCTGATGGCTTCAGCTCCTGCAGTCCTTGGCCCAGGTGGGGGGTTGGGGGGAGGTGTGCTTAAGACGCAGGGAAGCTGGCCAGAGGAAAGAGCCACAGAGCTTGCCCCCCAGAGGACTGAGGAGGCAATGGGAGCAAACTTTCTTCCATTCAGAGCTTCTCCAAAAGCTGGAATGGTAACCTAGAGCGAGCACGGGACCTCTCTGATGCTTTCCTGGAAGACGGCCTGAAGATTGAGCGATCTTTACAAGTTAATACGCAGGGCAGTGGGTTATGAGGTTGCCCTCCTCGCCAGAGCCTTCGCCAGGGCAGGCGGGTGATGGCGGCTCGTGGTGCCTGAGCTGTTGAACGGTTAGAGGAGTTGGCATTGTACCTGCTTACAAGGGATGCTCTGGGGCACCTCAAGGGAGAGTCAGTCCTGTATCAGCAGAGAAGGCATGAAGGATGTAGGATCATGTGTCTTGGAACCTCTGCCTGGTCTTCAAGGCCAGTTTCAGAGCCAAGAATAATAGAGATAAAAACTATTTCTTATGTATCTGTTGCGTGCTGGGAGTTGGGCTGAATGTTTGGGGGTACAGCAATGAGTAAGCCGTGTGCCTCAGGCCAGAGTAACAAACCAACCCCAAATCACAATGGCCAAAGGCAGTCGGAGTTTATTCTCACCACGCTAGCTGCCCGTCGCAGAGCAGCAGGGCGGCTTTGCTCACGGAGCTTACTTAGGGCTCCACCATTTCTAAGGCTGTGGAGGGCTTGGTTGGCGATTGAAAGAAAGCTCTAGACAGGGTCTCCCATTGGTCATTGTGGTCTGCTGGCCAGAAAGAGCCATGTGTCCCACTCACGCCCAGGGGGCTGGGCAGGGCAGCCCTGCACTGCACCCGGAAAGAGAACAGCCAGAAGACTTGAGGACTGCCCTGAGGACTTCACAGTTAGAGGAAAGTCGTGTCAGGGCAACAGCATGCCGGGGGTGCCATGGGAGCACACAAAAAAGGGGGTGACTGGCCAATCTTGGGAAGGCTTCCTAGAGGAAGAGACATGGAAAGGGTACACGTCAGCAGTGCAGATGGGGAGAATGGAGGTTGGGAGACAGAAAAGACGGGCATTAGAAGCAGAAGGGGCCATCTGAGCAAAGGCCAGGGGGTCAGACACAGCATGATTAAGTGACTGACAGTTCCGGGGTGGGGGTAGGGGCAGGGCAGCCGGAGCTGCACTGGGGACTCCAGCCCCCACAGCAACGACAGCAGCAGAAGGGGGTCCGGGCACCCGAGGGGCCATGCACGTGCTGGCTTCCTGCTCTGCTTCAGCACGGCTGCTCTCACCTGTCCAACCACTGCACCTGCTCCGGCCCCACAATGCTCTGGGGCTGGGCTTCCACCGTGGAATGCTGGGCACTGGGAGCGGTGTTTCTCCAGAGGGTCCCAGGGGTCCTGAATCAGGAGCGGCTGAGGGGCTTGCTCAGCTCCCCATCCTGAGCGCCTCCAGGACTTCCTGAATCACAGGCTCTGAGGGCGGGGCTGGAATTTCATACCAACCCTGCAGGCGACTTGACCCTGGCTTTGTCTCATGATGGTTTTCAAATTACACACCCAAAGCTGAAAAAGTAAGATGACCACCCAGGTCCCACCGACTCCATTCAGCAGTTAGTGACCTTTTGCCGTCTTTGCCAAAGCACGCCCAAGTGCGTGTACACGTGTGTGTGTCTGGCTGAACCGTCTGTGAGTGAGCTGCAGACATCGCAGCACTTTGCCCCTAAAGACTTGTGTCTTCTGAGAACCAGAGCGTTCTCCTCCATAACCTCAACATCATTGTCACACTTGAGAAAATAATTCAGTAATGTGGTCTTACAACCCACATCCTATTCCCCAAGGGTGGCCCTTCTTGCGTGTTGGCACTTCTTGGAAGTAGGGCTTCCTGGAAACGGAGGCAGCAGCATTCCTCAAAGGAACGCACCTCTGACGGAGCGGTTCCGGACACGGTGGCGGCCTGGGCGCACACGGAGGAGGGGCAGCAGAGGGTCCCTCTGGCACACCCTCTGACAAGTTGCTCACACTGCACAGGCAGCCTCCTGCTTGGTCTCCAGATGGAGCAGCTGCTCTAGGGGCAGAAGGGGAGAGGGCTGCCCTTGACCCCCACCAGACCCCCTGGGCTGCCTGGGAGCCTGGCGTTCTCACTGAGAGGGCTGGGTGGAGCAGATCTCCCTAATCGCACCCTCTCGGGGCACTGAGGCTCTGCAGGTGGCAAACAGGGTAAGAGTCCCCGGCAATAGGCTCAGTCAGCACAGTGTCCTGGGCCCCCCTGGGAGGCCGGTGTTCTCCAGGCGGGACCTCCCAGTGTGGCCCAGGCTGCAGAGCCATAGCCTTCCCTTCCTCGGCGCAGTGCTATGGGAACACGAGCCCACCGCTCATTCCCCGAGGGGCTCCTGACAACCCCCAGGCTCCCCCGGATGCTTAGCCACCCACCGGACTGCTGGAGGGGGCAGCAGGAGGAAGAGGCAACAACTGCCCAGGTGCCTGCCCAGATCCACCAGGAGTCCAACACACTTCCCCTGCCCTCAAAGAGCAAGCTAATAACCTAAATTTGAAACTGAGATGTAGCTACCCAAGAAGACAAAGTCCGTGAGATAGTAGACATGGAAGGTAGCCCCCGTCTCAGGTAGCCCCGACTCGGCGGGGCTGAGTTTTCCCACATGGCGCCCTCCCAGACTGGATGAGACAAGGTGTGTACCTTCAGGCCAGAGGGACCTTAGAAACCAAGAGGTGGGGGTCCTGGAGGGGCCCCACCTCCATCCCTGGCCACTCAGCCTCCCCCTCGCCACACCACCAGCTCCTCCCATTTCTGGAGCCCTGTTCCTCAAAGCCGCTTCCCTCTGGATCTCAGGTAGTTCTCACCCAAAACCCAGGGGACAGGCGTCAACGCTCCTCACTTTAAAGTGAGGGAAAAGCCTCAGGGAGAAAAGCGATCCGGCCAGCACCTCCCACCGTACTTGGCCCATTCAGGACGTGTCTCACAAACGCTAGCAAAAACTGAACACTGAGGAGCCCTCCCGGTATTCCAGTGCTGCAGTGACCTCCAGAACAAGCCACGGCCAAGCTCAAGGTCCACTGCCTTCCCCCGGCAGCTCTGCCCTCCCAGAGGTGCCCCACCGCCACCCAGGAACTCAGGTGGTGGGACCCTTTGTGCAGCTTCACGTCCCTCCTACCAGCGTCCCACCCACGGGATGGACCCTCGGGGCTCTCCTGGGCGCCCTGGAATCACCAGCTGCCTTCCTGTCTATGCCACTTCCTAAACTCTCTTTGGAGGCCTCGCCCCTCGTAGGGAAATGTCACAGAATACAGGTTCTGCCCGTTCCAAGCTTTCTAATTCCTCACTTTGACTTAGCATAATTCTTGGGTGAGAAGTCCTACCAATAAGCTTGCCAAAAAAATAGACATATCTACCACGTGTAAATTAAATTTGAATCCAGTTTATTTCACCAATTCTCCTTTCTCCCCATGTCTCATCATTATATTAAAAAAACCTCCTTTGCACAAGTGTGTTAAATGCTGAACAGTAAAAAGTGAATATTGCACATTTAATGACCAAAATAAGTCATGGGTTTTAAAGGCCACACTAGACATGTGGGAAGAAAACAGAGTTGAACACATTTAAGAAGTATTTGTTGCCACACAGGTGATTTTAAGCCACAGAAAGAAAAGTAAGTTCCAGCCCTCAGTGCTCAATGCAAGGTATTACATCTGAACATTAAAAAATAAAAGTTACAATAATCGACATTCTTTAGTGGTTTTATTATTCCTAAATAGGGCCAGTAGTTCACTTTTTTCAAGCTACTGTCATCAGAAACCGGGAACCTAGTCAGACTGAAGGCAACTTCAACTATCGCTTCTTCGGGCCGCATGATGCCTCTGTAATGCGGGAGGGGGCATCGCAGGCCGGGGCAAGGTCAGGGCCTGGTTGTACGCCAAGAATTTCACCCAGCTTGACCCAGATGCATATGGAAGACCAGAGCAGAGGGTACTTTTTTTTTTTTCCTTAAGCAAACCACTTATTTCCAACATTGTGCTTAATAAAGAGGTTAACTGAGCAGGGAAAAAAATCAGCCACTACCTCCAAATAAGCTCTAGCGTTGGTCCCACATGAAGAGCAGGCAGTTTTAGAGAAGCACAAAGCACCTTCCTGTGAGGCCCACCGTGCAGGCGCCCCAGGCTGGTCTTTGGCAGCAGCAGATGTTAGGCCTGGAGCTGGCACCCACCTCCCCCCTAACGGAATGCACCGCCTAGGGCACAGCTGCTGAGAACTGATACCGCCCGAGCCCAGGAAGGTGAACTCACGCTGCTGGCCTGCACTGGTGTGATCAAGTCCCAGGGCAGGGACCGGGCTAGGACACAGAATATAGGAGGGACACTCTTGGCATCTGCAGGTGAGTGACAACTTAAAATTCGCACCCTGGGTGCTCTGTTTGTCTCACCTGAGTCCTCGCCCTGCTAGTCCCGGGCACAGCCCTTTTAGAATGACACGGGCTACTTTGGGTACCTGACCGAAGTGCGGCCCTGTCAGACACTGTGCCGGACCAGGACAGCGAAAGGCACAGAGCATTCAGCCCGGAGAGGACAGAGGCCAGGCTGGTGGGCGGTGCGAGGGGTACACTCAGAGGTGTGAGAAGGTCTCAAAGCATCTGGAGGTCTGTCGGGAGGGGTACAAGCAGCCGCAGCCTGGCCCGCCCCAGCAGGACCGGAACCAACGTTTCCAGGAGGCCAGTTTTGGCTTAATACAAAGAGTCTGTCAACAGCCTCCGCGGCTGCGGGCAACCTGCCACAGGAAAGGGCAAAAGAGGGGCTGGAGGGTTGGGGCTGGGGAGCCCTGCTGAGTGAGAGGTGGGACTAGATGAGCTCCAATGCCCCTGCCGACTTGGGATCCCATGACATCTGCTTGCTGCTCCAGAAGAAATCAATTTTAGGCTTAAAAACCCGCTGAAAAACTGTGCATAACCTTCATTCGAAAGGGAGAAAGGGCAAGAGTGTTCTCACACTCTAACTTGTACAACGTAGACATGCTGATTTTGGTGACCGATCGGGAGGAACGGGGTTGGCACTTGGTTAAAAGGAAGTCAGGCTGCTCTGGGAGTTTCATTTTCTGGACTAGGTCTCCCCCACCTCAGAGGACAGAGACGCTGGCACCCGCCCGGGGAGGCAGACGTGACAACAGAGACATGCCTGGGGCTGAGGCCGGTATGTGCCCAGGAGCCTTGGGAACACGCAGGGGCGGGTCCTGGTTCCCATCAGGCTGAGCAGACACATCCACAGGACCTCCCTCCCTTCACCTCTGTGCCTCCCAGATCAGCATCCTCTGTGCACTACGGAGCAGGGACACGAGTGGAGAAGCCTAAGAGATGCTTTTCACAAGACCGGGAAGCTGCTAGACACCCCAATCTGCACCAGATGCCACTGATGGCCACAGGTGCTCATTCACCCTCAGCACTGCTGGACCCAGAGGTGGCCTTGGTCTTACCTGACCCAGGGAGCCACATGCAGCACCAGTGATGGGCTCAGAGGTTGGCCCTGCGCTCTACGGACACCGACCGCTTTTGGCAGCAGCGGCTCGTTATGCCTGAGAGCCAAAGGGCACACCCGGTGTCCTCAGTCCCGGGAGGCTACGGCAGCACTGCCACCGCTGAACTCTCCCAGTGTCTTTAAAGCGCTTTCTCAGCCCAGAGCCTCCCAGGAAGCGGCGTGGTAAGTAGTAGTAAACCACCTGTTACACACGAGGGAGTTAAAGAAGCAGCGCTTTGACCCACCATCTCTTGGTACTCAAGTTCCACTATCACATAAATTACATGTCGCCAGGCACAAAAATCTTCATCAACCTTAACAACTGCGAAAGTTCACAGGACAGTGTGATAGCCTAAAAATCAGATTCTTACCAGCTACAATCAAAGAATGATTTTATTTTTTATAATTTTTAGAGACCAAGTACATTATAAATATCATAAACCTTCAAAAGTTAACAGATTAATCCTAGTTTTCTTTAAAATATACATACTCTCAGGCAAAAATTTCACATTCTAGGATATCCATAATTACATCCTCCTCCAAGAAAACACCACACAAAATATTTCATCATAAAATCTATTGCCGAATCAGCCTCTAAATTGCCCACAGATTGTAACATTTTCTTACGTGCAGCATGAGGAAGATGACGGATTTTGAAACTGGAGAGAGGCAAAAACTAGGAGAGCTCTGAGAGGTGCCTGCCCGACAGGGACGTGGTGTGGCCCACCGGACTCGGAGGGGTGACCTTTATCAGACAGTGTCTGCAGGCAGAGCTGTTCTGTCCACCCGGAGGAGCCCCAAGTGACGAACAGCTGCACACCGAATGTCTGGGGAAGCAGCCCCAGAGGACGGATGAAACGAAGTGTCCCCTGTTAACCTGTACCCTCATCCCCTGCTGAAAGCTCAGGGACTGTTTAGGTAGCTTCAGGTAAACATCCTGGGGCTACAGAGAGCTCATAAAGAAAAGACACATTATGCAAGTGGACAAACAAAAATCAATTCTGAGCCAACAGAATGATGCCTGTGATGACGGAAGTCAAACAGCTAATTTCTGGGGGAAATGACGAGAGCGAGAAGATGACAGCAGAACTGGGCCATGTTACAGACAGGCTTTGGTAATGAATGAACAGTTAACAGCCACAGAAGGCACACGGCTACTGGAAAAAGGCCGTCCTGACCTGACCTGGGCTCCATGGGCCAGTGTTTCAACAAGTGTGTTAGCATCACTGCAATTTCAAATGGAGTGAAGAAACAAGCAGGGAACAGAGAAGCCAGTTCATTCCAGTTTTCTCGTTCACTCTCTCTCCCCCCCAGTAGGGCTTTCAGGTACCTAACTTGGTGTCTGTAGAGAGTTGCAAACTTACATGCCCACAGGGGCCAAGCAAGTGACGTGAACGAATGCGGGAACGGGCTGGGACAGATGGGAGGGAGTGCGCGCCTACATTGAGCTGCAGAGCGTAAGCCCCGTTTACATTCTCCACCCACGTGACCGAACAAGGCACATCTGCGCCCAGCAGGCTCATGGACTGACAGCGGGCCACGCCCGACTTCCACGGATGGCTCCTTCTCCACGAGGACATGCGGCTGATGGAAACGTGCTGGCCACTCTCTCTGCTGTCCGCTCTAATCAGGATCAAGTGGTCACATTCTAGACAACGACTGACTATAATTCAGCATTCTTATCTCTCCTCTGGGAGAAATAACACAATACTTTTAAGCTGATGTATCTCCCCACATTTGAGAAAGGCAGAACTTTCAAAGTTTGTTTCACTTTGGAAAAACACACACGGGACTCAAAAGTGAGACTCTGAAGCAGTTAGATCCAGCACAGGGGCCTCGGCAGTTAAAGAAACCCGGAGAAGACAGAAGTGCAAGCACACAGGGAGCCCCATCCTGGGGTCTTGAGAGATGACTGGGCTATTCGGCAACTGTGAGCAGCTCTGTCCCCAAGGGGAGCTTGGTAAGTTTACCTCATTGGCTGAACACAAAAACTGAAAAGTCTATGGAAGGTTGTAAGAGCTACGAACACACACAGATGCTCACACATGCGCGTGCACAACAGAATCATCTAGTGCCTCTGACCTCTGTCCCAGCCTACCCTCTCGGGCCACACTGAGCTCCGCAGGGAAACTGAGCAAAGTTACTTGTGCAACAGCAAAGTTAAATGTAAACATAAACAGCCACAGGGTTTTCAAGAGCCTCAGCATTACTATCGTATATTGTCCAAATAATGCACTTCTGGGTAGAGATGGTTAACAAGAAGAGCCAGGAAGCTTTTCCCATCTTGGAGGCAATGGCCGGGATGCTTTACGAATTGTGCGGCTTGCGATATCTGATCCTGGTATTCAACATACTGCTTACTTGAGGTCAAGGACTCGAGCACACTCAGAGCCTAAAAGACACAGAAGACGAGAGGGTTAGCCACCTGGGCACATGTACCGTGATTCCAGCAGGTGTGGCACGCCTACCGCTATCGTCAGGTACAACCGTGAGCCTCGGGGGAAGCTACGGAACTGAGATGAGAAGTCCCAAAGGCAGGCACTGATTAACCACATGCAAAAGGCGGCCAGCAACCTAAGCCTCAGGGCCTTTTGCCACCTTCTACATACAGCCAGCCCTCTTCCTGGCCCGTGCCTCCTCCCACCTCTTCCCCACAGACAGCCACAGCTGCAGCCACACCGTCCGTCCGTCCGTCCTCCTCCCCCCAGCGCCAGCAGAGAGCCCTCCCCACCGGGAGTCCCAGCTGGAAATCACAGGCACCAGCTGCCTGTGAGGCCTACTTAACTTACTGTTGGGGTTGTTCTTAGGTTACATAATAATGTTGCATTAAACTGTCCAAATGAATGAAATTCAAAAGAAACCAGTGGTTTAAGTGCTGCTGAGGGTCAGCAAAGAGGCCATTCTGTTAGCCAACAAGCATAAACGTAGAGATTCCTCCAGCCTCTGGCCACAAAAACAAGGAAAATGTTCCCATGCCTCTCTTCAGGAATAAACATGTTTTATTCCATAATTTCATTTTTTTCCTTCATAGAGGGAGAAAAGAAAAAAGACTATATTTGAAGAAAACAAGCCGAAAGTCAGAGCTATGGTTCTTGGGGGTGAGAAGTTTTATTTTCCAACCACACAAACCCACCCAACCCCAGGATTCTGTTGTGAGCCAAGAAGTCCCGCCCCGCCCCCATTTGTGGAGACCACTACACTAGGGAATGCAGATTAAAGGTGAAATCTGCTTCTCAGTAAACAAGAAGGGAGATCATTTTTTAAGGTTTTATTTATTTATTTTTAAAGAGAAAGTTAAGGGAGGGAGAAAGAGAGGTACAGAAACATCGATTGGTTGCCTCTTGCACATGCCCTGACCAGGAACTGAACCGGCGACCCTTTGCTCACAGAACAACACCCAACCAACTGAGCCACAATGGTCATGGCAAAAAGGGACATACTTTTGAGGATAGTAATGAACTGGCAGCTTAGAAAGAAATTACCAGGGGGTTGAAGATAAACCACCGAAGGAATTCTGGTACCAGGCCACCTGCTATGTGAACAGCCAATCCAAGAACAGGAAAGGATAGGGACAAGCGCACCTCCGATGGACCACAGTCCATACACCTCTATTTCTCCCCCATTTCTTTTTTTAAGTTTAGCCCCCAATGTGGTCTTCTGTGAGAGTTTGCCTAAGAGTAATCATTTTATAAAAAGATGACTTCTCAGATCTGAAAATCCTAATGAGAAGTATGCATGGCTCCTTCAAGTCTACAGGAATGCAGGCTGTAGGCAGGAAGGCAAGACCTGGGACACCTGGTGGCCGCAGTGAAGCAAAAGGCACGGCCCAGGTACTGGTGACCACAGGAGAGGAGCGACTTCTCAAACACACCCTGCAAGGCACCGCCCTGACCTCACAGCCAGGAGACCCACCTGCCGACCTGTGACGGCGCGTGTGTGGGACAGGGGCTCAGACAGCAGTGTCCAGTGAGCACACAGCACGTCTTGGGCATCGCATAAACCGAGACGGCGGTGAAGGACCTGCTGACTGTGCTGCTGGATCTTTGCTCCTAATAACCAAGACACCGCCTAAACGCGGCTGCCCAAGACGTGAAAAAGCTGCAGAAGAGAAGAGCCACGGGGTCCCAGTGGCTACCATCGGCAGGGACAGCACCGCAGTGGCGAGAGCGTGCACGTGGAGCCAGCCTGGCCCCGGCACTCATTAGCCTCTTTTTGTCTCCATTTCCGCATCCACAAACACTAGGATAACAACAGTGCCTGTGCTATAAGGTTTGTTGTGAGGATTAAATAAATTAAAACTTCAAGTCAGCAGCAGCAAGTGAGTTAAAACTTAGAACAGTGTCTGGCATGTAGTAAGCACTCAGTAACTTGGCCATCGTTGGTACCTGGCCAGCCTGATGACAGGTGACAACAGTTACAGGAATAGGACCACTGCCATGTGCCCCCCCCATTTTTAGAACAATCTATAATTTCTCACAGGTACCGTTCTGTTCATGTTAGGTTATTCCAGCATCAGCCAACAGCGGTCAACCACCAGATTCACAAAACAGGAACCATTTCCTTGGTTCCAAGTAAAAGCTCACCTAACCTCCATCATTCTCAACTGGGGCCACCTCCTCTGTGCCAGTCCCCAGCCTGCCGCACGTGGCAGTCAGCACACGGTCACATCCGTCAAACCAAATCTACGCCAGACTGGCACGCCTACGGCCTTGCTTCTTCCACGACGGCAGCAACAGTGCTGGGCCCTTTACAAACGTGGTTTAAAATCTGGGGCAGGCACACACGGTCCCCATTGCCTTGCACCATGCATTACGTGTGAGGGCTGCAGCTGCCCCCTCCCCTCCTCCCCACCTCCTTGGCCTCATGGAAAACATCTGCCCCTTCATTGTAAAGCTGTGGCTACTGACCTGCTGAGCTTTTGGGGTGAGATACAATTCAGAGCCAGGCTTCAAACGAAGCTGATCCTCAGCAGGAACCTGAACTGAAAGGAAGGCGGCCATGCCTCGGGCAACCACTCGGAACCTAGTGTTAGGGAGAGGTCAGAAGTAGTAATGAGTATTAAATAAGCATTTAAAATAAATACCGTATTTTCTATTAAATACAAGACTAACATATTTCCATACCTACATTGTTTTTAGCCTCTTTAGGAAACTTAAATATGATCAAGAAGGAGCCTTAATCTTCCCTTCTGTTATACCAACCAAACAATGTAAGCATAATTCAGACCCAGGAGTGAAAGTGTTGGCAAGATGCAGAATAACTGGAACCCTCCAACACCGCTGGTGGGAACGCAGAAAACGGTGCAGGTGCTGTGGGAAAGTCTGGCAGTTCCTCAGCAAGTAAACACAGAGCAACGGCCCAGGAATTCCACTCCTGGGTATGTATACCAAAAAGAACTAAAAACAAGTGTTTTAACAAAAGCCTGTAAATGAATTTCATAGCAGCACCATTCATGACAGCCAAAACACAGAAAAAAACAAATGCCTACAACCGATGAATGGAGCAACAAAATGCAGTGTTACCCATGCAACGGCATGGTCCTCAGTCATAAAAAGGAACGAGGCACCGACACACGCTAACACACGGATGAGTCTGGGGATCGTACGCTGAGTGACAGAGGCCAGACGCAAGAGGCCACATCCAGGGTGCGGCGAGAGTAGGTTTACAGTTGTTCATAAGAAAAATAATACAATTAATGAATAGTAGTAACAAAATAAACTGTGTTTTTGCATCCTCCCAACTATAAACCTACTTTTGCCCCACCTTGTATTAATATACAGGATTCCAATTATATGACATGTTCAGAACAAGATACATGTGTTCAGAAGTCAATCAGTGATTGCCGGAGACCTGGGGGGAGGGCCACAGCGAGTGGCTGCTGAACGGGCGCGGGACTTCCATTTGGGGCGAGGAAAGCAGTCCGACCTGGATGAGTGGGGACGGCCGCAACAACACCATGCACAAACTAAATGCCACTTAACTGTACTTTTCAAAATGGTTACCATGACAAGCTTTATGTTACATGCATTTTACCAGAATTTAAGTCAGTCATAATTGCACAGTCCTGGTTAAGTTCTACCACAAACAAGGAAACAGGGTGCTTGAATGAAGTGGCTCCCAAAGCCTCGACAACAGAGGAGTCATTCCACAAGAATGCCGACCCCGAACTACGAGAGCCCTTTCCAACACTGGTAAGGGCTTTAAAGGGTTCCAGAATGCAAGTAAGTATCAGGAGATAAAATGAGGGGCTAATGGCAAATTCTCTGATACCTTAGAATGTTCAGGGACAAAAATCTAGATTTGTTTCTCTCACTGCTTTCCCTTCTTATCAGTTAACTTTAACTCATCTTGATTTAACAGTTCTAGTAGACTGCCTCCCTCCTGGAGCCTGGAGCACTCTGATAAAATGCAGGCAGTGAAGCAGCTGACAGGGAGGGGTATTTTAACCTAATCCCACCTACCATCACTGGCTCCAAGGCAAAAAGAAATCATTAGTGTGGTCAGGTTACAAAATCAAAACACAACAAGAGATACTACTAAACAAACATTCTTTGAGCCTGGCTGATGTGGTTCAGTGGACTGAGTGCCACCCTGCGAACCAAAGGATCAACAGTTCAATTCCCAGTCAGGGCACATGCCTGGGTCACAGGCCAGGTCCCCAGTAGGGGGTGCGTGAGAGGCAACCACACATTGATGTTTCTCTCCCTTCCTTCCCCTCGCTCTAAAATTAAATAAAGTTTCTTAAAAAAATCCTTTGAACATAAAAACAAAATTGTTTCATAATGAGAAAAACATAAATATGATTTTAAAGATAAGATGTAATCAAGGCTTCAATTGTTATTTTTCCCTTTAGTCTCTGAGGGAAACCTAGCCCTTATGTCAAACACCTACCACAGTATCACAACCCCTAGGCAGGTGCAGACGCCAAGGCCCGCTTAGGAGAGCAGCAGCAGGAGCTTGCTTACCTGTTAGACAGGGGCGATTTTCGGCCAAACCCAATTGCCCCCAGAATCCCGGAGCTGAGCCTCTCCTCAGCCAGCAGGCTCTGCCTGTTCTGAAGCATGAGCAGAACTCGAATGACAGATTCTGTCAAGACCGAATCATTCTGCTCAGTCTGAATCAGGGACAGCTGGAGGACTTGGTGCCACCACAAGAACAGTTTTGCCTCTTCCTGTGCAGACCTGGAGGGGCGTGCAGGAGGAAAATAAAATTAAGAGTGGATTTTTTTCTACTCAATTTGAGTTTTAAGTGTAAGGATCACTTAGTACTTTTAAAACTTAGGTTAATGGGTAACAATGTTAATAAAGTAAGGAGGCGTTAACAGCTACCACTTATTGAACACTTACGACAGGCCAGACACTGTGTGTGAGCCCTCTTAAGAACCCCGTGAGGCATAAACGTTGTTATCGTTAACTGAACTGATAAGAGAGCTAAAGGTTGGTGCTTCAAAATGCCAGTTGTAGGAAATAAAAACCCTGCTCAGAAAATTAGCACGTGCAAGTAAAAATCTTTCTTAAAAACTGTCCCTGTACCTCACAGCCCTGTTTGTTTGTTTCAGTGCACCGAAACAAACACTTGCTTCACCCTACTTTCCAAGTGGTCCAAACCCATGAGTCTGACGCAGCAGCCAGTGGGCCAACCCACCTGGGGTACACCTGTTCCAGCCACTTGCTTAAGAGGAGCAGCACTTTCATTTCGTTCCTCAGCGTCTGTTCGCTATTTAAGCACTGCAGCAAGTAGACATAGAGAGTCAGGTAACTGCCAAGGGACAGGCACTCCTGCAGAAATTCTTCTATGGTGAGCTCGGGAACTTGAAGGGACACCAGAATGGGGCCCCATCCTAAAATCTGGTTGCTGGAGCCTAAGAAAAGAACAAGAGAAGACAGCAAGATAAAAGCCAGATTCAAATTATGGAATTGGTGTAATGATCTCTCACTTTAAGCTCCACAGGGACCCTAGAGAGGCCACAAAAGTGAAACGTGCCTTGCAGCTTAGCTGGAAAGCCCTCGTGCTAAATGCCCATGCCCTGGCTAGTCACAGAGAGGGTCAAGAAATCAGAATTCACCTGGCTGCTGTGGCTCAGTGGATTGAGCACCAGCCTGCAAACCAAAGAGTCACTGGTTCAATTCCCAGTCAGGGCATATGCCTGGGTTGCAGGCAAGATCCCCAGCAGGGGGCGTGTGAGATGCAACCACACAATGATGTTTCTCTCTCTCTCCCCTTCCCTTCCCCTCTGTCTGAAAACAAATAGAATCTTTAAAAAAAAAGAAAAAGAAAAAGAGAAAAAAAACAAATCAGAATTCAGTGTTGCATTTTTATAAATCACCTTTCACATCATAGTATGATTATTAAACTCACATGCAGACACTGCCTGTCCAAGTCATCTGAAAGTGCTAACTTTAACACTGTTTATATTATGAATACTAACACTTTTCCAAGGGAAATCATTCCTGTATTTTTATTCAGGCTTGGTCTGACTCATATCTCAGCAGAAATCCTTGAAAATGTTTCACAGATTTAAAAAAGACAATTTTGATTTTAGTGACACAAGCAACCTGGACCAGGGTGTTACCCTAATGGCTGTCAGTTCTCGGGGAGATTTACAACGCGGTGACATGGTGACATGTACAGCACCCCCCACGGAGAGTCATGGTTTGTCAAAAATGGGCAGGCACTGGCTGGTATATCTTTCCACACCATGCCCCTCTCCTTTCTTGGAAAGTAAATAAAAACTCTACTCTCTACCAAAAACAAACAAACAAAAAAAAGGGCAGGCCCTGGCTGATGTGGCTCAGTGGATTGAGTGCTGCCTGTGAACCCAAAGGTTGCCGGTTCAATTCCCAGTCAGGGCACAAACCTGGGTTGTGGGCCAGGTCCCCAGTAGGGGTGAGAGCAACCAATCAACGTTTCTCTCACACATTGATGTTTCTCTCCCTCTTTCTCCCTCTGTTCCCCTCTCTCTAAATACTAAAGTCTTCTAAAAAAAAAGGCAGAATACAGGCGCTTCCTGGCATTCTCACTCCAGTGCCTTTCTTTCTCACCTACTGTGTGTGCCGTGGTGCACACCAGGAGCTGAGAAGTGCTCTCCTGAGCACTTCTTAACCAGGCCAGGCTGTTTCCAGAACGTGGGAGTGTAGAGATAGAGAGTAAGGAAGGTAAAAGGCAGGTGCTGGGGGGAGGGGAGATGACCTCTTCATAATGGTTTAAAAGAAGTCCTACGAAACTCATTTTAACAAGTGACAAAACAGAGGAAAAATTACTATAGAGGGCCATTACTATATACACTGGTTTACAGCACATTCTCCGAGGACTATGACAGGGCCTGGGACACGCAGGATTTGTCTGTCATGGAAGAGTGTTGGTCTGATGCTCCAAAACCAATAAAATGAATGAGAGGTTCGGAACGTACTGGACCAACAGACATGGGCCACAGGTTCTCATGCTGACTGCAGACCTCCATGAAAAAGACGAAATACATTCTGAAACAGCAGCATTTACAGAGAGCACAAGATGACGGTCCCCTTACCTTCTTTGAAGTAGGAGGTGATGCAGGCTTCTGTCGTCTCGGCCATGTGGCGGACGGAAGCCAGGCTCTGGCAGGCCGCGGTGAGAAGGGGCAGAACCGCCAGCCCGTGCACATTTCGCTCGATCCAGGTCCGGACGCTGCCCCGGAGGAACTCCGCGGTCGGAATGGTCGCGTTGTTCATCATCATCAGGACCTCCATGAAGAGGCTGCTGAGGGCCATGTGGCGGGTCTGGCTGTCCACGTCTGAAGGAGGACACAGACACACACTCATGAAAGGCCGCTGCACAGGCAGTACGCATGTGACCGAAGCAACAAAGTGCTTTAACCTCGGGGGCTCTCCAGGCAGATTTTACAATTCTGCGGCTGGTCTCAGAGACCAGAAAGAAGACTCTGGGTGGTGTTTAGCTTTCAAGGATGGGGTGTGGCACATGAGTACTCTGTAAGAGCAAAGCAGGAAGCACTGCTGCAAGATCCTTGGGCACAGCCGCACGGCCAAGCAATGTGTCTAACAAACAGACACAAGCTGGTGGGCAAGAGTAACTTACTCATCGGGATATGCTACTTAATCACCGTTTCCCAAACTTCGCTTTGGAAAACCAAATACATAGATCTCAGCAGTCACCTGATAAACTAATTAGAAACAGTACTTCCACCATTGCCAAAACTGTAGATTCTAGAGAGTTTTACCCAGAACACTTACTGTTTAAAACAAAATATAAAAGGTGGAAAAACCTTTTTTAAAGGCTCGTAACAGCAGGATTTTTTTGTTTTTGCCTTTGCCTTTTTTAAATAAGAAAAAGACAGAATGGTAATACAAACGGGTCTTTCACTGAAAGTGCGTGGAGAAACTGTTCAACAGGAACAATTCTGCCAACTGTTTCTAGCTCTCCTTGAGTTGGGCACACATTTTTTTTAACAGAACACAGTCGTGGCTTTCTCACACCACAGCTTCAGTACCATGGCGGCGGGAGTAGGGAAGCGTTACTCATCACACCCATCAGAGCAAATTCACACACTTACACAACGTTAAATAAAGCCTCATGTAATAGTCACTACAAGACCTACTTATTATCAGGCAAGGACTTTAAAGGTTTACCTCTGAATGTCAGCTGAATAGCAATTTTAATTTACCTTTTAATTATGACTCATAGGAATAAAAAATGACTGCAGTAAGCCTCTTAACAGATCTCAGCCTCCCCCCTTCCCATTAATCATCAACACGGCCAACAAATGCTTCTTAAAAATCAGGTCTGATCCCATCAGCCTTCTGATGAACATCTTTTTAGAACAGCCTTCTCTCCTTTGCCTGGTCAGCTGTTACTCAAACTTCAGGGCCCAAATACATGATCAATTCTAAAAGTTTCTCCAGAAAAATCAGTACTCTAATTTTTCTTTCTTTTTTTTCTTTTAACATTCCCTGAACACTGTGACTTGCCAAGCTAGTGTGAAACTTTCGATGCATTATCTCTTTCCATACCTACACTACGTGTATGAAACAGGTGCATCATTCTCCGCACGCCCGTCACACCCAGCTGCGCTACTCAGACTTCCTGTAGTCTTACTGATTCTGTCTACTCGATCTATCAGTCACGGTGGAGCATGACAAACCCTCACTGTGAGTGAATCTGACATTTCTCTTCCTAGTTCTGTCAACTGTCACTTTATGCACTTGCTACTGTGTTACTAGACACAAATAAGTTGAGAATTATTATATCTCCTTGTGAGAACCTTTTATCAATTCCTGAACTGAACCGTTTATCAATTTCCACTGACTCTTTATCTCTACTAATGCTTCTTCTTTCTTATTTTTTGTCATGCAACTTCAGGAAAACACATGAGAAATCACCTGGCTCTGTAATGCTTCCTGCCTTCCAGTCCCACCTGTCTAATATGAGGAGAGCTAAGTCGGCTTTCTATTTTAGTATCTGCCTGATATGGCTGCCTTTCAGAAAGCTTTTCATGTACTTCTTACAAAAAACTTAAAGCAAGATGGTGCTGCTTATTAATCCAGTCTGGCAGTCCCTTCTAGCCTGAACATCAGTCCATTTTCTACTACCGATATATTTGAATTTTATCATCTTATTTTGGTTATTTCTCTCACTTTCTCCATGATCCCTGTTTTGCCGTCTTTGGATAGAACATGTTTTAGCCATTCCTTTTATCTCTCTCTACCAGCTTAGAAATTATACATTTTATTTCTATTCTTTCAGTGAATTTCTTAGACTTTTTAACATTCGCATTTAAATTAAGGTGTCAGTTTCATCAATTTCTTGATGCTCTCAAACAATACTAAAACCTTACTTTAGCACTACCTCCTTCCTAACACGTATATACTGGTGGTCACATAAACTAATTTTAGCTTTTGCTTTTTAAACCCCTGAAGGCATGATTACTGTAGTTTTACAAGGTGGGCTTTGTTTACATGCACCCACATTTTACAGTCCTTTTCAGCAGAAGAGGCAGCCAAGATGTCCAGTCCACCAAACTGCGGGCAGCACAGGTTCTCACAGTTTCTTTCCAAGCCTAGAGGTGATCCTGAAGTGCACTCTCAGAAGGCCGAAATAGCCGGGAAGGCTGCTCTCTGGACAGCCTCCTGGGATCTCCCAATCACTCAACCCAGTCACCTGTCTCAGCCCTCAGTTCAGGCAGCCTCACACCAGCACCTGACAAAGTCAGCCCCCCTCCAGTTCTTAATATTCAGGCCCCACCCCGTCCCCGGGCTGAGGTGACAGTGTCCCTAGGGTCCAGTCATCTCTGACCACTGCTTCTCTGGAAACAGGAATGACTGTATCTTCACCATCTTCCTGACATCACAATGCCTTACAGACAACAGGAATTCATTTACCGAATAAAGACATGACCTCCCAGGGGTCACTTACCAGGTGGGTTAAAGACAATGATATCATCTAAGAGCTTAGACATTTGCTGCTCTAGAATGGCTAAGGTGATTTTCCCATTTTGTTCCAGGGAGCTGAGGAATTGAACCATCTGATGAATGAAGGCTTGGCATTTTGGAACTGCATCCTAACAATAAAAAAAAAGAATCACTCAAAAGGATCCATGCAAGCAGTGTCAACCAGTGTTAACCGAGTCCTCCCTGGGAACGCGGTGCCACACTGACTGCCTTGGCGGGGAGTGCAGAGGACTGAGCCGGAAGCCACACTACAGGTGTGTCTGAGGGGGTATGCAAATCTGGGGTGACACTTGGAAAAGAACCTATATTCCCCCAAATTCTGGTGGAACACTCTTCCTTTTTGACCACATTGAAACATCACCTACATACTAATTACTGGGCAGGAACTTCTCCAAAAACGTTTATGTTCATGATCTAATTTAAGCCTCAACAACACTTTAAGGCAAGGTATTATTCCAATTCAGTAAGACAGCAAGGTCAGAATGCAGCGAGCTGGGGACCTGAGTGTTTTAGAACTCAAACTCATGGCTTTCCTGTTGTTCAGCTGCCAATGACATTAAGATCACTAAAGCATAATCCTTTTGGCCTCTTGTTAGCATGTGACCCTGCTTATCAAAAGCGACAAATAAAATTAAAAGATCCGAGATGCCAAAATATGAGCACACACAACAGACGCCCCCCCACACGCTCTGATGAGCTGCCTCAGACCTGAAGGCTGTCCTCAGCACCACTTACGCTATTACCTGCGCTGAAGGACACTCTCCGCCTGTTAAAGCAGCCACTCAACTTACAGGATGTTTCTGGCCGTCGGCAGGAACGGAAAGGCCTGCAGTCACTTTCAGGAGCTTCACGATTAACTCAGCAGAAGCCTCCTTTGCCAGGAGGATGGATGGCTGGTAGTGGCTGCTGAAATAGCCCAGCACACTCCGATACGACACGATATCCACGAGATGCCACGACAGCGAGCCTGTCTGCCCAAGCAGACTAAGCAGAGGCGAATCCTGAAAATAAAACGTAGTTCTTCAGTTCAAGAGCTCCCATTTTGCCAGAAATGCGTCCCTAATTGGTCTCTCGAGTGACCACTAAGATGGCCTATCTGATAATCAGCACAGAACAGTTAAGACGTCCCGTAAGTACCTACCCCAGTTAGGAGTACTGGTGAAAGCAACAGCCACAGTCTTGGCAAAAACATAGTGAGATTTGTAAGTGTCAGAACCCCATTTCCAAAGGAACTCTCTGGTCTGGTTTTAGAACTAGCAATTCATGAGGTGTAAACTAAAATTACTTTTTATATTCTGACTCACTGTGGTTCCCTTCCTAATCTGTTATGAATGGCCACGGAAATCAGGCATCTAGTTAGAGGCACGTCCCACAGGCTGAGCACAGTCACACCAACAGAGAGAGAGGCAGCAGGGAGACAACTGACAAGTGACAGCTGTGCAGAGCACGGAACTGGGAGGCCTTGCCAGCCCTGTCACGGACTCTCCAAACTTACTGGTTGGTCGACCAGCTGATCTTCCTTCGCCAGTAAGACCATCATAAAAAGGAGGCAGACGACCATGCTCCGGGTCTCTGGGACGGGGCTGGGGCTCCAGGCATCAGCCAGCACACTGACCCAGTTGACTTCACAGAGGACGGACCCCAAAAATAAGAAGCAGCTCTTGGGGCTTCCCCGTTCCACCTAAAAGAAAACAAATTAAAACCAATGTTTGTCTTTACGCTATCTCTGTATCTTGGAAATGCATACAAACTGATGTTTACTAAATTACATTTTTAAAAATAATATTTTTCCCCGATTATAAAAGTCACCCATAATCCTACCCCCTAGAGATTCAGAGGTAACAATCTTTCCTTCCATGCTCAGTGTGTGTACATTTTGCAGCTTGTTTGGAATTCATTGCTTATTCTACTAATTCTCAGCAGGGGAGGAATGAGCTTCCCTAGGTCTGACCAGGTGGCAAATCCCCACCCAAGTCACTGGTGCTGAGAGGGGCCTATGGCAGCCCTCAGATGTGTGGGGACGAAACAGGTTGGGATCCACTCACTGGTCAGCAGTTTCCTAGCAGAGTGTGCATGAGACCATCCAGAGCACTTGCTAACACATAGACTGTGCAGCCCCCACCCCTGGAATTTTTTACTTCCCTAGGTCTGGGTAGGCTCAGAATTTGCATTTATTTTATTTTTAGAGAGGGGAAGGCACAGAGAAAGAGAGGGGGAGAAACGTAAATGTGTGGTTATCTCCTACTGGGGAACTGGCCTGCAAGCCAGGCAGATGCCCCGATTGAGAATTGAACCAGCGATTCTTTGGTTTGTAGGCCAGCGCTCAATCCACTGAGCCACACGAGCCAGCGCAGAAATCTGCATTTCTAACAAGTTTGCAGGTGGTACTGATGCTGCTGGTCCTGGAACCATACTTTGAGACTATGTTAGTGTATATATGTTTAACTGTCTTTTAGTGAAACGTTATGTTACAAAAATGTCTCCATATCCTTAGTCTTTATAATTTTTGATGATAGTATAATATTTAAATTAAATCCTATTTAAAATTATTAGGGATTGGGGGTAGCAAATGTATTATAAAGTATATTATCAATGTCAAAGTTATAAGCCTATTTCAAATCTGTTTAAAATAAAACAGCTAGCTACAAATTTTTCCTTTCAGAACAAAGATGAAGAAGCGCTACTCCATTTATAAAATCAGTCAACAGACTTTGGTGACGATTCACACCCTCCTATTACCACCATCATCACACCATGCCAGCCACTTACTCTTTCTCCTTTTAGAAAATGGCCCTTAATTGTCCTTTATAAACTGCTCTCTATCCTCACCGTCAACCCCCTCAAAAGATGTGCCTCATTACAAAGGTTCCCAGTTTCTGGGCAGGTCAGGGTCATCTATTATCAAACAAAAACTCCTAGAGGCACAGAGCCCACGGCATCCCTTTCCAGACTGTTCTACTACCTCAGCTGCCGTACAGCAAGGCTGTGTGCTCCTCCTCAAACACTGTCTCATGGCTCTTTAAACAAACTCCCTTCCACGTTCAAAATAGTAATGAACATCTACTCAGTGCCTGACTCCCACACTCCACCTAGCTACAAAATCCTTCTGAACCTGCTCTTTCCTTAAGACAACTGTCCTCAGCTTTCGATGGAGCTACAGAGGGACAGTGGACAAGAGCAGCCCTGGGTGCAGCTGCCACTGAAAGCACGTCCAGACTGCAGGACATCTTCCTGCCCGCACTGCAGCCTCGAAGTGCACAGGCCCAGCACCTCACACGTAACTGGGCCTGCGATAACGAGAGCACGGAGGGTGTCTCAGTAACACGCGACATTAAGAGTAAACACTAATGAACTGATGGCTATGCGCAAACAAACAATCATACAAAGTGAAGATTACAAACGGCTTTTTAAAACAGAAAAACAACAGAACTGCCTGGTTGGTACATAAGCGACACCACTGTGCCTGCTTTTGGTCGCAGCTGCTTCTGCTGCAAAGACATGCACACACTTGATGGCACTCTGCCAGGCCACTCAAGGCTTCAGACGACGACGCATCACCGGTGTCACGCGTCTGCCTCCCACACCCTAGTAGCTCCCTGCGTAGCTCCTCACAGAAACCAAAGGCTTGCTCCCCTGTGCACTTTGCTCTAACACAACAAGTACCAGTACACAGCTCTAACGGTACCGTCCTGGAAAACAAGCACCCACAGAAAACACCGAGACGAGTGTGACGCAGCCACTAAACTAGGGATGCACACCCAGTATTACTAAAGTCTAGGTGATGACTGCCCTGTTACGGACAAAGTCTTCCTCTGGGTTTAAAAGTGGTCCTATAAATGTTTTCCCATCATCTACCAACACCTTAACATGATTTCCATGAGATGATGCTTCACACGAGTACCATCTGGGCCACCCGGAACGTGGGCACAGTCACTGTGGCACACACAGCAACTGTGCCTAGGGCCCACAGTGCAGGGAACACAGGCTGCTGCCCCCTGGGTCAAATTTCCAGGAGGCAGGGAGCGAGGGGCTCACTTTGAAGAAGGCCTCCATGAGCATCTGGTCGGGGTGCAGGTCCCTCCACGGCAGTTTCCGGTAGGCACTATGAAGAGCGTACAGGATGAACTCCGGCATTTTGGGTGCCGTACACGCTTCACAGTAATGCATCAGGTGTAACCAAAGAGCTTCTGCATCACCCGGCAACAGCTTGCCTAAATTCAAACAGAAAATACAGCTCAAGACCGTTTGGTTTATCTTTTAAAATAATGATGATGATGATGCTACAACATACAAATCTGAACTAAAGTCTAAAACCTAAGGTTCTCAATAATTACCCAATTTCACACACCGGGGGAAAAACGCCAGTGGCAGGTTAGTGATGAAGAATGGTGCTTTAATCACTACTAGGGCGACTGGGATAAGCAGCTGGCGTGTGGGGGAGAGTCCGGTGATCAGTTTTCCTTCAAAAATTCTCAACAGATCACTTTCTACCTCAAATACACTTCCACAACCCTAGCCACTTCCAGATATCCCTTCAGTCTGTCACCCTTCCGAGAACAGAAATGCGGTGTTTCTCAATGCCTACTTTTGAAATAAAATGAGCATTAGCACATGGTACCAGTTGATTTTCCATTTCTAACATTCCTGTGCCACAGATGCCCAGTCCTTACTCTACAGCATGAAACATTAACGTGTGTTTTTCACAACCTTTTAAGACAGGGTGAGGGTAGCACTTGTTTAAATATGGATGAAAGATAGTTTTGTTTCGATGAGGATGGATATGTAGGTAGAAGACATCTAGCAGGTAATCTCTTAGAACAAGAATGAGCTTCTAGTTCCAGCCCAGCTCAGAAAAATTCATTATGCTTTTTAACATTTTTTCATAAGGAGGAGAGAACTGGATCCATGACCTCACTAAAAGGCTACAATTTCATACCTCTTCAACCTGCTTCGCATAGTTGTTTCTTCTCTCTGAACTTAGCTACCAGTTCTTGACTTTATCCCAGTACCCTCCTGTTCTTAAGCCATTTTCTTATTTTATGCACAGGCAAGAGCCTATGAGAGTGCTTGCCCCTTATACTAAGTAATTAAACATAAAGCCTTTGTGACTATAACTTTATGCTCAAGCATTTTTCTCACTAATAAATATATTCTGGATAGAAAAAAGCAGCTACAAGAATCTGCCTTTTTAGAATAAAAAAGAGCACTGTTAGAACATCACATGCTGTCAGTGAACCAACATCCATGCAACAAGCACAGAGCACCAGGCACGGACCGCTGGGGTCAGTGCAGGCCCGCCGACTCTGACGAATGTGCCACTCTGCTGCAGGACGCTACCGTGGGGGAGGCTGTGTGGGGCAGGGGTGGGGCGTACACAAGCTCTGTGCTTTCTGCTCTATTTTGCCTAAAACTGCTCTTAAAAAATTAAAGCCTATTTTATGTATTCTACAGCATGACATACTAACACATGTTTTTAATAACCTTTTAAGATGGGTGAAGGATGCATTTATTCAAATATGGATAAAAGATAGTTCTGTTTAGGTAAGAATGGATACACAGGTAGAAGACACCTGGGAGGCAATCTCCTAGGACAAGACTAAGCTAGCCCCAGCCCAAGACACAAACAAATTCTGTGGCCTCATAAGTGAGGGGCAGAAAGAAGGTCCAAGGGCTTTTAGGGAACAATGAGGAGAACAGTTTGGCTGGAGTAGAGTGTTCCACTAAAAAACCATCACATAATGTTCAAATGCACCGGGCCAGACATGGTTGAATGCTGAACTAAAATATTAAAAGTTTCTAAGTTTAGGACATAACTAGTGTTTTAGGAAAATTAACCTAGGAAATAGATAGGAACAGAAACTGGAGCTAGGGAACAGGAAACCACTGCAAGAACCTGAGTTGGGTGGACCTAATAGCCTCATAACCTCCTAATATAAGGCATTTCAACACACCTTTCAGTAAGACATCGCACCTGTGAAAATGCACAGCTGGTACACTCAAGAGGAAGAAACACCAGGAGCCAAAAGCAGAGACCAGGAAACTGAGTAGTAAACTGATACTGAAGCCCCAGTCGCCCTGGGACTACACGCTTCTGCCGGGTTTTAACAGCACACGCAGGCAGAAGACAAGCTCTTCTGAGGATTATAATCTCACTGAAAGGACTGTTACGGGGAGAAGGCACCTTTTCTACCTTAGCCCTGACTTGGGGAGGGAAAAGGTTTACTGTGATAGCTGGGAGCTGAGTTTAGTTTGGACTTTGATTTCATGTAAGTGTGTGGTGTGAGAATCCCCAATCCAAGAAATGACCGATAGTTACAACTGGCAACAAATGCAGATTTCCTCTGGGGGCACGCACACGCATCCTAGTCTTTACAGAATTTCCCAAGACAAAGTCTCTGAGAAGGCTGAGAACACAAAATTACAAAATACACGGAACACAAGCCTCTAGGATAAGAGTTGGAAGGAACCGAGACGCAGCATCAGCCGCCTCCCAGCGGGAACTTCAGATAATGGAATTGCTGCACACAGATCACAAAGGAAAATAAGCCTGTTTAAACATTTTAAAGAAATAAAAATTGGAATTTTAAACAAATGAAAAAAGAAATAAGATGCCACCAAAAACAATCAGGGTAGATTTGAAGAATACACAAAACCTCTACAAACTGAAAAAAGAAATTCAATGGATATTCCTCAAAGTTGATTAGATACAGAGTCAGAGTAAACCGGAAAAGAAACCTCAGGAATTTGCCCAAAACGAAACAAAAAAGTCGTCAAAGTCACAGGAGACACAATGAGGTTCAACAAGCGGGGGCTGACAATATTTGAGAGAAAGGCTGCGCATCTTCCACAACTGATGGCACTCCGAGCTACCTCATCACGGACACGTGAGAGGTTACGAACTCGCACCGAAGACTGCGAGCGAGTTTCCTCTGTCAAAGAGGGCCGCCTCCGAACCGAAATAAAATTAAATAAGGTACAAAGGCAGGGACAATAAATTAACTGAACGTCTCAGGGAAGAGTGAACACAGCCAGGGACGAAGCCTGACGTCCCCCTACCTTTGAAACTTGAGTGCAGGGACTCGATGCAGCCAGCAAACAGCTGCACAGTGCTTGCGGCCACCACGGAGTCGCTCTCCAGCCAGGGGTAGTGCCGTTGGCTGCTTTAAATAAACAAAAGCACATAAATAAGTAAATAAAATAAAACAAACATACTGAGAAATGAAATACCATGATGAAATTGCTCTAGGTTCCACAGTATAAGGCTTGACTAAGTCATAGGCAGCACTATGTTACGTAGCCCTAAAACACACTGAAATTCTTGGAGGTGAACTGTAGCTTGCAACGATCAACCACACAGTTTTATACACTTTCCTTCCTAACCTTTATTCCAACATAATGAAGTTTTAGAAGTGTGTTACCTAAATTAACTATCAAATTAACATTGTTTTACATTCAATTTATACCCTGGAACCCATACCTTGTGCATCTTGGTTACACTTTACATGCCTTAGGAATACACTGTCAGGTGGTTTCAAAAGTAAGAGGGGGGAGGGGACGGGAACAGGGGAGGAGGAAGAGAAAGAAAATTTCATGTAACAAAAAGATGTCCAAAAAATGAATAAGAAATAACTAAACAAAAAACTCTTTATATGAAAATTTGTTTCTGAAATTGGTCCAGAAAGTTCAATATCAGAATTCCATTAATTCTTCCTAGAAATAAACAGGAAACTTGTATTATGAGTAGCAGTTCAATAGACACTACAAAATCCTGCAGATTGTTTAAGAATAGCCCTCTAGCAAAAGCAAAGGTCCAGAACCTTTCCTATTTTCTTCAAGAAGCTCATGGGTCAATGCAAGGGCTCGGGCCCCGGTTCTGGCCCTCACTGGCTGTGTGGGACAGGAACAAGACATTTAATTTCTCTGAGTCTCAGAATCAGATTAATCAATATTTGTGAAAACACCTTAAATACTTTAATGTCTACCACTGCTGTAATTTTCACAAAACTCCTGCCAAGTTCACCTAGCTTCTGTCTGCATGCTTCTAGGGGGAACAACCTTGGAAAGGGTCACATGGACAGCTCTACACCTCTCTCAAATGCTCACAAAACAATGCTTTCGTGTCACTGAAGAGCTCATGTTAAAAGGGTAATTCCCACCCACTAATCTGAAAGCCAACTTAGTTCCAAAAATAACTAAGGAACCGAATAAGACCAAGTTAGTATCACGTTTTTAGTGTTATACTATCCAAACCTAATTAAAGAGAGCAGCATCTGTTTTTCTGAAATTAAGTACCTAAACTCGTCCAACTCCTTCACCACGGAAACTGGAAACAATCAACCAGTTCTGCTTCAAAATTAATATAAAGATAATAGCTCTGATCACCCAGATTAGAAACTCCACAAACAGAAAATGTCTTCAGTTTCTTTCATAAAGAAGCATTTTCTAAATTTAAATATATCCCTAACTTTAAAGAAATTAAATTTGTGAATACATCACTTGTACCAAAACACCATCAGAACTTACTAAGCCTGTAAGTTGCCCATGAACTTGAGTATCTGAAAAACGATGTACCTGTCACTGTCCTCTAAGACCAGGATCCATGGCTTAAAGAGCTGGATGATCACTGAATGCAAGGACCTCAGCACTAAAACAAACAAACATTTTTAGAGACAAGAACCAAGTATCTTTTGTAATATCATTGATAACACTATATAAAAGAATTTACTTATTATTTGTATACTCGTAAACTTACATTGGTATAAAAACAAAATATTTAATATAACTAAGCACATTTTCATTTGCTACGATGCAATTTCTTAAATGGAATTTTTATTACATAATGCCATGGATAATTTTATAACAATACATTTTTTTAAAAGATCAATTCTTAAATATTGAGGATGCTTTTCTTGGTGAAATACAGAATAGGAAGAAAGAGCTGGAGATTGAAACCTATCATCTCTGGGCACCGTGCCCTACAAAAGCTGGGGTGGAAAAGCTGAAACAAGCCCCAACTGTCTAAGTGAACACAGGTATGGCACACACACGGTTCCACACCTATGCTATATATTTCCCCTTTCCTCTGCTTGACACTCAGATAGTTTCACTGCAAAGATTTAAATCTCTTAACGTGTCTGTTCAAGTTCCTCCTAATGGAAGGTCAGAACACCTACTTCCACATTGCACTCAAGGCATATTACCTGTTTTGCTGCTTGCTTTGTCTTGGGCAAAGCAAGCCATTTCTGAGTCAAGCAGCCTTCTTACAAGATAGCCCAAGAGTATCTTTACATCATCCATGTAAGGACTCCATTTTGAGAATAAGCCAAAACTTTTAAAGTCCAACGTCGATAACCGAAGCTTGTAAAAAAAGTCTGAGAGCCACTGTATAGTCTCCATCACCTACAAGAGAACGACTTGTTAAAAAGGGCTCCCTGAACATCTACTTGCAGCAGAGCGTCACATAGGCTCGGATTCTGCAACAGAGCTGCAAAGCTCTGTCGCACATGACAAGTACATCACATCTCAAACTTTTTCTAAAGCAGAGGAACCATTCTTTCAAATAAACTTTCCCGTGGACCCAGATCCTGTAAAATTTATGAAACTGAGAGCTCTGTGGGACACTGCAAAAAACCCTGGCCAGAAGAGCCAGTGGTGTGAGGTTAAGCAGCAAGTAGGTGGGTTAAGGTGGGGACAGGGTAGGGCAGATGGGCAAGAATCACAATGCAGCATGAGAGAAAGGAAACCCAGACAAACGAGGGGTGGGGAGCGGGGGGGGGACAAGGGACCAACAAAGCAAAACACGGAGCTCTTAAAGCAAAGGAAATGGAAAAGAAATGCACAGACAAAAAAGTCAGACGCCAAAAGCCACACACCTGCTTGTCTGACAAGAGAACTTCCTGGGAGCTCTGAAGCGCAGTGCTCTCAGCAGAAGCCGCCCCCTGCTGGCAGTTGGGGGTGCAGCAGCCCAGGGCTCGCAGAGTGGCTTTCCAACACTCGGGGCTCAGCAGCTGCTCAGCAGAGCCTTATGGGGCAGGGACAGGGGACAAGAAGTCAGCATCTTTCACAAACTAAGTTGTTCAACTTGAATCAAAGAACACATGAATTTTACACAGGAATGAACAGTAAATAAGATTCCAAAACAAATTCATAAAGATTTGTGGTGAAGAAACCCAAATAAAGAGAACCTATTACAAGAACTATGCCCCTGAACACAAGTTTCCTTGTTCCCGACAACCCCACTGCAAAGTGAGCACTGCTGGAGCCGTGTGAGCCGCAGTCGTGAGGGAAATGCCACCATCGGACCCTGACTGGGAAACGGGAAGGTGCCATTTCCTGGGCTGGCTGATGCGACACAAATACTGGTGACAGGCCGGGGAAGACTGGGTGCAGGTGCAGCAGTAGAGTCTAGGCTCTCTTCAGGTGTCCTACTCACCCCGAAAACAGCACTCCTCCGAGGGGCAAAACCTAAAGGAGCGACTACCGACCAGTGGTCTGCCACTTGAAAGCTCACATCCCAGAAGACAGGAATAATACCTCCTGTGTCCTTCCCACCAGAGGAGGCATGAGGATCCAATAGAGCAGCAGAGGCTCATTGGAGCAGGTCTGGGGCAGGGGGGAAGGATGGAGGGTCCACTGCACTATATTGAGCATGGACAGGAAAGGGTCTGTGTCCAACTGTGACCCGTGGATCTTGGGGCACAGGCCTTGAATCAAGCTACAAGTGCGGGAGTCATGCATACCTGGAAGACAGCAGTGAAGCCAGAAAAAAACAACAGGTTCACCCAGGGCAAATTAAGAGAGCAGATGAGCGAAGAATGGAACCCTGGGAACTGACATGGTAGCCAGGGAGGAAGGGGAAACCAGGAGGCTGGGGGTCATGGAGTCTGACAGAGGTGGTATTGTTATTTTTCTTTTTCTAAGATTTTATTTATTTTTAGAGAGAGGGGAGGGAGAAAGAGAGGAAGAGAAACATCGATGTTTGAGAGAAACATTGATCAGCTGCCTCTTGCACGTGCCCCAACCAGGGACCAGGCCTGCAACCCAGGCATGTGCCTTGACTGGGAATCAAACTGGTAATCCCTTGCATTGTGGAATGACACCCAATCAACCGAGCCATACCAGTCAGAGCTGCACTGTTATTCTTAAACCTTTAACTGAATTACTTTCCCTGGAAAGTATAAATTTTCTGCTACATGCAAGTCTATGATGACTGTCTAATAAACAGGTTACAATTTCTTAGAAAGGTTCCAGGAGGAAAACAGTATGTACTTGATCAAATTTTGAAAATTAAGAACAAAAATTAGCTACGCAAAAATGCATCAAAAACTATACAGATGCATTTCTGTCCGTTTTCTCCACCCACCCTGCAACTCCCCTCCATAGGAAACAATGACAGCTTGAAGTGCATTGAAAGTGCACTTCACTGGTCATCAGACAGTCCAGCATACAAGACCATTAACTTACTCATTAAATAAATTCTGCTAAGTAACACAAACGTTTATTAGCATAGGGCAAAATTTACTTTTCCATTACATCTATAAACAGTTTGAAAGAAAAAGTAAACACAATCTCATTTTTCAAATAAAATTTCTCCTAGTAACATTCCAAAAATAAAAAAAGGCTACATCCTTTATTTCTCCTCTAAGCTCAAATACTCCAGTAGGCAGTTGCTGGAAGGAGGCAGAGATGGTGGGGATGTGGAAAATATAATGCTGCTCTCTCTGGCACATGTAAGTACAGTCTATCATTATGTGGGGATAAAATTCATTTGCAAAAAAAAAAAACTAGGAGGGAGTGTCTTTGAACTACAGAGAAACCAAAGGTCATAAAAGAACAAATTCCTTCTCTTACCAAATTTGTAGTCAGCAGAGAAACCAAGCCCACTACTGCCCCACCCCATTCAACATGGCTGCAAAGTCAAGGCAGACAGACGGGTGCACAACGGGGGGCTCCAACACCAGACGGAGTGCTGCCCTGCCCGGTGAGGGCCCTTTCTGACCCTTTGGACAATAAACGACCATTTTTACAGGCAGCAACCCTTTGGGTTCATCCAGTACGTCAGGTAAAAATCAGTCATTCTAAAGTCCTGCACGCTTGTATTATTTTTATATTTCTGGCTGACATCTGTAGAATGGTGTCCTATTATTCACTACAGTCTAATCAGTTACTTACTTTGCATCAACAGCCTGAGAATGTCACTGTACTGGTCAGGAAACTGGTACAGAAGAAGGTAAGTCCAGTGCTTACAGAAAAGATTAAATGGCATCAAAATATCTTCATCTGGTTCAAGGCCCCAGGCCGTAAGTGCCAAATGAATGGACTCCAGAAGCCTGGTGCGATCAGACAGAGGAGGTTTAGTGGCGTTTAACCATTGCTTAAGATCAAACTAAAAAGAAAAAGAAACGAGAAGCAATTTTTATTGACACTGGAAAATTAACTGAGGCAGAGCAAAGTCTGTACAACTTCATGGAAAGGTCGAAGATTACTATGCATGTAGTCTGTCACGAAGACTCAAACTAGAGTCTGTGTACGAGCACCTGAAGGAACCTGGGCAGCTCCGTGACCGAGGGGTGCCACGCCGCCTCTGTCTCTACCTGGCTCTCTGGGACTGCAGGGGCGGGGCTTTCTCAGCTCCGTGAGCTTTCTTCTAATTTAAGGATCCTGGCTGGTAAGTTTTCCCCACAAGACAAGGATCGGACCCTTGCAGCTAGCTCTCTTTCACTGGTCAAAGCGCCACAAACAAGCAGCCGCTTTCTGACGCTGTCTCCAACCAACGGCCACATTTCTCAACCTGCGTCCCTCACCTATCTCCGTTAACAAAAACTCAGCGTTCGGAAATCACCTTCCAGAGCCCCCAGCTACACAACATATTCTCCCCCAATTACCGACTGAGGTCAGTCCTGGCCCTACAATGTTACCTGATTTTAGGACTCGTAGATGCCAGAGAAATACAACTGAAGAAAAAATAGCTAAGGCTCTAAATCCCCCAACTCGTTAAGTAAATTCTTGGCCTTGGTCTATGTTAACATTCTACTTGGAATGAAGACAAAGGCAATTTGCTTAGATCTGGCTTTTTCTAAATATGAAAGACTTGGACGTATTACAACTCATTTATCAAACATAATTTAGGCATTAATTCAGTATAAATTCAAAAGAAGTATGTACTAAATTACTATTATGAATACTTCAAAACTGTACTAAGTTTTCAAAGAGCGTTTGGGAGGTAGGTCCTTTTTATAGTGGAACAAGACTGTCCCACACAACACAACTGAAACCCCCGTGTAAAGGTCACGCAGTTGAGAACAGGGCCGGGGGGCTGCGGCCTCCCCGGAAACAGGGCTCCGAGGGCTCGACGTCTACGGAGTGGGAAGCCAGCACGGTTTCCGCACCCCGCTGACAACGCCAGGACTGGGTCACGCCTCACCTTGGTCAGCAGCATGAAAATCACATCGCTGTTGTCCTCACCGAGAAACTTCACCACTTTCTCGTACAGCTGGATGAACTCCGCAGGCGCGGCATTGGGGGTGAAGAAAGGAGAGAGCAGAGAGCAGAGCCTTCTGTTCTTCAGAGTGGTCTCCAGCACTTTTCTGCACTCTGATTGGGTCCCGCTAATGAACACCTTGCAAGAAGGAGAGAGGAGGATGTTGTCAGTTCTCTACTCCCCAACCTTTATTTAAGCAACCGACTTTTAAGGGGTAGTACATAAGACAAATAAATGTTTTTCTAAATGAAAATATAAAACAATCAAAAGAAATCTAAAATCAACACAGGCAAACTTCCAATGTAGGTAATGTTAAAAATTTGCAATCCACCTACCAAAGTGATCCTGCATTATGTCAAGAAAACCAAACTTCTGGGTTAGAGACTTTATTACCTTTAAAAAGCTAACTTTTTACAATTAATGTATAATCAGAATAACATCACATTGTTTTAACTTGGTTCTAATGTTTAAAAGTTAGAATATATGCGGCCCTCAGTGGTGTGGCTCAGTGAGCTAAGTGTCGTCCCACCAGCTGGGGTCACCAGTTCGATTCCTGGTCAGGGCACACCCATGGGTTAAGGGTCAGGTTCCCAGTTAGGGGCGTGCAGGAGGTGACCAACCAACCTCACATCGATGTTTTTCTCCCTCTCACTCTCCCTCCCTTCACTGTGGCCCTTTGACCAGTGAAAGAGAGCTACAAGGTTCCGATCCTCGTCTTGTAGGAAAAACTTATCCACCAAGATCTTTAAATTACAAAAAAGCACACAGAACCGAGAAAACCCCGCCCCTGCAGTCCCAGAAAGTGGAGTAGAGACAGAGGCGGCGTGGCACCCCTCGGTCACGGAGCTGCCCAGGTTCCTTCAGGTGCTCGTATTCAGGCTCTAGTTTGAATCTTTGTGATACTTATTTTACTCTAAAATAAGTAAGTAAAATTTTTTTTTTAATTAAAAAATAAAAATACTAGAATATATGTGAATATTTAAATAATCTCAGGGTCAAGAATGCTTTGATAAACCTGGCCACAGGCAGAAATAATGAAGGATAAGACTGAAA
This sequence comes from Anoura caudifer, assembly GCA_004027475.1. Taxonomy (NCBI): domain Eukaryota; kingdom Metazoa; phylum Chordata; class Mammalia; order Chiroptera; family Phyllostomidae; genus Anoura; species Anoura caudifer. The sequence continues at coordinate 635,771 of PVKU01000095.1, read as the reverse complement.
GATTTAAATTGATAAAAATGTTAACTTTTATAAGGCAACGAGTATATAAAATTGAAGAAAAATGATGAAGTAGAAAAATGAACTTATAACAAATTCCAGACATCAACTCAGGTTAAGAACCTGAGTTGTTCTTTGAAAAGCAAAAAAACAAGACACTATCCAACAGAAAAATGCAAAGGACAATAACCAGCAAATCACCAAAGATATAAATGGCCAGAACACATGAAAAATCATGCAACTTAACAAATAAAGAACTGTAACTTAAGATAGTTAATAAAGTACCACTTCCCCGTTAGATTAGCAAGATTTATAAAGAATGACCGCTGCTACTGCAGGTCAGGACATGAACAATGTACCCGAACGCAGCAATGACAGTGTAAATGGGTACCAGCTTCCCTGGGGGGCAGCGTGACAATTTACACCGAATGCCAGTCCCTCTGACACTGCAATCATACTTCTAAGAAATTATACTAGGGAAAAATGTCCAAGTTCACAAAAATGTGTAAGATTTTTTATCTCAGACTTACTCTGGTGAAACAAACCAACCAACCCTGGAAATACCCATTCAGAGGGCAATGTCTCAATACATTAAAATACATCTGTACGGTAGAGCACTACAAATTAAACACTATGTTAGGCCCTGCCTGGTGTGGCTCAGTGGACTGAGCACTAGCCTGCGAATCAAAAGGTCACCAGTTCGATTCCCAGTCAGGGTATATGCTGCCTTATTTGAGGGCTAGGTCCCCAATGAGGAGGACATGTGGGAGGCAACTGATTGATGTTTATCTCAAACATTGATGTTTCTTTCTCTCTCTCTCTTTCTCCCTCCCTTCTCCTCTCTCTGAAAATAAATACATAAAATATTTAAAAATAAGTAAATAAATACCATGTTAGAAACAGACGCATAGAGAACAGAGAACTGAGGGCTGCCAATACGGAAAAGGGGGTTAAGGGTCTGAGTGAAGAAAATGAAGAGATTAAGAAGTACAAATTGGTAGTTAACAAAACAGTCACGGAAATATAAAGTATAGCATAGGGAATATAGTCAATAATATTGTAATAACTATGTCTGGTGCCAGCTGAGTACTTGAATCATCAAGGGGATCACTTCGTAAATTACATAATTGTCTAACCACTATGTTGTAACACCTGAAACTAGTATATAAAATAATACTGAATGTCAACCATGATTGAAAAATAAAATTTTTAAAAATTAAAGATAAATACCATATTATAGGTGTGTATATATTAAGACAGAATAATGTCTAAAAAGATGTGTTTGAATGAAAAAAAGCAGGTTACAAAATAGCACATGTGGTTTTTGAGTGTGTATTTGTATCTATTCATCTATTTATCTATATGTAGGGATAATAAGTCATTTTCATACACACCCACATATGCTAACACACACCTACATAAGACAAACTATAATGAAATGGTAGCCGTGTAATCATTTTCTCCTGGTAATTAGGATTCTGAAAAATTTTTCTTCTTTATACTTTCTGCACCGTCTGCATTGCTTAGAACAAATTAACAGACACCAATGTTATAATCAGGAAAAAATTTTAATCTATTTCAATAACTTCTCAGCATCACCTCCCAACAAGTGTCCCGTAAATAAGTACTCACCAATGAATTTAGGTGAGAGTTCCTGGTTACTTAGTGTCTACATATTTTCCAACAAGTGGCTTTTTTGTTTTGTGACACATTTCATAAATCTATATGGATACACTGCCTTTGCTCTTGTTAAATATCCATATTGTAATACTAAGTCAAGTAAATCAAACAGTGGTGACTGAGAACAGCAACTGGGAGGGGGCAGAGCTTTGAACGCCAAGTCCGAAGACCCAGGACCCAGCCTCAGCTCCAGTCCTCGCCAGCTGTATTCTTCAGGCAAGCCAGTAATCTCTCAGAGCCCAGTTTTCTCATCCTTAAAACAGGGATGATATCAATCACAGAAAGTCACCGTGAGGATGAAATAAAATAATGAACTGGAAAGCATCCAAGGGCATATGATAGAACCTGGTGTCTCCCAGAGGCTTTCAAATATGAATAATTAATCTCCTGTATAGGAAGCAGAATTCGATACCAACAATTCTAATCACATCTTTAGAAGCCAACAATCCAAAGTGGCTTCTGACTTAGGTAAGACTCGGAACCTACAATGTAAGTCTAAAGGCACATATCTTAATGAGAATACTGTAGGGACTTACTGTATCCAAAAAAGGCTAACAACACAGACTGATCTCACCTGTCCCAAAATCTCAATGCACGAAGTAAAGAACTGCCTTGTGGGAGGATGGCGCTGGGTCTCATCGCTGATGTAATCCACAACAGTGAAGAAGAGGCTAATGCCAACCTTCTGAACCCCGGGAGTGGGCTGCAACTTGTAGGCATTCACTAAGGCCCTGCAGGAAAACAGGGAAGAAGCGGTCCACAGTATGAGAATCCAGACTCACTAGTGTTTCTGTGACACTCCCCCTTCCCAGGCAATATTCTTAGGAGTGCTCAGAGTCTCCTACAAATGTCACTTCAGAAATATTTTACGGGTTACCTTCCAACTTGACCCAACACCTCATTTTCAAAATATAAAAATGATTTTATGCCCTTCTGGAGAAAAAAAAGTCAGCTGTATTAAAAGGGCTAATGAACATTCTTACTTTTATTAAATTTTTTCACATTTCATATGTAATTAATAATTTATTACTTAACTTCATGTAGTTTTAGATAATACATATTCTTAAAAACAAGAACCCTGACTTCTCTAAATTTTAAAATCTGAAAGTCTTAGGTTGAAGGTAAAGATTTTTGTACAGAATAAGCTCCTAAAATAAAGAAATCTCTTCTAATTCTCACTTTTTATTTCCTTTACTGGTAAAAGAAACATCAACTTCTTGTTCACCTTCTCTCCTCCCTCCTCCCCAGAGCCCCCAGTCCAACCCACAGAAAGCCGCAGTGCCCCCTCCACAGCACCCTCCCAAATCGACCCTGGGATTAGTTGCTGGTACTAGAATGTGGAGTCCCTGCAAAGTAAAAGGCAGTCAACCTCCCTTCTCCCAAATCGTGTCCTGGTAGCTTTGGGAAGAAAGGGGATGGTGAGAATAAACCAGGAGCACCAAAGGAAAACCACAGCAGCCCCATGCAAGTTGGCAAGTACACCCGAGAATCCTAACTCTGAGCAAGTCCATTGTAAACTGTGCTCAATAATCTGTGTTGACAATGATGACTTCCTAGGTAAACATGACTCTGATATAAAACTTCAGCACTAAATCTCTCCACGACTGAATTTCAATGTACTGTATCATCTCTCATTTCAGGGATCTGCACACTTATTTTACAAAGGGCCAGATAATAATTATTTTATGCTTTATAGACCATAAATTGTTACAGCTAGCTACTCAATGTTGCCATTGCAGCATAAAAGCCATAGATATTAATAAATGGGCATGGTTGTATTCCAATAAAACTTTATTTATACAACTAGGTGACAGGGCAGATTTGGTCCAAAGGCCACAGCGTGCCAATCACTGTGCTAATTCCATCAGCGGGCGCAGAGGGGCTGTAGCAGCATGATCTGTATCGATAACAACAAAAGAGTATTTTAAAGTGCAATGCCTTCAAAACTTACGTGATCAAGTTTTCTGCATGCACAGCAGCTTCCACAATATTAAGTGGTGGCGGAGTAGTAGCTTCTGCTTGCAACTGCTTCACTTCTTTCCGCAAAACATGAAGCTGTTGGCTTACCGCTTCATTCTTATGCATACCTTCAAACTAACAAAAATTTAAGTGGTCAACAGATTCCCGCCCCTACATGTTTCTGAAGCAGATATTTCATTACATGTATATTGGGTATATGATGACAAGACCATTATTTAAATTAGTATGATAACTCAAAACTCTTGGTTGAACTCAACAGGAATGGGAAAAAATTGTCAAAAAACTATTCAATAATATCAGGGTTTTTTCATGAAGACTCAAACTTGAATTAGCTTATCAGTGGTTCCAAGTGTTCTGCAGGATATGTTCTATGTCACTCATGTTTCGACTCCCCCATCCTCATCAAAGAGTGACTCGGCGTCCCCCACCAACAGAGGCTTCCCTGTAGCACATCAAGCCCCTCCCTGATGACCAAGTGGCCCCTCTGTCCTCCCAACCAAGCAGCACATGCACGTCACCTCCATACCGGGCTGCACGTCTCACGTGTGCGCAGCACAAAAAAGGACACAGATGCTGTTGCTAAAACATGCACCATAGTGAAAGGAAAAAAGACATACTTATGAAGCAAACAACAAAATAAGACAAGTATGACATGTTCAAACCAGCTGCTTGCCTAGGAAAGAGCAATTAACTAACTAGTTCAATGGTTCCTGAAAGCTTATGAGATAAAAATTGTATTGGTTCTCAGTATACTAAGATGTACAAAATAGGGAAAATTTATTAAGCTTGTCAAAAAAACTAAATTTAGCTCCATTTAAAAAGACTATCCTTTACTTAAGATTATGTCTGTCCTACTTGAGGGAGTTGTTAACATTCCTTTCACTAATGAACTGATGGTGATCTATGTAATAACTGCTTTGTTTGTGCATTTTTAAGTCCCTTTCTGGATGTGGACTGACGCAGAAAATACCTATGCCCAGACTGCAACACAAACAGAACCAATCAGTAGGTGTGGGGACAGGAGGACAGAGCACTGAGGAGGAGCCTGGACAGGCTGATTGGGGGCTGGGGATCAGGGCTGAAGGGTGCAGTATGCTGAGACTGGGAGCAGGGGGCCTGTCTGGGAGAGGCCTTTCCAGTGAACTGGGGAACTTGGACTTACTTGCAGGCATGGTGGAGAATCGGAAAAGACCAGAACGTTTAGAAGGCAGGAGCTCTAAATTCTACACTCTCCGTAGACAGTTTTCCGCAATCACATGGGTGAGCAGGAGGGACTGCATTTCCCTTTATATGGACCTGCCCAACCCCAGTCTTCAACCACCACTACCATGGCAACAGGCATCCTTTGTGAATAATGCAAACACTCTGTTCATGAAAATGTAGTAATTGAGGCTCCTATGCCCCTGTCTGGGGACATAAATTCCAAATCGAAAGTTCCTGAAGGGCAAATGGTCCTGCCTATGTTGCCTTACACAGCAGCGAGCACAGCTCTGACAATACACTGAACGCCCACTTTTAAAGGTCGTAACGATAACTTTCTTCTGTAAAATGTGCCACTGTTGTGGTAAAAATCTTTACAAAACTTCTTATTTTAAAGAAAAATAGGATGTTAGTATGAATCAAAAGCCATGAATGTGACTATGCAGCAAGATACAATATTAATTGTAATTATTTAGTTTTTACTTTTGGAGAAATGAAAGATAAAAAATTAAATTACTTCCACTAAACGACCTACTGAATCAATACAAATATTAAATCTCAAATCTCTCAAATAACAGGCCAACGTTTAATATCTTAAAGTGTGATCAGGAATGCGTGCAGTCAGCTCTTTTGTCCAGTGTGTCCCCAACTACACTCAGACAGGGACTCAGGGCCACAGCCCTCGACTGGCCGGCAGAGAAGCTGCTACACAGAAAGGAAGTGAGAGAATCAGAGAGAAGGAAGGAAGACAGCATTAAGGGAAGTGGAAAGACTCAGGACAAGAGAAACAGAACAGAAGTTCACTTGACTGGGAAGTGCAGAGAGACAAAGACCGAATCCACTTTGTTAACTGCCATCCCATGGTGTAGAAACTCCCTAATGCTGAAGACCAAAGAATACCAACTAGCATAGGAAAGTTTAGACAGTCTCCCAAAATTATCATTATTTCCTGGTCTACTTATTTTGTTCATTGTCCCAAACACTGCTGAAAATTTTCTTTTCTTCCTAGAACGGGGGTGAGAGAGATCGAATGACTACCTGCTCATAATTACAAGAAGTCGGAGACAATCGAACAAAGCAGCCTGGTGGAAGCCCCTCCTTTTGAGTCACTTCAAGTAGACAAAGAAATTTAAAAGTAGGACACAGCTGGCCCTTCAGTTAAGTTTTACAATAATGTGAAGCCCTCAGTGGGTCTTTTCCATCTTTCATTTCTAGAAATGCACAAATTTTCACATGACAATAAATCAGTTCTCGGTCCTGCCCTACAATACCGAAGTACAACACAAGGAACCCTATTATAAAACACCCCATTTCCTCAGGGGATATCACTGAATTATTAGAGGCTTCTATTAGAAAAGGCAACCACGGAAGAAGCACGTCTCAATTCCCATAAAATATACTTGGCTTTTGAATGCTCCAAACAAGTTATACACAGCTCACACACTTGCAGATGGCTGGAAATTTCCAGGGCATTCCCTCCCAGGAAAATTCTATCAAGCAATAAAACATTTTCATAATATAATTTAAAATCTTCACAAATGAGCCATTAAAATTATATTACAACATTTACGTACTTTAATTTTAAAATTTATATTTAAAATATAAACTCATTTCCCATGATGCTGATTTTAAAAATTGATCCCATCCATGAATTCTCTAATCACTGATCACAAGCTGGATCGAATTTTCCAACTTTAGATGCATACAAATCAGTTATTTTATCAGAAATAAGTTTTGAAGGCAATGAAAAATACAAATACAGAAGGTATTTCTGAGAAGACATTTTAGAGCAAACAGTCACCCACGGAGATTGAAGAATACATCAGAACTGTTAAAATAGGGCTCAGCACAAAAAGAGGAGGAATTTTTTAAAGATAACCAAGAGTCAATAAAATAAAATTTCCCCAGTTTCTAAAAGCTACCCACAAAGAGGATCTATTTTTGTGCAAATGCAGTCAGACATCAGGCAGGCCTCTCTGGAAGCACTTCTCTCCAGGCTCTGGGAATCCGGACTTCACACACGGAGGGAGGAGCAGCGATTAAGGGGCATGTGCTCAGCAACCACGCTACCTGGGCCTTCCTGGTTTTGCCACTCACTGGCTGTGTCACCTTGGATACGTAACTTAACCTCTCTATGCCTAATGCAGATAATTGAAGTACCCTCTTATGGGGTTGTGGTGAAGATAAAAGTGAGCTCTATAAAGTGTTCAGACGGTGTCTGACATGAAGCAAATACTATGGTATGCTGGCTAAAGCTAAACTCCCTCTTAGAAGTCCTTCCAAAGTCACAGATCCAATTTAATTTTATTTTTCCAACTCAAGGAGGTGTCTCTAGAGGCAACTGAATTTGTAATCATATTATTGCCCATCTCTCCTTTGGCCTTTTGGCAGACTCCACCCAGACGATCGGCTTCCCGCAGGTCCTTCCGTGTTTGTCCTCGGTGCCCCCCACCCCACACTGAGCGCAGCTCACAGCCAGTGCTCCCAAGCGATCGTCCCTCCCAGTGTGGACTCCAGCCCTCCCAGTGTGGACGCCACTGCCGCTTCCAGAAGCAACCTGAAAAGGACTGACACAGCTGGCCTGGGACCCCTAGACGAAGTCATGCTGACCCCCCTCCCACTCTTCCTCTCACTGAATCCAAACCATCATTGTCAGAATCTTTTGAGAATCAGTTTAAGGCCCCCTCTCTCTCAAAACTTCTCAGTGATTCTGCTTTTCTTTGAGTTTCCGTTTTGTGGGACACATCAGCACCTATGGCCATGGGTGATTACGGTAACTCTGTGCGTGTCCTCACTCCTCTAAAAACTATTAAATGTTTTGAGACTTGGATCACCTGCTATACAAATTCTTTCAGTCTTTCTCAAAGGTATGCCAGTTATTAGGGTCTCCAGTAAAATTCTCTTATTTACAAAAAAATTTAAACAATCTTACCTGAACTGTTACAACTGCTGCTCCTTGGCATTTCTTCCCACCACTGCCTCTACACTCCAAATGCAGTGTGGCCTGTTCCTCCCGATTAATATACTGTTTGGGCATTGTGTCCAACAGCTCACTATCCAGGGCAACCTGCTGGGACTCCTGCAGAGCCGCCGTTCTGGAAAACATCATTGGAGGTAAAAAAAAAAAAAAGTCTTAGGAAAGGGTTCATGATAAGTGATAAAGGCTTCCAGTTTCCCCCGCCTGTACTAGAGTACAGCAAGATCCAAGTATTCCAGAATAAGAAATCCAAGTGCGTGCGTGCCAAGACTCACCCAAATCCTCTCTCTGGCAGTCATGCAAACCACAAAGTTAAGAAACAAAGAGAAAGGGGAACAACTTTTCTCCCAGAAATAAAAGTCCATTTAGAATCTGTGTTATATTAGCAATGCTTTTTAAATGGACCCTTACATACACAAGAACAAATGAGAATTCGTCCTAATTTAAGTATCCCAAAGGGATGCCCTTACTTGTAAGTACCACTGATTTCTTTATTAGCATCTCAAATTGAATTTTCAAAAATGGAGAAGGTTAATTGTTTACATGGGTGTCAATACTGTTCTTCCTGCGGTTATTACTTTGACATGTAGGCCAGCACGTGCATGCGCGCGCGCGTGTGTGTGTGTGGTGCACACACAACATACACAACAAATACCTGGCCAAAAACAGCAAGGAAAAAAAGGCGCATAAGAGACTGATTCCAGGGGATCTGCCAGAGATGCTTTTACTTTATAAAACAGGTTTACTGCACACACGCTCCCCCTCACATGATGGCACACTGGAACTAAAACCTTACATGGCTGCTCTCTTGTGAACTCGGAACGCTAAATCATCTGCTCATACTTCAATCAAGTGCCTGTGCCAAGTTTTAAAATATGGAGAGTAAGAGCAAAAAGCAGTGACAAAAGAAAGTAAATCTCATTTCATGCCCTTTAAATACAATCTTTCCATTATCAGGTCTCCTTGGGAGAAGCATGAGAAACACTTAGCTGACACTCAGAAACGCCACAAGAAATTTGTAGCCCATTAAAGCGCCACATAATTTCAATGGAAATTTAAAGACTTGTCACAATTTGGTTAACGAAGTAACTGTCTGGGCCGGTCCAATTTTTCCCATGGGGAGGATGCTGATGAGGAAGCCCCTCCAGGTATTAAGTCACCCAGTCTGTCTAGGCAGTAAGCACGGAAGCATGATCTGGGAGGTCTCATGGTCTTACCTGGCCTGCTGCTGCAACAGATTCAGGTCTGTGCACACCAGCTGGGTGGTGGTCTCCCGACTCAGGAGGATAGCAGATGAAATAACTGGCACAGGAGGCCTCAGTGGGTGCAGAACGAGGGGAGGCTGGGGAGCCTCGTGTTTCCGCAGGTTACTTAAAACCCTCTCTTTAGCTGAAAGAAAATGAAGTCATACTGACTGAGTAATGGCTACTACTAGGTAGTAACATACTAAGTGGGTGCACAGCCCTGGCCGATTGCCTTCATAAAAAATACTGGAGATCTACCCATAGGCCTAATAATATTCTAGCAGGGGCTGGGAGATCAGGAGCATGGGGTGTTATTAAATAAAATCCCTATCCTCAAAAAGTCTTAATGATGGTTAAAGAGTTAAAGCTCCCAAACCCTACACAGCCTTGCATGATGCACTAGGACTTACACTAGGATGAAGGGAACCTAGCGAACAGCTGAAGTGAGCTGGAGAGAGATGGCAGCTTCCACCAGACAATGGTTTAGGGGAATGGTGCAGGCAGCCCAGTTAGAAGTTTACTGCAGTCACCCAGATAAAATTCATAGGAATGGTAGAAAAAGGAATGAGCATTATGGGATACAGCTAAGTGAAAAATCTTAAATTAAGCCAAGGTTTAGACAAGAGGGCTGAAAGCAGTAGAGTCAAAATGAATAAAGACATGGACATGAATTCCTACAGAATTCACGTTTATATAGTCATATAGTCATTCATTCATCATTTATTTATTTATTTACGTAATAAATGATTTATGGAGTCCAAATAAGAAATCAGGTACCATATTAAGAAATAAAAGATAAATCTGTATCATCCAAATTTGCACTATACAGCATATGATCTCATACTGGTCAACCCAAGTTAAATGCTTACATTTCTACACTCAGTACAGAGCTGAACACACAGCAGGTCTCCGGTATGTCCTCTCTTCGCTGCACCACACACATACCACACAGCAGGCAGCGACTGGAGAACGTGAAGAAAAGCTGCCACGTACCTGGTTCTTTTCAACAGTAAGATAACCAGGCACAAGAGAGGTCAAGGGGGCTTCAAATCAATGATCAAGTCAACAAATATGTAATGGACTACTATGAATTTCTGATTTCATTCCAAATGTAGCAGTCAATTTCCTATCCTTGTTAAGAAAAATCAAAGAAAATTTAATAGCCATGACTTTATCACTTGGCATAAGAAGACTAGTATTGTTTGCACCCCAAGCAGATGGAATTTAACATTCCAAACAGATCAAGTACAGGACTGTCCCTTATAGCTGGGATTTTTCCACCAGAACTACCATTCCTTGCACAGAAAGTAATAAAGTTGGACATTCATCGCTGGATAAGATTCCTAACCATATTTAGGTTTGTTTCAAGCAACTTCTTCAAAATTAGTATCACCATTAAAAAAAAATCAAGGATATTTTTAAATGCAAAATAAAAGACAGGAAAAATAAACAAACTCAGAGCATTTTTAACTATAAATACCACTCTGGACCACATGTGACCAAAATGTTGAAGCCAACAAAACGAATTTAATTCAAGGAAAAGAAGGTGCTGCCACAGGTGTGCACTGCCCTGTGAAGTACTGCTGAAACTCACCCTGCCAGCACCGCCACCGGTTCCCACACCTGGTGTGACCACCACCTAACCTGCCATCGAAAGCCTGAAGCTTCTGACTCTAAAAATCTAGGTCTTAATTTCCTTTAGGACTACAACCTGCACTGATCACCAGAAACAAGGGGCAGGATAGTAAGTGACGCGGAACAGAGTCTCTGGAACAAGATGGCTCTACCACGTGTTGGCGTTGTGACTGGGCAAGTTACCTAACCACCTTACACCTCTCGGGCTCGTGACCTACCCAATGGGGATAAATCTCACAGGGTTGTTAGGAGTACTGAGTTACCACCGCATGTAAAGTGCTGGGACAGAGCCTGGAACAAACTAAGGGCTTAATAAATTGGTAGCTTTACTCCAGAGAAAACAATCAGCCTTTTAGGGCAATGTTAACAAGGCGCTGTGAAAGCACTCCAAATGGGAAGACATGATCAGAAGAAGCATTCAGCAGCTTCCAGAGCTGTAAACATATGAGTGTTTCTTCATCTCATTTAACAGATCTTCAGGAATAAAAATAAGGCTTGATATGAGCTGGGCTGAGGGCAACTTTTGTACCTTCCCCTATATACTTTTCTGTATTGTTTAACTTTTCTCAATGAGCACATGCAACTTTTATAATTGGGTGGGGAAACTATTATTATTTCAGGGGAGAAAGATGTTGAACAGAAAAATTATAAAGCCTTTGTTGAGACTGTCCGGCACCTTTACTTTATAGAAGAATGGACTAAAGCCAAGACAGGCTCCTATTTTTCTCTGATTACACAACTAACTAGCTGGTTAGTGGCAGAGCTGGAGCAAGAAGATCTTTTTGCCTTTTTCTGAATCACTGCAGTGCTCTGTTATACTACACATTGCAGTATTTTGTTCAAGAGTTCTATTTACAATTTTATTACATGTTCTACATTTAAAAAATAAATTTAGCAATTAAAGTTGTGATCTCCAAATATTGTTTTATTTTTTAAAAGATTTTATTTATTTACTTTTAGAGAAAGGGGAAGGGAGGAAGAAAGAGAGGGAGAGAAACATCAATGTGTGAGAACTTGGGACCTGGCCCACAATCCAGGCATGTGCCCTGACTGGCAACCTTTTGGTTCAAAGGCTGGTGCTCAGTCCACTGAGCCACACAAGCCAGGGCTGTTTTATGTTATTTTTGTTGTAAGATATGTCATCGACTTTCCAGGTTAAATGAGTTTTTGTGGCATGGCATAGAAAACTAACCGATAATTTATAAAATTGTTTCTCAAGAAACCACCAACTTAGAAATTTGGGGAATATGATCCACTTGTATTGTATGACAAGAGTTCCTTCCAGATAGAGAGGGAAAGTTTATAAAAGAAAAAGAGTTCTGAATTTTAAAACTGCAAGCCCAAAGTAATGAAATTTGAAGTTACACTTTACACATTGATACCAGTTAAAATGTCTTTAGAGCATAAAAAAGAAAATGACACACAAACACACTCAGTCACTTTCCAGCCTCCTTTTCAGGTAGGTAGACCCCCGTGACTCAGTTTGGACCAACGAGATGTACCTGCACAGTCTGTACGCAGCTTCTCAAAACAGTCCTTAACAAAGGAGACTCCCCTACTGCTGAGTAAGCAGCCACCTAGGGCCCCAATCAGATGTCACGTGTGGTAACAGTAGGGCAGCCGGAAAGGAGGAGCAGGGGTCCTTGAGGGCTTGTAGGTTATGGAGCCGCTGCTCTGAAATGCCTAATCCAGACACCCTTTACATAAGAAAAATTAAATTGCATCTCTAGCTTATTGAAGCCATTATTATTTTAGAATTTTCTCTCACTCACAGCCTAACCTAATAGTGGTAGACAAGTTAACCATGAATCCTAAAAAAGCGATTCTTACTGAAGGCATACACTGTGTACAACTCAACCCTCAATGGCTCTGATTCTCTCATTCATCTGTTCATATTCATTCATTCATTCATTCAAAGGGCCTGATGCTCCAATGACTCACCCAGAAAAGGATCAGTGAAGTCCATCTGCACAGATAAACCACAGGGTGCAGAATGGGACTCAAGCTTGGTCTGTGTCCACAGACCAATGGTTTCCTGAAACTCATAATGTATGCGCTCCATGTTTAAATATTCCACCCACAGATCCTAGAATGAAACAAACCACAGGACATTAACTTTCACAGATATACTCACGACATATTTAACTATAAAATGAACCAGTAAGTTTGAACACAAGGTGGTCCATTCCAAGTTCTCCAGCACTAGGATGAATCACATTTAAAATTAATATTCTAACAATCTTAGCAAGGATCTCAAGTTTTTTGATTAGGTACCATGATCAGGAAAAATAATTTTAATAGTCCTACTAAATGTATATTTGTAAATTATATACACATATTACTGAGCTAAATTGTAAGACATAGGTAAGTAACAGAAGTTTTACAGAGAAAAATAAAGATATTGAAAATAATTGAATCTGCATTAGATCAAACCTTACGTCCCACTAACGATTTATAGGAATACAGTGGACAGAAAAACATATTAAGCTACGTCAAAAAGATACAGTAAGCAATATCTACACTGTGGGGAAACTCTAACGATAAAACTACCCAAGTTCTTTAACAAGTAAATTGCAAGGGAAAAACAGGGCTATGGGGAGTGCCCTGGCTAGTGTGGCTCAGTTGGCTGGAGTGTCATCCTGCAAGCCGAAAGGTCACTAATCGGATTCCCGGTCAGGGCACCTGCTTAGATTGCAGGCTCAGTCCCTGGCCGGGGCACATACAAGAGGCAACTGATCAGTGTTGCTCTCTCACACTGACGTTTCTCTCCCCCCCCCCTCTCTTCCCCACTTCCTTCCCCTCTCTCTAAGCTCCTCTGGTGAGGATTTAAAAACAAAAGGGCTGGGGGATTAAAGGAAAAACCTATAGATTAAACAGACAAAAGAACTATGAACCAATCACAAAATGCAGATCCTGATTCAAACAAACTGTAAAAAATAAATATAAACACAACTTTTATAGTATTTATAAGAAAATTAGAAATTTGAACGCTGACTCAATGTTTGACTTTTAAGAACCTATTATTAATGTTTTTCAGATGGAAATACTATTGGGTTATGTTGTTTTTTAATTCTCATCTTCATTTTTTTCATCATCAAAAAGAATTCAAGGAAAAAGGGCAGGCTACAACCCAGTGAATGCAAACATGGCAAGCCAGGTGCACACTCTTAACCCTTATCTTTTAATTTTTATGCATCAAATGCTCTGAGATTAGCTCCAAGATACTATGGTGGAGGGCATGCGTGAACTATGGATGAAACTAGACACACGGCTCAGGGGGTCGGGGAGAATGCGCATGCCTGTCCACTACACTATTCTATTTTCTGCATGACTGAATTTTTTCATGGTAAAAGGTGAAATAAGTAAATAAAAATGAGAAAAAAACAGGACTTCTAATATTCTCTTCCCACACTCCAGTGAGTTGTCTTGCATATTCTGACTACGTACTTCACTGGGTTGCAAACCAGGCCTGTGCCTGGACCAGGAATCGAATTGGTGACCTTCTGCATTGTTGGACAATGCTCAATCAACTGAGCCACACCAGTCAGGGTGCTATGATTAATTTTTTAAAACACTAACCAAGTACCTACATGTGCAAAACCTTGGATAAGGCCTTGGTGTGTGGAGTATAAAGAAGAAATGAGTATGGAACTTCACTCAAGATTTCAAGACACAAAGATCCCTTATTTATTTTTCCCATTTCTCTGGCTCTACACTCTCAGCCTTATTTCTCTGTGTCTTAAATGTTATCATCCCTCAGATTTTCATCTTCTTAATCTAAGTGGTCCAATATCATTAAACCCCATTTCCTACACAGCCTCATTCCTGAATTCTATACCTGTATATCCCCTCCCATCCAACTCTTCGATAGAGGGTTCTCTTTGAAGCCCCTCCGGCACTTCCTCTTCCAGTATTTCCTGTCTTTGCAAACAGCACCTCTAGCTGCCCAATCTGAAAATCTGGGCACCTCTAGCTGCCCAGCTGAAAATCTGCGAGTCTCTGTGTATCTAATCAATCCTACTGTGTATCTAAAAATCCTACCGACCCTACCAATTCTTCCTCAATATATTTTTAACTCATCCATTTATTTAATCACTCCCGCTATATCAACAGCTCTCCAAACTGATTTCAAGAAAAACAATTTTTTTAGAAAAGCATATAAGGCCCTTAGAGATTTGACCCTACTCGCCTCTCTGGCTTCATCTGTCATCTTCACGTGGGTGCTATGCCCCAACCCACCCCTTTCTGAACGTGCCAGGCTCTCTGACCTGCCATGTGTTTGCACATACTGGTCTTTCTGCTGCTAACATGCTCCCTGCCACTCCCCATCACCATGCCTTTCCTAACCTGACCAATCCCCATTCCACCGTCAGGGCTCAGGTCAAAGATCACCACTCCATCCCAGTCCGAATCAGGTGCTGTGCCTCTGTGTTCCCACAGCACCCTGTACGTTCTACTCCCACAATCTTTACCAGCAGATGTAAGAATGGCCTAAAAAACAACTACAGACATCCCCAGGTGCCAGAGAAAGAACAGCTTAGAATATGTGAAGATTAGGACTGAGTATTTCCAGAAGGGCAAACAAAACTGTGACGCCTATGAGTAAATCATCTCCAAAGCCACACAAAGGTGATCTATCTACTTCATGCCATTACCTTCACATGTAACATATGGGTCCTAATATATTCTTACACTGTGCTTTTTATGGGCACAGAGATAACAGCTTCAAAGTACTCAGCTTCTAACAATTTAAAATAAGAAAGAATAGAAAGTCTCAGGAAGGTTACGCCTGTGAGATTGTAGAAAGTCCTAGAGCAGATTTCAAGCCTTCAGGTAGGGTCATAACGGGGCTGGAGATTCAAAAGGGATATCCCTTGCCCTGACCAGAATGGCTCAGTCAGTTGGGTGTCATTCCACAAAGTCAAAGGTCACGGGTTCAATTCCTGGTCAGGGCACGTGCCTGGGTTTCGGGTTCAGTACATACTCCATCGGGGCATGTACAAGAGGCAACTGACAGATGTTTCTCTCACACATCAGTGGTTCTTTCCCTCTCTTTCTCCCTCCCTACCCCTCTTCCCTAAAATAAATAAATAAAATCTTTTTTTTAAGGGAATACCCCTTTAATGCAATCACGCTTATATACTGAAACTCTACAAAAACAATGGCCATCCGAGCAAGCCGTTTCCATACTGGTAAGTGGATTTACCATTCGATTAATATGACCAACGCAAACCGCATCAGATACGCTAAGAGACACTGCCATAGTTTCACCTGCTGATTCTGCATCACTTTGGCTAGTCTGTGAGTGTCATAGTGCTTTGGTAGAGAAGGGATATAGGTATCTCCTTTTTGAAAAGTCTCATCTTCTAGCCATAATATGTATACGTTGAAGAGCCTAAAAGAAAAAAAAAACACATAATTATATATAAAATAAAAAGATGTGCAGATACATGAAATTTCTTACATCTCTAGAAACAATGCCACCAAAACATAAAATCAAGCACATAACACAGAAAACGTTTCCAACAACCACCACCCTCCCGAAAAGCTCATGAGCCAACAGGGAAGAAAGACAGGTCACAGATGACTAAAATATGATGCAATAATTGCTAAAACAAAAGATGTGAAGAAACAGCTCTGTGAACTCTATTATTAAAGTAGGATTAAATACAGTAAACAGGAAAATAAAAAAAACAGTTCTTTCCTGAGCAGCCCAGTCACAGTGAGCCTCGGTGCTTTGAGAAGTCTGAAAACCTCTCCAGAGAAAGCAGTGAAAGCCATTTTCAACTTATGAACTGGCAGAGCCCGCTGGCTTCGGGCTCACGGACACCCCCCCGCAGCAAGGGGCCACAAACACACCTCCCGACATGTGCACACGCTGTCCCCACCACAGAGGAATAAAACAAAGCCTGGCTAAAAAGAGGAAGAAAAATCGTCTCAATTTTCCAGTGAAAAGTTTTTAAAAAATTGAATGACATTTGCTTTGTTTTTATTTTGGTTTATTTTTACAAGGAACACAGTCCATTTCGCTAAAAATCACTGGCATTTTAAGAAGCTGTTTGCAGTAAAGGGTTCCAGAGTGGCGGCGTCTCCAGCACACGAATGACCGGGTGCGGAGCTGGGTGGAGGTGGCGTGACTTGGCTTTGCTCGGTGAAGTGGGAAATCACCTCCTTTACCTCCCCGGTAGTCTGCCTGGGAAGAGAGCCAGGGGCAGGGGCTTGGCGTGCTTAAAGGGCAGAGGCTGGGATGGACCTCTCTTCCAGCTTCTGATCCGACTAGATGGCTACTTTACCAACATGCCCAAGGAAGGGGGATTTAAGAGAGGCAGAGGGGAACGACAAAGACGTCCTTGACTGATCAAAATGTTCAAAGATAAAGTCTTCCCACTGGTTAAGCCTGGCTAAAATATGTTTTCCATCAAGCAATAAGACAAGGGGAGAAATCATCTGGAGGCTGAGAGACAGCCCTACAGGCACACTGAGGTCAAGCCTGAAGCCTCATCACTGGCTCAAAACAATGGGTGTCCACACCAAAACATTTTATATTCAAGAGTAATTATGAAGAGCCATTTCTACTAGGTCTTATTTATAAGACTAATCTGGTTCATAGCAAACTTATAAACGAAAGGTGAAGAGAAATGTGAAAGGGACCCAAACTCACTTCAAAGTTCTCGAACCTTTTGGGGATACCAATATTGTGCCTCTTTTTAGAAGCAATTTTGGGAGGTTACTAGACCCCACCCCACCAAAGGTGAACCCTGAAGCCCCCTACAGGGTCCATGAACTCCACTGAAAGAACCCTGCCACGCTCACTTATTTGTTTTAGAAAACTGTCCTAGCAAGCTTCACTAGCTGTTCGCCTGTACAACCACTCGTTTGGGTTAGCTTCTGTTTTTACATCAAAAAGGACATCAGCCCTCTGGTTTAAGAGCTTTCACTCAGACTCCAGGTACTCAACAGAGGTGTACCTAAACTGCTGATCCATCTCCCACAAGGGACACCGGACAGAAGCTCTACAAGATGGAAACCTACGGTCAAAGCTGCCTTCCCCTGCCAGTCTAACAAGAGAAGAGCATCTAGTAGCTTATAACACATAACCGGCCCAGCACAGTACCCGTGCTGCAAACTACAATGTAAAAGGCTAAATAACCTCGGGCTACCTCACGAGCTCCATGTGCAGTTCGGGCGAAGTCAGGAAACCGGGGGTGCCAGCCTGGCTCGCTGGCAGCCCTTCACTGCCCTCTGCTGGAACACGGAGGGCCTTGCTCGCTGTGTGGTGGAAATCAGCCACCTCGGTCAGGCGCCTCTTCATTTCTTTCAACAAATTGGTATGAGCAGGGCTTTGGAAAAACCTTCTTCCCATACAACCATCTACAGGTAACCTTAAAAAATACAAGCACAGATCACAACAAGATCAATACCATGTGTTCTTCCCAAGTGACACAATGTCACAATTAACCAGTCAATTCACTACAGCTGTTATGTCTCCCGCATTAAATTAATACATACTACTACTTCTACCATAACGGCTATTATGAGGCTCCAACAAGGTGGTATATATGAAAATAGTTTTTTAAAGAACAAAATGCTGTGCAGATTCAAGATATTATCACCACCTCTACAGAGTACAAAATAGGTTAAAAATAGTCTGCTCTTGAAAAACTTGCACTCTGGTAGAAAACAGAAGTTTTGAAGAACTAACATTTATCTTTCAAGGGAGCTGAGGAAGTAAGAGGGTGAGCTAGGAAACTGAGCTGGAACTAGAGGTCAGTGGCTGACAACCATGGATGGCTCTGGCTGGCCAGTGTCTCTTCATCTCCGGTGGAATGCTGGACACTCCCCGGGACAGCCCAGGGCGACTTGTCCACACCTGCACGGCTCATCGCAAGTCTCCTCGAACAGCCCCATGGCGGTCACACCAGCAGCAGGTTCGCAGCCGTTTCCCTCCCTTTGCATGTCCAGCGGTTCTGTGCTAAACCCTGCCAGGTTCCACTGCTGTCTCTGCCACACTGGGTATGGGGGATGGTAAAGAGAGCGCTGCCACAGGATACTCTGAACTCAAAAAAGGTCAGTCTAGCAAATGTGAAAGAGCAAGGAAGGGAGACTCCTAGCCACAGTGCAAGAACACAGAGCAGCAGAGCAGTGCTAAGGCAGGACGGACTCACGGAAACTGACGCCTGCAGTGGCCACCTACCCATACTGCGGGCCTGGGCGGTGAAGGTACAGGAGGAAGAACTTCTGCCAGATGAGCGGCAGAAGAGGGTGATCAGAAGGCGTGACGAGAGCCTGGTGGGCCCAGCGATAAATCAGCAGCCTCTGGAGAGATGGGACGATGGGGAGCTTCAGCTGGGCCTGGGCTTTCTACAAAAGAGGGGGTGCTTTAAGCTACCAGGAAATGAGTCCAATCACAAAGGTTGCTAAATGATCCAAAACTTATCTCTTCAACCCACTAGCTTTAATGTCCTTGTTAGCAAGAGATAAGGGGTAGCTTTTATTCTGTCTAATAATTTCAGACCCCAGAATTGGAAAGGCTCTTAATCTAATCTCATATCCATGCCTTGACATGCCTTTACATCCTTTGCATGTAAAACACAACAGTGCAAGAAAGTAGGCTAAGAAAACCAAAAGCACAGTTTACTGTCAAACTTCATCAATCTCTTGAAAAGTTATATTTTTAAAAGGACTTTCAAGGGTGATAAATTCCTTGAAAGGCTCTGAAATCCCAAAACAAACTCGATACCATGGGACCCTGAAAGAGAAGGCCTTTAACTCTAAAACCTTATTCCAGTCCTTCTCACACCTGAGCAAGCCTAAGGATCAGCTAGGGAGTTTTTAAAAATAAATCCCTGGTCCCACTCCAGACTCAGGACCTCAAAATCTTAGAAGTTGGGGGTCCAAGAGTCTGATTTTTAACAAGCTCTACATGGGAAACTGCTTTAAAACAATGGCAATCCCCTTCACACATGCAATGAACACAGCCTCCAACAGTTAGGTTGTGATTCTCAACGTTAAATCAACTTGGGAAGGAAGTAAACACTTCGGGAATAGCATCTTCAGCACTGGTTTGGTTGTGTGCTTTCCCAACATTCACAACAAAGGAAAACGCAGCTGTTCGAAAGCTACAGGTGAACCCATCAGCATCCAAGTATAAACCACCTTCTCCCGTCCAAATGCAGAACTGCTATTTGCACCTTCAAAGCTTGGTCCGGAGTGAAAGAAGGATTTATGACGAGTTCCCCTTCAACAACTCTTCGGAGTTGAGAATCTTCTTCAAAGATGGATTCCATGTTCAGGACAGTCCAGGCAAACCAGACCTACAATGGCAAGAGGTAAAGGGAGGAGTCAGCAACTCACTCAGGCAAACAAAATACAGCCTGATGTTCCACAAACCACCAGCTTTTGTATCACAGATCTCAATCAATGAATATTTAGGGTTGCTAAAATTAACATTTTCATACCAATCTATACCCTTATCACAGATGTAAACTGAGATAAAACAGATCACTAAAAAATGTTAAATTCTTTAGTAAAAGAGGATGTTTGTTCGCTCAACAATATTTAGTGGGCATTTCTGTATGCACAGGGGACAGGAAAAAGGGCCAGACACAGCTCTGCCCTTAAGAAGTTTTCCATCTATTAGGACATAAGACTAATATATGCGATGTGAGCAGTGGTGATTGCCGAATCAGAGGTCAAGTGCTACAGGAAGCCCGAGGGGGGAGGGCAGGGTCAGAGAAGGCTCTACACAGAGACTGGTGGGAAGAAATGCCTGCTGAGATAATCAGCTGAGACGATCAGCCAGGCAAAGACAAAAATGTGTTCCAGTAACAGCAAGGGGTTGGCTTCGGCTAGTTCACGAGAGGTATAAGCAGGAGGTAAGACTGTGACAGGAGGTTGAAGGATGTTACTAGTGGTTTAAGCAGTGAAAGGGACATAATTCAACACAAAGTCTGAGAGGTGGTAATGACGACAAAAATAATGTGCTGATGGTAAAGATGACAACCATTAATAGCCAATGCCTACTAAGCACCATATGCCAAGCACTGTTCTAATGTTTTACATGCCGGTGCAATCATTATTCCCTTGTGACAGTTGAGGACATGGAGGACAGAGAGATAAACAAGCTGCCCAAGGCACAGCGCTAGCAAATGGCAGAACCCTCTGGCTCCCTCTCCACTCTTAACCACTCGGCCATGGGGCTGGGCAGGCTGTGCAATCAGACAGTCTGGGTCTGAACCTGAGCCAGCCACTGACACCATTAATCCTCAGTGAACCCCTCCGTAAAACAGAAAGAGCAGTGGTGTTGTAACCTCCGCAGAGGGCTGTCGTGAGGGTAAAATAAAAAAGTGTTCTCCTAGGCAGTGCTAAATACATGCCAGCTATTAGGCTAGTAATAATGTACTAGTAAGGATGATAACAAGATTCATGTTCACTGAGGTACCAGTGATCCTGAGGGGGTTGCCTACCTGAGTGGGCGTGGCCAAGCCCTCCACGAAGGAAGGAGTGATGTTGCCCGCCACGATCCAGCTCACCAAGGAACAGAGCAGACTCCGGTCACAGTGGTAGCCCAAAGCATTCTACACCGGGGAGGGTGTGGAGCAGAGAGAGGAGGCATTGAAAAAACATTATCAATGACCTTTTCAGGAATATCAGCAACTATCTACTATAATGGAAGATTCTGGTAAGACATGGATTTCAATCATTAATTAGTCCACCGGCAGTGACCGATCCAAACAGTATTACAGCCAAATGTCATCGAGGGGGGAAGGAGATATTCCTTTGGTTTTAGGGGGATCTGAGCTGATGGACTGTGGTTACTGAGGTAAGACACCACTATGGCAAGCTTGTTCAGTGGCTACAGTGTAGCACCGAGAATGGTGTATTTGGGAGAAGCTTCTTAGAAGGCTACTGTCCAGCCAAGGACTGAAAGATAAATTCTCTAACAGGTTTACCTTATGTTGTTGGTAGAGTAATTTCTGCACACAGTCCTCCTGCATCAGCTGAAAAGCTGTTTTACACAAGTGGTCCATGAGGAAGAGGATGGGTTGTTCTCGATACCAAAGATGTTGGCTTATCAGAGCCTGAACCCAAAACTCCAATACGGCAATGGGGCCCACTTCATTGGGCTGGGTGCTTACAGATATGTGGGCCTATGGAGAAAGGGCTCAGGTGAGGTGAAAGGTAATAACCAACCTCCCATTTGTAGAACACTAACAAAATAATATCTACCTCCACTCCCAAACCCAAATCTGCTGACTTCCTTGGCTAAAAGTCCTGTGCTAAGTGCCCTGGAGTGACCAACCACAAATGTGCTAGCACCAGGGGAGTCTGACTGGGAAGCCGGGCGAGGACGTGTAGGGGGCTTACGAGGGCCCTGACCTGGATCATGCTGTTGAGAAGTTTCATGTTGTCCCCATGGCTGGCTCCAGTCAGATGCTGTGCCACCTTGTGGGTGACCTGCTGCGTAACACCCTGAGGGACACCACTGTCGAAGTGTAGGAACAGAAGAAGGTGTGACAAAAACCTGCCAACACACAGGACAACACACTTTACCTTCCAAGCAAAGTCAACAGAATTTCCAGGGACTACTTACTAAAGAGAAAACAGAAAAATATCAAAGTGGTCCCTTTTTTAGACCAAAGCTCTACTTAGAGATTCTGATAAATCTTCAGGAATTTCAAAGAATAAAGTTTTCCAATTTCATGCGGATTAAAAGGAACTCTATCTACCTGCAGAAGTATAGTGAACAGACTCAAGACACACAAACACGTGCAAATTAAAGAGCATCTGAGAAAAAACACCCCAAAGTGCCCTGGTATCCCCTCTACACCCTCCACTTCCACTAACAAAAACAGAGATGTTTATAAAATCATTCCACAATCTTTTCTTGGGTGTCAACTTCACACAGGTGGCATATGGGGCACTTTGGGGGACTCCCCCACAATGAGATCATGGCAGTGTCCTCAGTTCCCTGGGCACACGGGCTCCCTCTTCTATCAGGGCCCTCGCATCTGCTGGCTTGCTGCCAGAAACGCTCCCCCCACACCTAGCCAGCAAACCCCTACCCATCCCTCACAACTCATCTGCAGTGTCTCTCTCTCAAAGGACACTTCCTGACGCCTCCTGCCATCTTCTCGCCCACTGACCTCTCCCATAGCATCCTATTGATTTCCTTCATGGTCCTTAAAACTAGTAACTATACCCTGAGGACGTAATACTGCCTGTGTGTCTGAGGGCAATGCCTGCTTTGCTCACCATGGCACAGGTGGCTGCAGCACACAGAAACCAGAGACAGAGCCATTTGTACCTGCTGAGCTGTTCCCTACTTACTGCTCATTCTTCAGAAGGTAGTACTGGCAAGGGTAGAACAAAGGCAGAATCTTATCCAGGACGTGGACCACTGTTCTCAAGTGCCTCGACTGGACCAGAATTCCCAACAGTGGGATGCCTTCTGCACAGAACTTCTCAATGCTGTGGAAAAAGAAAAAGGCAGTGAGCATGCAAGGTAGCCAGTTCATAAAATGATGTTCTTCCAATGAGCTGTCGGCCCACATGCTACTAGGATTATCTCAAGTCTCCAGCACATCCTTGCATAACCAAACTTCACACAGAAAAATTAGAATCGGAACCGTGGAAGCACAAAGGAACTTAAGAATTCAGCTATACTCTCATTTTGTAGATAAGAAAGGTGGAGTATCATGCCCTGATTCACCTAATTTCCTAGTGTAGGGTCAAAATGAGAACCCAGGTTTGGAAGTTTCTAGTCCGGAGCACTTGCTGCTCCCTCTTCTGTCCCTTAAATGGTGCTTCTCTAAAAGTAAGAGGCCCTCATCATCTGCGGCCCCGCAAGGCTTTTACAGCAAAGAGAAGATTCAAAAGTGAGTTCAACCTAACAATACACTCTGGCAAAAGTCTTCTGAAACCAATTTGGCATCCAAATTTACTTGTTCTTTTTTTACTCCAGAGAAAGCTATCCTTAAGAAATAATCTCAAATATAGGAAAATAACAAGAGAGACAACCCATGTAAAAATACACTTTTCAGAATATTGTAATTGCAAACACATAGGCCGAAAAGACATGTAAATACTGGGAAATCAATGAAAGTATTATTGTGCAATTTTAAAACAATGCACATGATGGCCAAGGGCAACATGGAAAAATATTTGTGCTATAACAATACTGGAAACAAACTGTAAAATGGTATACTTCGACTACAAATACTGTAGAAAAGCATTACACAGATGGGTGAAAGCAGAGGGGTGACATCACACCACAGCGCTCATCGCTGTCGCAGCAGCCGACATCACAGCCCTAAAAACGATCAGAGGAAAAACACTGCACAAAAATAACAAAAAACAATGCTGTTTTAGGGTGAGAAAAATTCTGGGTGATTTTTCGACTGCTGTCCTCTGAACTGTCTGTGACGTTGTGTTCATGTACAACTTCTATCCCTGCATACTCTACTACTCCAAACCTCAAGCCCATTCATAAAAGTGCCTTAAGTCAGTTCTAGAATGTACACATCCCAGATGGTCGTGGTGGACTTGTACACTAGAGTTCAGCCCCAAGGGAAAACCCTCATCCTTGCCCTCACTCCCGCTGAGAATTCAGTAACTTGCACTAAACAGTACTTACCTTTAGAGAGGACCTACTGTAGCAGCATCAATGAATAAAGAACTACAGGCCCAAAATGAATACCAAAAAAATTAGAAGAATCATGAAACAATTCAGTTGAGAACACTACCTTCAAAGAATTCACACACCAGACACTGCTCTAAGCATGTTAAATGTATAATAACTCACAAAAGCCTCGTAAAGTCCAAAACTATTATTATTTCCATGTGAAAGATGAGGAACCTGAGATGCAGGGAGCTGTGAAAGACACCAGAGCTACTGGAAGCAGTGCAGAGTACCTTCCACAAGGCCCATAAAATCTCTCTCCCTTCCTAGCAGATCAATTCTGCCTCCTTACCTGGCTTCCAATTTGTCCCAAGTTGGCCCTCCTGGCCCACCTGATCATCTCCACTCACCAACATGAATCGCAGGTTTCAGTCAGCAGTGTTTCCTCACCACTTCCCGACCTCTCCTTCTAACCCCTCAGACACCTGGGGCTCCTTCCTGGGTTCATTCAATCAAACACCTACTCAGTTCAAGTCGCGGACATACAAAGATGAATGAGACAACGCCTCTACCTTGAAGGAGGGGGAGAGAGAAACTTTTACACTACAGCACAGAAAATGTGCTGCTTAGAATGCACAGGTGCTACAGGGTGGAAGGGGGTGGCCCTTGGGCTGACTCTTCAGCACTGTGAGCACAGATCACCTGGAGAAGGTGAGCATAACTGCTCTGCTCCATAGAAGTCTTCTCTAATTAAGACTCCTCTCCAAAGGTTAGCTTAGCTTAGCTCAATGAAGGTTATCCGCTCTAATGCTTCTCCTTTCTTTAAATTATTCCTGTCCTGGACAGGGGGCTCAAATGGTTGGAGTATCATTCCATGCACCAAAAGGTTGCAGGTTCAATTCCCAGTTGGAGCGTGTGAGGGAAGCAACCAATCGATGTTTCTCTCGCCTCTTTCTCTCCCTAAAATCAACAAACATATACTCAGGTGAGGATTAAAAAAACAATAGTTAAAAAAATAAATAAATAATTCTTCCTGCTCACAATGAGTGGGTCTAAATCTATACTGCACGTGAGAAGAACCTGGAGACCAGCAGAGGGAAGCACTGCCCTGGGGCAGCTGCAGCCAGAGTCGCTGTAGCCACTGACACAGATACCTCCAGAAACTGAGAGAGAGGAAGACGAACTTGGCTTCTCACCTCTAGTCTCCAGCCCGTGCCTCCCACTGATGGGGCCCCAAGAGAACCAATCTGGCTGAGACCTGGGAAATGTAGTTTGCAGAAGTGATCACTGTGGTCTGTGCTACGGAGCAGGATGCAGGAAAGTGGGGGAGGAGGTGGATGTGAGTGAAGAGGACAAGGTTCAAATCACAAGGCTAGCTTTCTATTTTACTTCAGATTAACCCAGCCCCAAGAAGAGGTGGCTGGTAGGAACACCAATGATTCCGACTCCTTTGAGACCTGGAGATGTTTTCTGCCTGCTTCTTTCAGCTTTTTGGACACAATATTGATGTTATTATGGCTCTTGGCTATTCAAGACAGTTACTGACTTCTGGTCAAAATGGAGGCGTAGGTAAACATGGCTTGCCTCCTTACACAACCACAGCAAAAATTTCAAATAAACAACAAAACAACTAATACTCAGAAAAGTCAGAAAATCGAGCTGTATGGAAGTCCGACAACCAAGGAACCACAGAAGTCACATTCATCCAGGCAGGTTGGAGGCACAGAATGATGGTCCCACACCCACATGTGCTGGATAAAAATCAGGAGGGATACCTCAGGAATGAGAGATACCAGCCCCACACCAGACTACTCAGCCTAGGGTTCCAGTGCCAGCAAGATAAGTCCTCATAACTTCTGGCTATAAAAACCAATAGGAGTTGGGGCACTGGAAGAAACTGCAGGATTCTCAGGAGTCTCCTCTGAAAGGGTCCACAACTGACTTAGGACTTAGCAGACTCACTCACTCTGGGCTCCAGCAGGGGGGCAGCAGCTGCAAGTGTACCAGTGGCATACAGGGAGAAATTGAAATATCTGACAGGGGACAGCGTCCTCCCAGACAAAACTCCAGAGGCCAGGCAGCGGCACTGTCCTCTCTCTGAGTCCTCCCCAACACAGAGCCACAGAGCAGCAATACCACATCAGAAACTCCATCAACCTGGTTCACAAGGGCTGCCCCGCCCTGGCAATTACCTAAGGCTCTGCCCCCTCCAACTTACCCCTGCATTTTCTACAATAGGCCAAGCTATTAAGGAAGTCAAAGCAGCTCTACCTGATACACAGTAGCAAACACAGGGAGGCTGCCAAAATGAGGAGACAAAGAAATATGGTCCAAATGAAAGAACAGAACAAAACTCCAGAAAAAGGACTAAATGAAATGGAGATAAACAAATTTATCATATGCTGCATTCAAAACACTGGTTATTAGGATGTTCAAGGAACTCACTGGGTACTTCAAAAGCATAAAAAATGCCCAGGCAGAAATGAAGGTTACACTAAGCAAAATAAAGAAAAATTTACAGGGAATCATCAGTGGAGTGGATGAAGCCAAGAATCAAATCAATGATTTGGAACATAAGAAAGAAAAAAACATTTAATCAGAACAACAAGAAGAAAAAAGAATTCAAAAAAATGAGGACAGGTTGAAGAACCTCTGGGACAACTTCAAACATATCAACATTCAAATCATAGGGGTTCTGGAAGAAGAGAAAGAGCAAGAACTTGAAAACTTATTTGAAAAATAATGAAAGAAAACTTCCCTAATTTGGTGAAGGAAACAGACATAAAGTCCAGTAGGTAGAGAACAGAATAGGAAATGGAATAGACAAAGAACTTATATGTATGACATATGGATGTGAACTAAGGGGGGAATTGCCAGAGGGAATGGGGGTACCGGGTGGAGGGGGGCAAAGAATGAAAAATTGGGACAACTGCAATAGCATAATAAAAATATATTTTAAAAGTAAAAAATATATATTTAAAAATTAGATTAAATTTTTTTAAAAAGAAGAATCTGGAGACCTGTCTCCTCAGACCAGTCAGACAGGATTCTCACCCTCTTCCCTGCATTGGTATTTTTAGATCATTCCAAAACTGATTTAAATGGCAGCAGAGTTAAGAACCCCTGCTCTATACACGCCATCTGGCCCATGAGTATATATTCGGTACAGCCAATTATTTTATCCTACCATCTCCACTGAACTGTCAACAACCTGAGGGCAGCTTTTCAACAGCTCGCTCCTTCCCTACGGAACAGCACAAGGCTGGGCACTAGCAGCTGACAGAACGACTGGCATCCCCTGAAAACACACTCAGTGCAGACCACGACGCTGAGATCAGGATGCCAAGGAGGCGCTGCAATGAGTGTGAAATGCAAGAACCGGAAACCACAGGTCCAGAGAGGTTTTAGAAAATTGTGCGGGCAAAAAAATAAAAGTAAAACATCACAGGAAAATGATCTTTAAAGAAAAGAATTTTTAACCAACTAAAAAGCCACTCACTCATTGTTACTTACTAGGAATACAAGACACACACGGTCCCTGAGCCCAAAGCTCAGGGAAGGTCCCAGACAACTGCCACATGACGTGGTAAGTGCTCCAGTGGAAGAAATACAGACAGCTACGAGCTCATACCAGAGGAGCACGTGACCTCATCAAGCATTTCATCCCCCTGGGCACATTTAGTCCTTCAGCTGAGGAACCAGAGTTGCGCTGCCATCCACTTTAAAATTCTGTACAGGTGACCAATCATTTTTATGTGATCATTAATCTGAGAAAAAGAATATATCAACTGCTGACATAAACATTCCACTCTGGATGACATGTTCAACTCTCTTCATAATGTAACAAGGGGACTTTCCAGTATAAATATATCATACAAATTTGGGCAGCATTTCCCCTTGACAGTAGGTTTGGTGGAGGCCTCAGACCGTGGGATGTAAAAGACAAGATTCTAGAATCACTGACTATAAGATTCAACAACCCTAGAGTTTCAGCCCAAACACAGTACCTGTGGCCCACCGTTGTCATAGCTAAGGCCAGATAACAGCCAATGGGCATGCCCGCTTTCACAGCCTTCAGGAGGGGGTGAAACATGGGTGACTCTGTCATGTCCGGCACAGTGCTGGAGAAGGGAACAGCTGGACAATTCTGTTGTATTCCATAGTCGTTCTTATGCAGTTTTAACCTCAAGATCAAGTTCCAGGCCCACTGGTTAAATGAGGTCTCAGGTGTCTCTCCATATCGAACAATACTGGCCAAATAGGAAACCTGAAACAATCATTTATTTTAAACCACATCAGTCACACACACAAGCTCACCCACTCATCTCCTTCTGTGATCAACAAAGCCCTAGAAAGAGAGGCCTATCACTTACTGATATTCTGGGTTTGTGATAGTAAAACAAGCAATTTCTCAAAGTGACCACTTCTGCTTACTTGCTAGTCATTCTATGAACTCCATCTGAGTCAGCTCAAGCAACAGAGTAATAATACAGAAGTTACCATGGAAAAAGTGGTGTGCTGGTAAATAAATTTAACCCGTTGGAGAGTGGGAGAAGCTCATTCCCACCATTCGTCAATTTTGGTGGATTAAAAAAAATCCCCACCATGGTCAGTTTCAAGCTACCAATAGGTGTCCTGGCCGGCAGAGTTCCTGAAAACGTCTCACTCAGCTCCCTGAGCCAGGGCAGGCTGGCTCCAGCACACCACTGCAGCATAACTCCAACTGCGCAGTACCGAAGCAGTCATGTGCAGACTTCTTCTTACAGAAAAATGTTTATCCAGCCCTGGCTGGTGTAGCTCAGTGGATTGAACACGGGCCTGAGAACCAAAGGATCGCGGTTCGATTCCCAGTCAGGGCACATGCCTGGGTTGCAGGCAAGTTCCCAGCAGGGGACACACGAGAAGCAACCACACATTGATATTTCTCTCCCTCTCTCCTTCCCCTCCCTTCCCCTCTAAAGATAAAATAAATAAAATCTTTAAAAAATGTTTATCCAAACACAGTAACTTGATCTACCCAGGCTATTTATAATAAAGATGTATGTTCTCAATACACAGAGATGGAAATACCTGCTTCATGCTTTCAGAAAGAAGCCCAGCATATGGCTTCTGTGCGAGGTATTTCTGGTATGCTTCAAGAACCATTAAAGCCACTTCAGCATGGATTGCTTGATCCAGGTGAAGGGTACCCTATTAAAGAGAAAATTAATCACAAATATGCAATCTTGATTTTTTATATATATATACCTTTGAACCAAAGGACTAGGTAAAAGTGTGAAAAAAGAATCTTGGATGCAGAAGCTAAATCTTCCAAAAATCACGTTCCCTAACTATTAAGTTATAAAATGACAACAGGAAAAAAAATTAAAATATTTTTTTAAAGAACCATTACGCTGTACCTAGACAGGTTTAGATCTGAGTCATCCTAAGCCCCAGCCATAAAAGGTATCTTCGAGTGTAGTCCTCCTCCCCTGCCTCTATGAACTTGTAAGTTTAAGGGCACAGCCACAAACCAGGAGTATGTTTAATTATTATTAAATAGGAAGAGGTTTAATAAATTATATCTATATTCCCTTTTCTTATACTATCAGCATTGAAAATATAAAAAGTGCTCAACAACACAGGTAAAATACGCAGGAACCTGAAGTGGTCTATCAAATTTCCCACCCAGTCTTCCTCTGCAGCCTGAAGAAATATATTCATTCACTCTGTCCAAAAGATGGCTTTTCTAACTCGAACAAAGGACCAAGGAGACTCACAGGGGAATCTCCACACAGCTGAGAGAAGTGGGGCAGGGGGATGTGAAGGTGGAGAGCAGCCCCCTGCAGTGCTCACTCACCTGCACTTGAGAGAAAGGAGGCCCAGATGAGCCCATGGGCAGTCCCATGTGGTCAGGGTCCCCCGGGGGGAAAGCTCCCGGGCTTCAGTGTCCTCATCTGCACAACAGGCGTCCTGCTTGTGCAAATCACTGACAGTGGCTACAAGGACTAGTGACCTGCTCAGAACAAAACCTGGCAGATACCTAGAGAGGGTTGAGTTCTCTATTTTCCCTTTAAAATGCTTAAACATTTTGATCAAGGAGGGCAACTACTAAGGCATAGAATAAAGAGACAGCAAGGATTTAACAGTCAAAATCCCTACCCTGACACTTGGGAGACATATAAGTAGTAGCAAGGCCTTAAAAATAATAAATTATTATTAATGAAAACTACCACCATTTAGTACTTAATGTGTGTCAAAAACTGTCCTGTTTTACCATGTCCTCAGCCATAGAATCCTCACATCAAGCCTGTAAAGTAAGCTGATCTGGACTGATGCTTTGAGATGAGCAGCTAAGGCCCAGAGAGTACAAGAAGCTTGCTTAGGGTCACAGAGCCAGGAGGTGGCAGAGCTGGGATCAGAACCCAGGCAGGCTGGCTCAGGCTCTTTACCAATGCACAGCGTTTCAGAAGACAAATCTAAAATAACACGTAAGACAAAAATGCAGGAGAAGGAAGGACCAGAGAGGCAGGAGAGGCAATCAGGAGGAACTGCAGTAAACAGCCAGAGAGAAAACAACAGACACAAATGGTCTAAAGAAAAAAGGAAGAATTTTCAATGTGGAACAATTTATCTTCATTCAGAGGATGTTCCCTCTGCAAAACAGAATCAAAGAGGAAATCCTAAACTCTGACATAGCTAAAAGAATCTGCAGACCTTGCAAATAATATTTGGAAATGTTAATGTTTTGAGAAAATGTTTCTTTGAAATGGATGCATGTAGAACCTCCAGTTTCTAGAGCCACAAGAATTTTTAAGACCTGCAACACCTGACTATTTAGTCAGGGCACTGACATCTTTTCCCGTAGATTGTCAAATTAAAAATGACAACAGCCACACAACAATAGCTGTCCAGTGTGAACAAATCAAAATTATACCTATTATTTTTGGTCAGGTTGGCAAAAAATATATTTTTGGTGTGCCACAGTTTAGTAATTAGTCTGTGTGCCATGAGATAAAAAAGGTTGAAAATCACTAGAGAATGGTTTAAACACATACCTGTTCATCAAATCCCCAATTCAGTCCTTCCAGAATAATACAGGCCAATTTGTTCTTCACCATTGTCAGGTTGTAGTTCAACAGCCAATCCCGAATCACGGCTATCTCGGAGGCAGAAGGCCGCCAAAGATACAAAGGCAGTTCTTTAAACAAGTATAAAGACACCTTATTAAAAAGAAAATAATAATTAAAATAAAAAACTCATAAACAATCCTGTATCACTACAACACATTATCAAACTGCTTGCAAAATTTTTTCTCCGAAAGGAAGAATCTTGTTTGATTTTTAGACAAGTGAAATGGACAACCAAATCAAATGAATGTTAAAATGGATACATCTAACATAAAATAATACTGACTGTCAACTGTAACTGAAAATAAAATAAAAATGATACACCAAAAGCACATGTTGCAATACTTTATAAAGGTCAATTTTTTTTCAATATGTAAATTGGAATAATCCCTCTAAGGAACACCATCATATCGAAGACTCAGATTTAAAGTCAGAGTAAATGTGAAGGTTCTCCACCTCACCTAATTTTACAAAAAGTTTAGCACCTTAAAAAAATTATTTCTTCTGTGGTATTTAAAAAAGTATTTCCATTAGCTCCAAAATAGGCTAGGGAGAAGCAGCGAGAAGAGGACAGAGTTGAAGATGAAACAAGATCAGCAAAGAGTTGGCGTTACTGACGCTGGACGATGGGCACATAGAGATTCAAAACACGGAAGAGGTGGGGATGCCTCCCCACTCATGTAGTAAATATAACCTTAAAACCAACACTTTCCAAAGGTGTAAGAAAAAAACTACAGATTAACATCCTTCATGAATATATGTGTAAAAATCCTCAATAAGAAATATTATCACGTTGAATCTACCAGTACATAGAAGGAGTAATACACCGTGATCAAGTGGTTTTTACTCCAGAAACAATGATGATTCAACACTTGAAAACTAGTCAATGCAATTCACCACATCAACAAAAAAAAAAGGATAAAAATCGTAAGATTATCTCAATGAATGCAAAAAAAAAAAAAAAACTGAATAACCATTCACGAAAAAACTCAGCAAACTAGAAACAAACTTTCTCAGCCTCAATGAAATGCTTTCAGAGCATCAACGAAAAACCTACAACTGACATACTTAACGGTGAACTTTTGAGCACTTTCCTCTATGAGAGGAAACAAGGGAAGAATGTCCACTCTCACTACTCCCACTCAATACTGAACAAAAAACACAGTCAATGCAATAAGAAAAGAAAAAGAAGATAAAGGCCTAAAGATTAAAGGGAAAAATCCGAATAAGAACTCTCAGCAAAACAGAATTTAAATAGAATATTTTAAGTATACATTCATGTTTCCTCCGGAAGCACCAGCAAGTTCAAAGAGTACAAAGAAACCACATGTATGAACAGCAAGGTGGAGGCACCTTTTAGATGTGCTTTAAAAAACATTATGGTCCCAATTTTTACACTTCAAGTTAAGCATATCTCTGGGGACAGTTTACTACTAAAAACAGCATGACCAAATTAAAAATATAAGTGTGGCCAAACCCTGCAAAATGCCTGAGAGAAAAAGGCCATGGGCTTAACCACACTGAAAGAACCATGTGACCCACTACAGATATCTTTGGCATTCTCAGGAAAGGAGCAACCAAAAACACGCTCCTGTACTGCAGACAAGGGGCCTTTCATCTCAATACAATCACATCGCAGTGGAACACAATGAACCCAGAGTTCCTTGTAGTCCCGCACTGCCATTTTGGAAAACAGTAAAAAATGTAAAAACTAAAACCAGAATTACCATATGATCCCACAATTCTACTTATGGGTACATACCCAAAAGAAACTAAAATAAGGTCTCAAAGAGATATTTGTATATTCACGCTCATTGCAGAGTTACAAGAACCAAAAGGTAAAAGCAACCCGTGGCTATCAACACATGAACGGATAAACAGAATGTGGTATCTACAAACAACGGATTTTATTCAGGCTTGAAAAGGAAATTCTGACACATGCTATAATATACAAGAACCTTGAAAATAGCATGCTAAGTGGAATAAGCCAGTCATAATACGACGTAGACGGCATGACCTCACTTACATGAGGTACCTAGAACGCGTGGAGACAGAGCAGAACGCTGGTGGCCAGGGGCTCGACTGGACAGTGCAGGGAGGAGGAATGGGGAGTTACTATTCACCGGGCATAGTTTCAGTTTTGCAAGAGGCAAGAGTTCTGTGGAGGGACGGATGGCAGTGATGGCGGGGAGCAAAACAACATGAGTGTGCTCAATGGGCTGAACTACACACTTAAAATGGTTAAGATGGCATATTTTATGATGTATATAATTTACCACTATTAAAGATTTTTAATATAAAAAAGTACCATGTACTTTTCCAAAGAAAGAATGATATATTATTTATTCTTCATTTAAGGAAAAAAGTCTCATAAACCAATGTTTCATTGGAATCTGCCCACTTATGAATGTGATGAAGTAATAACAGTTCTCAGTCACCTGTCCTACAGTGACTATAAGATAGAAAACCCTTTGTAAATAGAAGCCCACAGACAAATACCATTACTTTAAACATGTCTCTTAAAGTTATGACACGTGACAATGTCATTAGAAAAACTCACACATTATAGCCTTATCACATGTGGTGAAGAAAACCTTCATAAGTAAGTGTATGCTTCTTTAAAATGGCACATGCATGCAACAGAATACTATTCGGCCATAAAAAAGAATGAAGCACCTGCCACAACATGGATGAACCTGGAGAACATGCTAAAGAAAGATGCCGGTCACAAAATACCACCTATTATACCATTCCATTTATATGAAATGTGCAGAATAGGTACATCTATAAAGAGAGAGTAGATCTGTGGTTGCTTAGGGCTGGAGGAATGGAACAACCGAGTTTAACAGTTAACAGGCATGGGGCTGCTTTCTGACGTGATAAAAATGTTCTTAAATTCATAGTGGTGATGATTGTGCATTTCTGTGAAAATACTAAAAAACAATGACATGTATACTCTAAATAGATGAACTGCATGGTATATGAATTATATCAATAGAGCTTTACTAAAAAACTACATAAAGTTACAAAAGGGATCGTGACAAATGACAGAAATAAACTCTACGTGTCTTGCTCAACTTCAAATACTGCTTTTAATTTTGTTTTTGACTAATTTAAATAGTGCCTTGTTTCTTAATCAGAGTTGTTTCTTCCAAGGATAAAATATAAAATTATGAAAGCCAAATAAAATTATGAAATAAAAACTGTTAATAAACTACAGGCTTATAGTTGATTATTCAAAGTAAAAACCTGTTATCAAGGAGGTAGAAAGGTCACTTGGAGGAGACTAAAGAAAAACCACCACAGCTTTTACAAGCAGCAGCTAATCCCAAGTCGGCACGTGAATGGCGCAGAGCCGGAGACACAATAAACGCCCGCTCCCCCTGCGGTGCCCATGAGGGAGTCATCCCCAACAGCCGCACTACTGTTCCCACTGCTCCATTAATCCAGGATTTAGAAGAGGAAAAGGCAACACAAGTAAACAGATAAACAAAAGCAGTGTTCTCACCATTCCAACCTGGTCGATGGTGTCTTGAACTCTATCCAAGAGGACAGAAATTATCTCAGGGTGAACGGCTGTGATGCCCGCTAAAAGCTCTCGGCCAACCTTTGAAAACGTCTCTCTGGTGGACAGAGTAACGTAAGATACCTAAATGTGGGAGGGGGTGGAAACGGCACTTTTAATACCAATTGTCAGTCAAAACACATTTCCATAATTTACTTAGGATGTTTTCAAGTGAAGTAGAGAGACACACAGCCTTAGTTCACACAATGTTCAAAAAGATGTCAGAAGTTCAAAGGACAAAGTGTCTACCCTGAGGCTGGAAGGTGGGAGGACAGGGAATGGAGAGGAAAGGTAACTATGTAACAATGACTTAAGAGCTGGTTTCAGAAAGTATATCCTGACATAGCAATAAAATAGTCCCTTCAGCATTAAAACTTTCCAAAATTTGAGGAAATCACTAAAATGATAAAAATCAGAATGCATTTCATGGGACTACACATTCTCTCCCACAAAACAACTACAAGAGCTCCTAAAATATCAATGTTTACCAATTCCTCTGGAACAGTGTCTTCCAAACTATAGGTGACAATCCATTGGTGCCAATGCGAGCATTATTTTTTAAATACAATGGAATAGAATGGAAATGTAATAGTAGAATAAAACAGAATAGAAAAATGTGAGAGTGCATCCACCTAAAAGTAAGTATCATTTTAATTTCACGCAAGAACTTCTACACATGCACACACAGCATCAGAATGTAGTTTTCACTAAGTTAGACACTTGAAACATTATTCAAGAGCATAAAGATTACTTTAGGGTCTGG